>JASEVX010000004.1:136128838-136172608 GCA_031761405.1 Serripes groenlandicus
AATTATAGAAATGTTCTATTTTTCGACAATATAGGTTCAAAGTAGTCTGCTGCAGACTTGTTGTATGAGGGAAAGTGTTAAAATGATGCCAGAACACCTTTCGATTAGAATTGCGATAACTGTTAGTTGTTGTGTTTTTTTCATATTTATTTATTATATTTTCTTTGTAAGAGCGATTTTTACCATCAAATTACTTCATATTTTCATTTTTTTTTAGTTAACTCTTTCAGCGCCAAAGGCAGTATTGAGGTTTTGCAAACAATACAGATTCATATGAGTCAGCTCGTGACGAGCTGTCTCACATGAAATCAGCATTGTTTGCGTTTTAGTTTTAAACAAGTTCCAAAATTCTTATTACATGAAAAATAGAATCGGCCGATTTTGAACAGGGAAGAGTCAACTTTAAACAATTCGGCGCTGAAATGGTTAAATGTAAAGACTCATTTTCATAAACTTCTTTAGCATTGTAAGTTGTAACACTCTTGCTAGAACCATGCATGTGTCATAAAGCAACTCGTCAATATAAATTTCTTTCTTGAATCATGAAACGGCAGTTTTTCGCATTATTTAGTTTAACTCTTTCAGCGCCGAATTGCTTAAAGTAGACTCTTCCATGTTCAAAATCGGGTATGTTCATTTCTCAATTTATGAAAGTTTTGGGCTTTTTCGGTAACTAAGAGGCAAACAATGTTGATTTCAGGTGAGACAGCCCGTTACGAGCTGACTCGCCTGAATTTGCATTGTTTGCAAAAACCTCAATATTGCCTGTGGCGCTGAAAGAGTTAATCCGATCAGATTAGATTTCGGATTGTTTAGGTTACTGTTTGTGTTTTATGAGACGATTAAAAATATGTGCCTGTCGGGCGTGTCCAACTTAATGAGCTCATGTCGTATTGACCACTGGCTACTTGATGTTGACCTACTTTTTGATCTTCTGGTAAAAGTTTACGTGGTAATTGACCGCTAAAACTATTGACACTGTTTAAACCACCAAAGCACTGAAAGTGCTGACAGCAAGGGGCTAGTTGCAGATTACATTTGGACATGGATTTACCAATCCCGAAAGTCTAACAAGAACACTTTACAATTGCACTTTGTTATTTCCATATATTGAATGATATAGGAGTTGAACGCAAACTACTGAACAGACAGTATGGGGGTCTACCGATATACTTAAATATGACACAAACTAACTTCCTGAATGATGCGTATCTGCTATCCTGATAGCTACTGTTTAGTACACCATATGGTTTACAATGGATTTTAGCCGATTTATTTTATTCAATTAACACATAAACATGTCATATCAAAATCAAATGTGGAGGTCTCTGCCTAGCAATGAGAAATATATTTAGAGTCCAATTCTAATATCAAAGCAGAAATAAAATCCTGCGTAGTCTACATTTTCTACGGAGTGATACAAATGAAATAGTGTTAAAAGCGACGTAAAACATCACACAAACAAACTTATCATTCTCTGATAGTCTTTCACAAAACATAGTCATTTTTTTTTTAAATGCAATGCTTTTGAATTTATTTTAAATCCCAACCTTTTGAAGGAATTGGTTGCAGAGGTGTCAAAGGACGTTTACACCACTGATATAAGGAATTTATGAGACAAAAATGAAAAAGATAAAACGACCTGCCTTGACCTGCGTAAGTGATGTCAAATCAAAACCACTTTCCGCTTGATATCCCAACAAGTTACAGCGTTTTGTTTTGTTAGTGATGGACTTATTTGTGGTACGATACTGTAGGGATGGGTAAACTGAAATTAGTCCATTCATTTAACCCTTTCCCTCATATAGACGCTTTCTGACGCCTCTGCAGCAGACGGCTTTTTGAAAACATAGTGACAAAAGAAGAAATTGCTCAAAACGAGCAATTTCTCCTTTTGCCACAATGTTTTCCACTTTTTGTCATACGTTATCTATTCAATTATAGAGATTTTCTATTTTTTGACAAAATATGTTTAAAGTCGTCTGCTGCAGAAATGTCGTATGAGGGAAAGGGTTAAAATATATATTCGAATGATGCATGCGTTTTCACTGACATTATAAACAATCTACGAATATCAAGATAACTCTTTGAACCCGAAATGGTGTTCAGTAATGGAGAGCTACTGTAGAAAGAAATATTTCTATGCATGCATTTTCACTGACATTATAAACAATCTACGAATATCAAGATATCTCTTTGAACCGAAATGTTGCTCAGTAATGGAGAGCTGCGGTAGAAGAATATATTTAAAGTAATGCATTGCCGATATTATAATAAGACTTTAACAATAGGGACTGAATCCAGTCTAGATTTCGATGCGTGTCTTCATAGTTCGCCTGCTATAGCAATAGGCTCTGACGGGCCCCTTGCACAAAATCACCAAAGTTATTTCTCTTTCATCAACAAGTATTATATTACCCTGCTTACTGTAGCACTAGCATACACGTTATACTAGGTATATAATAAAAGGAAAATGATGTTGCGTGTATTGTCAACTTGGGGCGGGGTCAAGTTGACATCTCTGGGCGGGGTCAAGTTGACATCTTTATTTTCGCGAGATATCAATTTTCCACGCACATCGTTGTACATTACCAAGGATCAATACTGTGCTTTGACTCGTTCTAATTTCAGATGATCAACATTATTAATTGGCTATATTTTTTTTAAATTTAAATGCAATTATTTAACATCGATTGCGAAACAAGCTTTCAGCTTGTATTAATCACGCTCGATGTCTGCTCCCTGGAGACTTAACCAGTACTCACGCAGTTTGTGTTGAACAATCCCAAAGGCAGAACCCGGTCATCACGGGATACGAAACCGGGACCTTTGGTACGAGAGGCCGACGCTTTACCTCTGCACCAGTCTTTCACAAAATAGGCTAAATAATAAAAATAAAATTTATATTTGTCTTCATTTTGACTAGAAACACACATCATTGCATTGAAAAACTAAACTGATCACCACTATATGATTAGTCGCCGGTAGAGCGACTCTATGTTTTGTTTCGCTTTTCATACATCACATGGGAGGACGAGTTGTTATTAGGATAAACTAAATGTAAATGCCTAGACAATATTTAGGTTGTGATTGTTTAAATCACTAAGTTATGATATTGAAAAGAAATTAATGTTTCCAAGGTTATAAGTTTACATACAATGCCGTATATTAGTTAAACGTCTGACAGATCATGATTATCCGCGTTTTCGCTCAAATATGCAGTCGGTTTTATTTCTATTTCAATTCAAATATTGAGGTCGGCGTTAAATAAAACAAGAAATATCTTTAAAAAAGATAAACGTCGAACAATATGTGAAAACACTAAGAAATGCATCATATGCGCATATTATTTGACTTGAATATCACAGAGACATATACACAAGTTAGTGTGTTTATATGTCTCTGAAAATAAGAAAGGTTTTGCATAGTTTGAAAAAGGTTTCTACACAAATTTGTGTCATGACAAATACGTTACATGACTGGAGATTACGCGAGGCTCCCAAGGGGTGTATACGTTTCAATTGACGATAAATAACTGAGAATTTATCATGTTTCAAAAATAATTAATATTTTGCTCTTAAATATTATATTTCATACGTTTTCACTGATTTGTTCACTGATATTTATTTCTTAAGGAAAACAATTAAAGGTTAGTATACAGAACATTTCATTTTAAAACTGCACCTTATAAGTGCCTCTCGTAGTATCGCCAGCTTGACTATGAACCAATCAAAACGTTTCATTTCCTTTATTTCTTCCACATTATTCATCAAATACAACATTTGATTGGTCTACATTCTAGATCATTTGTTTAACATCTAGGTCAAAACTGAGGTTATACGTCTATCGACGAAAAATAAAAGGAACTCAAAACTGTTTTATATTTTATTTCATATTTGGAAAACATTGGGTCTGGCGCTCTATATAAAAAAAAAAAATGTTGGCCTAACAGTATTTTTGCTCCGATAAAATCACACCTGTAAACAAATATCTGTCTTTAAAAAAATCAAGGTAAATCAAAAGAAAACCAACATTACGTTTTTGGGACCAGTGATAATCCAGAGCAGTATGCTCATTCGCGCATTCTTACCGGTTGCAAAAGCCGTAATATTGGTTTCTGAGAACAAATGCTCATGTTTGATCCTCTTTCGATCCATGTACGTGATGACGCAATAGTAAAGACCCTGATCAGAGCGTGTGTATGTGCAGGATTATTTATATCAACACTGCTAACAGATGTTCCGAGTTTTATTTTCATATGAGGACTCCGCCTTGGCCGGATGGTTAGCGTCGAGGATTTGGGACCTGGCGTCCTGGGTTCGATCCCCTGTCGCAGCTGTCATGGTGGAATGACCTTGAGCAAGGCACATTTCCTAGCCTTACACTAGTTTGTTTACTCTGGGAGCATGAATAAGTGAAATGACATCGTGATATAATTGAAATAATGTTGAAAACGGCATAAAAACCGCGATGAAACCATTTTCCAGTGTCGGACGTCGCATGTCATATAGTTCATATGAATACAAGTTGGAGTTGAAAGCAACCGTCGTAGCGTATTTATAGGTTAACCCTTTTCCACATATAGGCGCTTGCTGACGCTTCTGCAGCAGACGACTTTTGAAAACCTTGTGACAAAAGAAGAAATTGCTCAA
Organism: Serripes groenlandicus; assembly: GCA_031761405.1. Taxonomy (NCBI): domain Eukaryota; kingdom Metazoa; phylum Mollusca; class Bivalvia; order Cardiida; family Cardiidae; genus Serripes; species Serripes groenlandicus. Next base: position 136,133,491 of record JASEVX010000004.1, read on the forward strand.
AACGAGCAATTTCTCCTTTTGCCACAACGTTTTCAATTCTTTTTTATAAGTCAACTCTCATTTATGGAGATTTTTCACGTTTCTGCAGATTTGTTGTATTTGGGAAAGGGTTAAGTTATCATTATGCTGTTGTTAATATATACAGGATGTTAATGCGAATAATCTATTAATGTTTTGAATATAAAAAGGCTGTCCTTATATTATATTAATCCCGTATCATGACATCATTTTGAAAATGTTTTATTGAAAAATAAAAAGAAGAAAAAAAAAAAAATCTTGACCTGGAAAGTATCAAATGAATAATTAATTGCCTTTAGGATTCGGTTTCTATTTTTCTATGCAATGAGGAAGTAAACTGACGTTAGGGATACGATTGAAAATTTAGGCGTGTATCTATATATACCAAATACACCCGCGGATAGACAGACCTTGATAGTCCCTAAAACACGTGTTTAAATGTGATTAACCGGGGACACTATATTACAGGGATATGAAACGCATCGATAAGTTCCGTTATCTTCGCCTCGCTATAAGAAAAGCAGACATTAGCCCCTCTGGTCATTATCCACTTCGTAAATTCTTTTTCGATGTGCTGTTTTATTAAAAATCATTAGTTTAAATAGGAATAACCAAGAATGTAAGTACATTACATAATTTCAATATTTATTTCTTACATTTACATTAATTTTGAGCTTGTATTTATACAAAAAATGATAGTTATTGCAATTAGTTTCTGAAGTCGATTTTTTTCACAAAATTTTGGTCAAAAAAGTCAAAACGAAGAATACAGGCTCTACATAGGACCATTTTTTGTTCTATATTGCCGTTATAAACACATTTAAATGTTATATTATAAATGTTGAATGATCAATCTTTGTTTTAATCATTTGAGTATACCTGATGGTTGCCGAGAATTATCTAGAATTGTTTGTGAAAATCTGTGAAAAAATGTAATATAGTGTCCCTGGATTAACCTTCACCAGACTGCATTACATATGTGACAATGAATTGCATTGTAAGTATGTGTATGATATACTGGAATTGTTTGATTCAAGACCATTTGCGGTAGTTTTGACCTTGTCCGGCTAGATCGTGTGCAAAATGACGGTGATCATCTTCGCTGAGTCAGTGGTTTACTTCTTGCATGATACATGACCCCCCATTTTATTTTGATTATTTTAAATCTTTTCAATGATATAGTTACAAATGTACATATTGAAGAAAGTGTGACAAGTGAGAGTTGTACTTGTTTATTCAGATGGAAATGAAGACGGAATTTAATTGGTAATATTTGTCCTATAATTTTGTTTCGTTTTCTACTGTCTTCTATTTCTTTCATCCAAAACATAAACATTATTTCCTTAGTAGTTCGGATTACAACGTGGCCTACTGGTTAGTGTTTCAAGTTTCAAGTGTTATTCAAATTTCACCAGAAGGTCATAGACCCATCTGGTAAGTATTGTAAGCATACAACAGTTAACCATACACAATAATACAAAAAAACATTGGTATATACATCGAGGGCTTTGCGTGAAACGGTTGTAACTTTTTTTGAAAACCCTAGTTTAGGGGCCATTTTGACCATGTTGTAAACAATGCAAATTTAGGTGCCATTGCTCAGAACGAGCAATGGCACCTAAATTTCCATTGTTTACAAAGAAAAAAAGATTTAACGTTTATAAAGACATTATGGCGAGGTGATTAACCTTGGTAAAAAAAAATGTCAAATTTAGTTACAAAGCGCTCGACATGTGCTCATATATACATTTTCATTGTAGCAATTCGTTGCATATACACGCTTGTTTAGATGTACCGAAATACATACATATACACATGCTTGTACACATATGCATGCTGCGTCTGATTTGATACAGAGGACGGCTCGGGTTCAATGACCGGTCGCTGCAATTATGGAATTATTGTCCTTTGGCAAGGCATATTTCCTAGGCTAGTAACGGCTAGTCACATATGACACTGCGTTACTATGTGCAACAGCGTATAAACCTTAATACATTAAATAAACAAATAAACATACATTACTATGTGCAACAGCGTATAAACCTTAATACAATAAATAAACAAATAAACATATGGCACTGCGTTACTGTGTGCAACAGCGTATAAACCTTAATACAATAAATAGACAAATAAAATGTGACACTGCGTTACTATGTGCAACAGCGTATACACCTTAATACAATAAATAAACAAATAAACATATGACCCGTCCCGCCAGAAAACCAACATTGTGGACTCTGCGTAAAGTATCGACCCGGATCAAGCATGCCGCACAGGCTTACCCTGATCAGGGTGAGTGTATTAAATTTAATACACCCACCCTGCCCTGATAGACACTTTACGCCTCCTGTGGATTTTCTGTTTCAGGAAGCATTACTCTTTACCTCTATCCAATTGAGAACGAATGTGTCGGTCCCGATCAATCTACGCGGACTGCGCAGGCTGATCTGGGTCGATACATTACGCAGAGGCCATAATGTTGGTTTTCTGGCGGGAATGCTCACATGCTGTTATATTTCTCGTATACACTGTTCGATTCTCGTTTATTTCCCTGATAAAGACAACTACTGACATATCTGTTGTAGGCCTAGATAAATATAACAAGTAAATAGATGTGATAAACTCTTAACCAGAATATTGTTAAAAAAAATCGTGTGTGTCCCTTTAGAGCTGCCGTAAAAAGTTGAAAGAACTTGTGGTCAGATCCTTTTGATTATTGATTCTAGTATGTTTGAACAACTGTATGTTTGTTATTTATACATTTGGCAATAAAATATGTTGAAGGTGGGAGTAAATAGTATTTGTCCCTCAATATTTTCATTATTGCTTCATTTACCCTTTCCCATATACGAACATAGGCAGCAGACGACTTTGAAAACATTTAGCAAAACATATGGAAACTCCCTATAAATGAATTGTTTGAATGTTTCGTGTTTTACCCCGCATTCGGCAATGTTTCAGTGATACCATGGCGTTCCTGGACACGTTACCAGTACTACTGGTCCATTTATCCTGACACCAGTCAGTCAGTCGTAATGCTAACCCCGCAACCTCAGGCGCCAAGGAGGACATCCATTACTACCATTTTTAAAGTTTTTGGTATGACCTGAACGGGGATCGAACCCGCGAACTCCCGCACAGAAGGCAAGACGACCTACCACTACACCACCGAGTCGGTTCCTATAAATGACACATCAATTATTGAATTAGTGCAGCTACATTTCTAGTGTTTTGTAAGAAAATGACGTTAGATATATATAACATAGTCATGTTCAAATCAGGATCGTTGCGTAATGTATATGGGAGAAACATGGAAATTGTAAATGAATTCTAAATATAACTTCTTTTTCTTAAATCATTGTCCGTTTTCAAATGAAGTAGTGTTTATTTATACTAATCTGATGTTATATTGTATGTTTATTTTTCTCGTATTAGCATGTATATTGTATGTTTATTTTTCTCGTATTAGCATGTATATTGTATGTTAATTTTTCTCGTTTCAGCATGTACATTGTGTGTTTATTTTTTCTCGTTTTAGCATGTATATTGTGTGTTTACTTTTTCTCGTTTTAGCATGTATATTGTGTGTTTACTTTGACGATAAACCATATGTGTTAAGCCTTTCCAACATACAGCAAATCTGCAGCAGTTGACTTTGAAAATGTCTAGTAAAAAATATGGAAACTCTCTATAAGTTTACAGGAGGTACAATTAGTGAACAAAGTTGTTTTTGTCACGATGTTTTCAAAAGTCGTCTGCTGCAGATGCGTCAAAATGCGTCTATAGGTGGGAATGTGAAAAGTATGGCAAAAAAGTTTCTGTTCTTATCAGTAACATTGAAAACAAAGATGCACTTAGACCCCAAATCGCTAGACGTATGTATGTTTGGATAATCACTAATATATAAAGTATATTGATTGTTAATGTCACATGCCATGAAGTTTTCCTAATGTGAAAGGTTTTTACTTTATTTAGATCCGAATGTAACTAGGTTTATTTCCTGAACGCCCACTCGATTTAATCCCTACCAGATTAGACCAGTTGAATTAGTTGGTTATCCCTTTCCCACGTAAAGACGCATTTAAAGCAGGATATTTTTTTTGAAAACATTGTAACAAAAGGATAAAATCTCTCATCTTCAGTATTGTTGTCCTTTTGCCACCCTGTTTTCAACTCTATTCACTAATTTCACCTTCACTTTTAACGATTTTCCATAATGTTGTCTATATATTTCCGTCGTCTGCTGTAGATTGACTGTATGGCGGAAAGTGTTAGAAGAATTTACTATAAATGAGAGTTTTTCGGTGAATAAATCGTATTCAAACACAACAAAGGAAGAAGTGGTCGCTTTAGGGGACAATTATAAGTGATCTATTTAATCAAGGTAAATTTTACTACAGTGTTTATGTTTGTTTATTATCATATACAAATACATATAAACAATTTTCAAATACGAATACATTGATAATAATAATATTAAAAACGTTTACAGATATTTACATATGGACAAATTCTACAAATGAAAGTTTATCATTGAGTAGAGTTTAAAACATTGTGACAAAAGGAGAAATTGCTCATTATGAGCAATATCTCCTTCTTTCAAATTGTTTTTAAAGGTCGTCTGCAGAAGCATCAGAAATCGTCTATAATTGGGAAAAGTAAAAAAAAAAATGTTTTTATCCCATACCATATTTATGGAGAGACAAACTTTTAGACGAATGAAAAATAATATAAAGGTATACATTTAAATGATATATTATCATTGATTGGACAAACGTATTTTGCTTTGAAAATGTCATTGCATATTAGAAGCAAAATCGTATATTCCAAACCTTATTTTTGGGTTGAATTGTGATGTTCACCCCATCAGCACAATTTCAGTTAGGTTACAATCATATCATGGATAAGTTGCAACATTGGCAGTCAATTCAACTCCACACAAAAAATGATGATATCAGCATAGCCATATCGATGGCTTGGCGTGAAACGGTTGTTACTAAAAACCTATTTTGAAAACCCTGATTTAAGGGCAATTTTGACACCTTTGTAAACAATGCAAATTTAGATGCCATTGCTCAGAACGAGCAATGGCACCTAAATTGCTATTGTTTACCAAGAAAAGGGATTTAATGCTTATAAAGACTTTATGGCGAGGTGATTAACCTTGGTAAAAAAAATACCAATTTTAGTTACAACCGTTTCACACCAAGCCCTCGATATACATAGACGTCAATGAAATAAAACAATAATAATTATGTGATTACAAAAAAACCAGTTATTTTAAATGTCTTAGGAAATAGTATTTCAGTTTACCATTTCCAACGTGCATACGCATTTTGACGCATGTGCTACAGACAACATTATCAAACAGAATAACGCCTAGTACGAGTCATATTTTCTTCCGCACAATGTTTTCATTTCTATTCAATTACGTTTTGCCTAGATGTTTTCAAAGGCGTTTTCTGCAGATTTGCTTTTACCCTTTTTCCTAATCAACATTGTAAAACTAGTTAACCCTTACCCAGCTGAATTCACGCAGCTGGTAATCCCATACTTTAGCGAGTTCATGCATACACATGGAGCACATGTTCTTTTGATACAAATAACAACAATGGATCAACAAACGTGAACATGTATATACTCGTTTATTTCGCCTCCCACGAAATTCTAGCAATTTCATTGGTTAAAGAGTGTCACGTGCAGACCCCCTATATTTCTATAGTGGGTGAGTAAATTCCATCTATCTATAGGGGGTGAGTAAAGTAAAAAAGTCAGTTCAAAGGTTGGTTTTCGTAAAGTGGCTCTCAAATGTTACCAGTTACCCAGAAAGAAATGAAATGAATTGAAATAAATTTGTTCATGTTGAACCGGTGTATTTTTTTAAATAATATATCTATGCCAATTCTTTAATCAATATTGATAGATCTTTTACTCATGACGTCATAGTATGCTACCAACAAATATCAACAAGTTACAGTATAGTTCAGTTTAAAGTGGTCGACAAAATAAATACATTATTGGGTTTGTTACTGACCCACTACGGAAATATAGGGGGTCTGTTGGATGAATAGGGGGACTCGGCTATCGCCTCGCCCCCTATTCATCCTACAGACCCCCTATATTTCCGTAGTGGGTCAGTAACAAACCCAATAACTTATAATAACGCGAGCCCCGATAGCTCAGTCGATATAGCGACTCGGGCTGTTAATCCACGTGTTGTAAGACCTTAAAGACATTTTCTTTGTTTTTTATGGATATGGTTTTTCTATTCATTTTCAAAGTATGACTTAAAATGAAAGTGCAAAAACAAATATGAGGGCAATTAAACAATGATTATCATAGAAGATTAAATTGTTCTATGCCACTCAAACGGTGTGTTCTCACTTTCACAACCTTTAATTATTCCTATAGAAATTGAGGTAGGGGTTGGGTATGTATTGTTTGGTGTAACAAGAGAGTTGATGCGTGATAATTGGCGGAAATTGTTATACTGTACTGAAAGGTTGTGTTTCTAAATTTGGGAAAGTTGTTCATAAATATAAGAAAAACACAAATATAGAGCGGATTTTTATTAATTGGAAATAACTGATGAACATGCATAGCACAAAATAGATATAAATAGCACATCTTTAAATATTTATGTGTAGACGGATTTAAAACATATATTTACTCATATTGTACATATTCACTTTAATTTAACTAAGTGAGAAGCAGCATCAACATATGGCATGATGTCCATTTCTCCAGTTCGCAGTTGGTGCTTCAGTCTAATGAGCATTTGCTCAAGCTCACGGTATACATGCTTTCTTTGCCTTCGCGTGCTGGAACAGCTTCACATCGTTAGCAGCCCGCTCTGTCTGGACCAAATCTATCAGAGTGTCAATAAAAGGATGGCAGTGTCGTAGTTGGTCGTTTTATTTTATGGTGCCAACCCTCAACATGATTGGTAGTACGTGGACCATTGTCGTAATGATTCCAGAAGCGGCGGTCTCCCTCTACCCACTGCTCAGTCACATAGTCCTTAAACTTAGACACAGGCACATAGTCATTGTCACATTCTTCCAGAGTCTGGAACCACACATCTTCGACAGAGTCTGAATCGGCCAAGTTTTATTCTTTCGCGCGTATTTTGCAAAGGAAAAAATAAGTAAAGCATCACATATTTAGGATTTACTGTGTCAAATTTTCATAGAAATTATCAAACTCATACGCATGCATTATTCTCAGACCTTTTAGGCAACCAGTATCATCCTTTTCAACTGGTTTGACTGTATCTAAATATTTTTGCAGACGACACAAAATTAACATTTCATTTGATGGCCTCTGACGCTCATTTAGACACTTTCTTTTGCCCTTAGAGATATGTTTGTGTGTGTAAATTAATAGAGTATGATATAAAATAAAAGCAAAATAGCAAATATTAGGACATTTATTTTCAAAGAAATTTCAATTTTCTTATCCCATCAAAACCTAGGTTTTGCGGCTTGAGTCCTGCAAGTTTCCCGTGCTCTCGCATCATACAGGTCTCCGAGAGAATAAAACAGAAACATATGTTTAGATTTTACTGTGCCACATGCTTAAAGAAATGACCCAACTTCATGTTAATGCCTGTTTTAGGCTATTAAACAATAAAAGAAAAGTTTAAATTGTAAAATTGGCTATAACCTGATGGCTGAATACCCATATGAGCCTAAATTCCACTCCAGTTACCCTGTTTCGTCATTTTTCAAGCAATTTTACAGTAACACACCCCGTAAAGACCCCTAGAATGCTTCAATAGTTGCAGCTGACACAACATTGACTTTTAATATTTTCCATCCAAAAGCCTTTTAACCCTTTCCCACCTGAAGACGCATTTTAACGCAATAGCAGTAGAGGACTTTTGAAAACATTGTGGCCTAAGGTGAAATTGCTCTTCTCCTTTGGCCACAATGTTTTCAATTTTTATTTAACAATTAAGCTTTCTTTTAGGGAGATTTTTCAGGTTTTTGTCACCATGTTTTCAAAGTCGTCTGCTGCAGATTTGTTGCATGCGGGAAAGGGTTAAAATATAAATAAACAGTTTGAGCAGGTTGATTATGACCTATATTATTTACAACATTGCATTAGCACGCTTAGAGCATGGCTATGGTTCAACCCTTCAATAGTTTTTAAATTTAGTGATTTATTATTTCCCTCATACAATAATTCTGCAGCAGACGACTTTGAACATATTTTGTCAACTAATAGAACATCTTTATATGATATCTTATGACTAAAAGTGGAAAATATTTTGGCAAAAGGAGAAATTGCTCGTTTTGAGCAATTTCTTCTTTTATCAATATGTTTTCAAAATGCCGTCTGCTGCAGAGGCGTCAGAAAGCGCCTATATGAAGGAAAGGGTTAACATACTAAAATAAAGATCGGCACTGATAACCCTTTCCTTACTTGCCGGTCCGGGTTCGAGATTTTTCTGAGTTGCTTTAAGCGTCTCCCACTCAACTATAGGTCAAGTACTGGTCCTTTCCAGGAACAATTGCCTAGCGTGTTTCTGTGCTATACACTGAGCCCGATAAAGAACCAATAGGTCTTTTCGGAAAGAGCTAGGGTATCGCACCCGACCTCCCTTGTATCTAACTCTGTCTGTTGAACTTATCTGCATCTGAAATGTTTTGATTTCGTTTACCCTCGCCATGCAGAAGGAACTATTTGGCGAGTAATCGGCCCCTGTCAGATGGTTGTACATGATAAAGTGCACACTATCAAATTGGCCCATAATTACAAACATATGCATGCACAGTTCAGATGCATTTTGACGCATCTGCAGCAGACTTCGTTCGAAAATATTATAGCAGAAGGAGAAACTGCTCGTTTCTCATTTAGCCACAATATTTTCTTCTCAATTATAACATTTTGTTTTCAAATATGGAGATTTTCCATCGTATTTTCCTAGATGTTAGTAATTTCTCCTTTTGCCACAATATATTCTTCTCCGTTGTAAAATCATACTTTCATTTAGAAAGATTTCCGACATTTTTCCCGAGATATTTTGGAAGTCGTTTGCTACTGATTTAGTGCTGATTGTTTCTTATTTTGTATGAAGGGGGAACTGTAGTACGCATTAATCAGAGCGTGTTAACCCTTTCCCACATACAACACATCTTCAGCAGAAAACATACCCGGAATAATTTGGAAACTACCTTTGATTGAAAGTACAATAATTGAATAGACTTGAAAACATGGTGACAAAAGAAGAAATTGCTCGCTTTGACCAATTTCATCTTTTTTCGCCATGTTTTCAAAAAGGCGTCTGAAACAGAGGCGTCAGAAAGCGTCTATATGAGGGAAAGGGAAAGGGTTAAGATACAATGTTACGAAACAAGTGAACGGCGATAGTATCTGTAGCAGATCGGATGTTTTGTTGATTGTTTGTTATTTTGTATAAAAGGGTAACTGCAGTACGTATTAATCAGAGCGTGTTAATATATACAGTGTTACAAAATAAGTGAATGGCGACACACATACTAGTATTTGTAGCAGATAGGATGTTTTGTTGATTGTTTATCTTTTCCCACACGCAGACGCATTTTGAGACATATTATATAGATAGATGGATATAAGTAAGTAAGTAAATTGTTTATTACCGTGGACATGTGTTATATACATCAGTAAATTTAAACTTTAAACTTTACATATCTTTATTCAGCATTAAATATAACATGCGACGCATGGGCTTAGATTGACTTATATGTTTTCACAAGTTTCCATGTATATAAAGCAGTAGCGTGGCGTATTCAACTCTACTTTCGTTTTCGTATGAGCATGTTGGTGCCTATGATAGAGGGTCGCCTTATCTCGACCTCTGTTGTGAGTTGCAACAATTTAGTTCATGGAGTTGGATTCATCGGGCGCATGTATTCTGCTCAGCTCATTTATATTGTATGTCTGAATGCAGTTGGAAGTATAGTAGCATGTTCGAAAAATGTTACTCATGTGTATTATGATATTAACTTATGATTGCCTGTATCTCTTTCTGGCAATTGACTTGTATATATAAAATATAATTATGCAATTTTCTCTCATTTTCTCAATCTCTCTCTCGTTCTCATTTTCTGTTTTTACTTTTCTTTGTAGTTGCTTGTTTTTGTAATAGTTAATTTGTGATCTGTTTGTATTGTTTGTGAAATCTTCAAATATGGAGGAAATAAAGATAATAATAAAAACCGGTGGGTCAACTGGGATGAAACTTCACAGAAAGCATCCTCTCAATGTCCTCACCAGAATTCCTTAAACATTTTGGGATCCATGCAGAATTCTGGTTGCCATGGCAACGAAACGAAAAAAACTAGTGAAAACTTAAAAAATCTTCTTCTCCGAAAGTGTCAGGCCGATTTTCAAATTATTTTGTAGAAATGTTCCTTAAGTGACCCACTTTCAGATTCCTTCAAGCCATGTTGATTGGTCGAAAAACATGGCCGCCAGGGGGGGGGGGGGGGGCGGGGCTATTTTGCCTTATATGGCTATAGTGAAAACTTAAAAAATCTTCTTCTCCGAAAGTGTCAGGCCGATTTTCAAATAATTTTGTAGAAATGTTCCTTGGTTGACCCACTTCAGATTCCTTCAAGCCATGTTGATTGGTCAAAAAACATGGCCGCTAGTGGGCAGGGCTATTTTGCATTATATGGCTATAGTGAAAACCTAAAAAATCTTCTCCTCCAAAAGTGTCTGGCCGATTTTCAAATAATTTTGTAGAAATGTTCCTAGGGTGACCCTCTATCAGATTCCAGGGCCATCATGGCCCTCTTGTTTCTTTATCTAAGGATTTGAAAAAATATTTATGATGTTAAATCTTTTTAAATCTTTTATGTAAGGTTTTAACGTGTGGCAGACTAGGTTGTACATTTTTTTTTTTTTTTTTTTTTTTTTTTTTAAATAGACTTTTAAATCAATTTATATTTAGGTTAGGTTAAAACGTTTTAAAAACATTGGGAATAGTGCGAGAAGAGTTACATGACTAGAAACGCTTTACCAGAAGAAAAGGAAACAATATAATACAAATTATCTATGTACAAACCATTATGAATAAATGAAACATTAAAGAAAAAGAGAACACCCGGCTACATGTGCCTATATGTCACCATTATACAAAGTTAGCTACAAATGTACATATATAGTCACACTCATTATACATAAATTAGTTGATACGATAATATGGCATTGTCATACAAAAAGCTATCACATACTTCATGGTAAATGTTAAATAACTTGTTGCACTTTTACACACGACTATATAACCTGCTTCTCCTAAGAGCATAAGCTTTTACTAAGAATTTTGCAGTTTTCCTAGTGCACTCATTTAAAAGGTACTTTAATTTTCGAGGGGCGTTTTGAGCTAAATGTATTTTCACCTAATAAATTGAGGTTAATATCTCGTCTTAGTTCATCATAAAATTTGCAGTCGAGGAGAAAGTGAATCTCAGACTCGATTTGTCCGGCGTCGCACATGGTGCATAACCGTTCGTCAGGGGCTCGTTGACGTAACGACCAGTCTCGATCCGCAAAGGGAGGATTCCAACAACGAATTGTGCCATGGTGGAGCGTTCATGTTTTGAGAAATTAAGCGTCACATATTTCACCACTTCTAAGGTGTCTTTAAACGACCTGTATGTCCGTAATTTTGGCGACGACTGTAATGATTGGGCCCAGCGTACGTTGTGAACGTTGAATATGAGTAGCCTTGCTGATTGTAGGTCGACTGTAGATTTGGAGTTGTAGTGAGCGGATAATTGAAGGTCATCCATGATCGATTTTATCTCATTACACCAATTGTTTGTGCGCGGGGTTATTATATTCACTTTCAAACACCCGTTTGTAATTCTATCGCTGTCCATAATTATGAGCCTGTTCCATAAGCGGAGCATAATTAGCCTTCTCCGCGACTGTACTGGGAGCCATCCGACGTCACCGGAAATGCAGCAGTAGGAGGGAAACGATGTACACCCAAAAAGTAACGTATGGCTCTGTGTTGAACATTATCACTGGCTTGGTAATGTTTATAACCCCATATACTTGAGCAGTAATCCAGTATCGGTACAATGCAACTGTTGAATAACTTTTCATATGATTTGAAGCCGAAGTCTTTAAGGCCGGCTTATTTTGTGAATAAGGCTACCTAGGGCTCTTCCTGCTCCGCAACTGAGCGCTGCTGTGTGAGATACAAAGTTACATTTGTCTGCGAGGATTACTACGAGATATCAATATTCGGAAACAGTTTCGAGCACGTTGTCACCGACTTGGAAACGAAGGTCTGTTTGCCTCGTCCATGGACGCCGGAAATGCATGCATTTAGATTTAGAGGTGTTTATGAGAACTCGCCATTTCTTGCACCAACCGTGAAGAGTATTGAGCATAGTCTGTAAGTTTCTTTCAGAGTTAGCAATTAGCACTATATCATCAGCATAGAGTAACATGGACACGAAGAGGTCACCAACTTGCACACCAATGCCAAGGTCATTGATATATTTATTCAGGAAAAAGGGCAATTTGCCCAACATACCACATACATATTATACTTTTGTTTTAACAAAGTCAATTAACAGACTAACAAAAATAAATGTTTGGAAATATTCTAGAAACGAATATTATACTTTTGTTTTAACAAAGTCAATTAACAGACTAACAAAAATAAATGTTTGGAAATATTCTAGAAACGAATATAGTTCCCCCCCCCCCCCCCCCCCCCCCCCCCCCCCCCCGTTTTGAATGAAAAACGGCTTTACAAAATCTAGTGCAGTTATATCAACTTACTAGGATTAATATCATATGAATATCACTCATTTGAGAGAAGAAAAAACTTAGAAAAACAATCAAAAATCATTGAAGAAGAGGCGAAGTTGCTCAATGTGGACATTTTCGCAATTTCCACATTGATTTTCATTTTAAGAATGCAACTGAAATAGAATTAATCCACATAATTTATTTCATTTCTTATTTCAAAATCCTTGTAAATAAATATGGCCAATTTTTTATCTATATTTTAATTTTCATATTTAAGTAATTCAATAAATGTTATCATACTTGGATGTTTCTAAAAATATTTTTAAATATATAACATTCGTATATCAGAAAACATTGGACATTCTAACAAAAAGTGCATTTCATCTATAGTTTTACATAATTTACATTTACTTTCATTATAAGGTATTTTGTTTGGTTTGTGCCATCTTCCAGCTTCAATTTCTAATCTCCTAGTCGCGGCACTGCGGTCATGGTGGAGTGCCTTTGGGCAAGGCACATTTTCTAGCCTATTACTGGTTTGTTTACCCAGGGATCATGAACAAGTGAACTGCCGCCGTGATATAACTGAAATAATGTTGAAAACAGCGTAAAACCCCAATTAAACAAAAAACAAATCAATGTCTAATCTATGTGCAGAAACACGAAGTCTTGGAGAGCTATTCTTAATTTATCTATTTTAATTGAATGTAAATATGGTTGGAAAACGAAATCAGAAAAAAGCCTCTTGAAAATGATTGTAAATCAGCATTCCATATCTGAAAATAATTATCATAAAGTCTTTGTTTATAGAAACAGACAGAAATAATTTCACATTTTCGACACCTTACATACAATATTAAAACCTAATCTTTCTCAAATATGTTTAATCGACTTTGCCCAAGAGCGCATGTCTGGAAACAATTGCAGAATCATTCCACATCATGTCATACACATGTTTAATATTTTTTCCATTTGTAGACCTAGTTATTTAAACCAATATTTTACAACTCTAATTACTCTCTTAAGTTTGAGTGGATATCTACCAAGTTCTCCATAAACACAAGTATTTTGAGTTTGAGACCTTAACCCAAGTACTTGTTTGCAGAATTGTAAATGAATATTTTCTAATCTAACTGCCTCATTCATACCCCATACTTCACACCCATAAGATAATATTGGTTCTCTAAGTTTATCAAACAATTCAAATTTATGGGAAATATTCATACTAGGGAATTCCACCATACAGAATATAAGCATACAAACGGACTTCAATACTTGGCCATACAATGCCTCAAATGTAGTATTAAAGGACCCCCCCCCCCCCCCCCCTACTGTAAAAATAACCCCAAGATACCTGAAATTATCAACTATATCTAGACATTCTTCTTAGTATTTGAACCTCATATTTTTGCCTTTATTCTACCCTTTCTGAAAATTGATACTTTAGTTTTATTTACGTTAACTTGTAGTTTCCATCTATCACAATATTCTTCCAGTATATCCAAACCTTTTTGTAACTCAGTTTCACGTTCAGAAAGTAAAACGATATCATCTGCATATAACAGTAAAAATAATTTCAACACTCCAAATCAATGCCATCAAACCCCTTTATAATGAAATATTCTTCAATATCATTAAGATACATAGAAAATAGGAAAAAACACCACCACAAAAAAAAAAAAAAAAAAAACAATAATACAAGATGATCAATCAAATCAAATTATGTAGAGAAATGTTTGATTGGGTCAAGCATTATTATAAAGATGCTCAGCCTCATTTCGTTCTTTTATAACAATATATGAAAATTAACATTTAACAAGCTTAACAATTTATATACATTTTTTTTTTTTTCAATATTTCTTGTTGATATATTTTTGCCTATTACGAAGATGTATATCACATACCAAAATAAAGTGGAATTCGTCATCAATGACCTCGGTGCTAATTACGTCGTGTTATAATTACATCCGGGTTCATTAGCGTTAACCACTTCCATATTTACCCTTTCCTACCATTGCCGTAGACGACTTTTTAAAAACATTGTCATAAAAAAGAAACCATTGCTCATAATGAGCAAGGTCACCTTTTCCCACAATGTTTAAACTATTTTTCAATAATTACACTTTGTTTGTTTAGATGTTCGGCGTTTTTAACTAGATGTTTGAAAAGTCGTCTGCTGCTTATGTGTTGTATTTGGGAAAGGGTAAGTAAGTAGGTACGTAAGGTCATCACGTGTCATTATCACTGCGAGATCATGTGTATACACTTGTAGTCTTAAAACCGTTCACACAATACTCAAATCTACAGCAGCCAAAATTTAAAACATCAAGGTGAAAACTATAGAAAATATACACGAATAAAGATGTAATTCATGAAATTGTTGAAAACATTGTGGCAATGGGTGAACTTTCTCACCATAAGCAATTTCTCCTTTTGTCTCATCAAAATCTGTCTTCTGCAGATGTGTCAAAATGCGTCTGCACTTGGGATAGGGGTGAGGTTATGTCATCATCAAACTAGATGTAATTGTGGGGGTTGTTCATGCAATCAATACAATTTCGAACCACTGGAGGGAGACGTAGTGTCATCTACAAACGTATTTTGGACGCATTCTGCAACCATCAAGATGTAAGACTAAGGACAATCTCTTTAAATGAAGGTATGCTACATGACAAAATGATGAAAACATTGTGATAAGAGGAGAGAATTGTTAATCATGAGAAAAGTACTCATTGGACACAATGGTTTTCAAACATCGTCTGATTCAGAAATGTCAAATGCGTCTGCATTTGGGAAAGGGGTAAGCTTATGATATCATCGGGTTAGACAAGGGCCACATTCTTATATATATATATATATGTGTCAAAAGGACACATTGTTGATAATGACAGGGACGTAGATAGGACGACCCTGGTAATGAGCAATTTCTCTATTTCCACAATCCTTCCCTCATATATACGCTTTCTGACGCCTATGCAGTAGACGGCCTTTTAAAGCATGGCGACAAAAGAAGAAATTGCTCAAAACGAGCAATTTCTCATACTGTCACCCACGTTTTCACGCTATTCAATAATAATTATTGTTCATTCATTTAAAGGGATTTTCTGCGCTTTTGCCTGTACGTTTTCATGTTGTCTGCTGCAGATGTGTTGTATGTGGGTTACATTCTATTAAATAATAACCTATTTGTGTTTACAGAGGTTTTCTATATTTATGTGAATATGTTATCAAAGTCGTCTGCTGCAGTTTTGTTGTATGTGGGAAAAGGGTTAAATTCTATCAAATAATAACCTATTTGTTTACAGAGGTTTTCTATATTTATGTGAATAAGTTATCAAAGTCGTCAGCGTCAGATCTGATGCACGTAGGAAAGGATTAATAAATCAGATTAACCGTTTCCCACATACAACAGATCTGCAGCAGACGACGTTTGAAAACATAGTAACATAAACCTGAAAAATCTCCATAAAATATAGCTTAATTGTTAAATAAGGTGAAAACATTGTGGCCAAAGGAGAAATTTCTCATTATCCCACAATGTTTTCAAAAGTCGTTTCCTGCTATTGCGCCAAAATGCGTCTGCAGGGTGTGTTCCCGGAACGTCGACTCGATTTAATCCCTAGCTGGTCGGTAGAGCGGATCTGGAGGATCATTAGAGGGTAATTATGTGACAGGTATTGCTTTATAAATATAAATAAGACTGGTGCAGATTTTAAATTTAAACAAGAAATATATACATGCGAAAATTTAAAACATTTGAGAAAACTGATTTTTTTTATATTTAATAATGCAGAATTTCCTTAGTTGATATTTTGCTGCACTTATCGCTTTTTTATTTTTGATCTTTGTCAGCATTATTAAGTAAGAAAACAGCATATTATTTGCGTTCTGAATGTCTTTGAACATCTGGATGGCTGTAAACCAGTTTGGGTGGGAGTGTTGTGTTGTGCCAGTCATCGATCATCGGTTGTTCGTAGTGCGCGGGCTCTGTGTGCCAAAGCGGTTCCACATCGGTCTGTCGCCCTCTACCCATTGTTCGGTAACGTCTCTGAGTTTGGTCAGCTCTTCTGTAAACATTGTGGGAATTGGTCTAATTTCTTCTTCGCAGCGCCGAGATATCTTGCACATGATCTGTTTGGCAACGACGTTGAAGTGGTCTGCTGGGTGGTTATGGTTTTGTCTCCCGAATCCTGTCGGTATTTTCGTTAAATGTAGACAGGAAAGCCAGTTCGACACATCTTGTCTTCTCTTCTACGGTTTACGACCGATAAATATATCCGTCAAATGTCAAGTTATGAACCCCTTTTCTGTTGACGATGTTATTCGTATATTTCTAACGGTTTGAACTAAATTCACATCCAATAAGTAAGAGAACAGTTTATTTTTGTTTTAAAGAAAAAAGAACAGTTTATTTTTGTTTTAAAGAAAAAAGATCAAAAGGCACAGTTTTTAGTTAATTTGTTCAACAGAGACCTTGACAGTTTGAATTGAATTACTTACGACTAGAAAACAATACCTTAACGATTAAAAGAAAACAACTTAATTGTTACATGCATTTAAATTGTAATTATTCTGACCAATTACCGTCTATCCTTCAGATAAATTCACAGTATGAACTTAATTAATAATGTTAAAAAGTTATTCTTTATTAAAATGCATTTAATGCGTGCATCCTTAAAATCAAATAAATTGATTTATGGTATGTATAGTTCTATACCCCTTTTGGTACGTCCTAATCCCAGATTAGTGAAAGGTGTTAAGCGGAACGAGTCGACGTTCCGGAACAAACCCGTCCCCGTCTGCAGATGGGAAAGGGTTAACCCTTTCCCTCATACGACAATTCTGCAGCAGACGACTTTGAACGTATTTTGTCAAAACATAGAAAATCTCCATAATTGAATGGATAACCTATGATTAAAAGTGGAAAACATTGTGGCAAAAGGAGAAATTGCACGTTTTGTGCAATTTCTTCTTTTGTCACTATGTTTTCAAAAAGCCGTCTGCTGCAGAGGCGTCAGAAAGCGTCTATATGAGGGAAAGGGTTAACGTCTGTAATGTTTAAATTGATCGTAGACTATCACCGATCAATTTAACTGCTTGACCACCATAAGTGCCTCACGTCATTATTCTCAACCTTATCTCGTGACTTTCTTTTACCATAACCCTCAAAACGAGCAATTTCTCCTTTTGCCACAATGTTTTCCAACTTTTAGTCATAGGTTATCCATTCAATTAAAGAGATTTTCTATTTTTTGACAAAATATGTTTAAACTTTAAAGTAGTCCGCTGCAGAATTGCCGTATGAGGAAAGGGTAAACTAACTAAAGGTGCATGAACATCGAATACTCGTATACACTGTGCTGATGACTCTCAAGTAGCGTATGATGATGCTTTCAATGCACATGACAGTCGGAAATCTTCGGCCTAAGTCGTAAAACGTTTATTTTCTTTATCCCCGGATTCATACGATTAATTGTAATGAAAATCCGCTGTTCAAAATAGTTCGTAGTTGAAAGTGTGAATAAATCCGAAGCTGACTTTTTAAACTACGATTATTCGTATCTAGGATTCGACACTTTCCTTCGAAAAACGGAAATGACGTTTGATCCAATTTAGTTCCGTACATAGCCAAGTGGTGCGCAATTATATACATTTGTCAATAGATTTGCCATAGCGTTGTTATCTTAGCCCTTTCCTTCATACGACAATTCTGCAGCAGACGACTTTGAACGTATTTTGTCAAAAAACAGAAAATCTCCATAATTGAATGGATAACCTATGACTAAAAGTGGAACACATTGTGGCAAAAGGAGAAATTGCACGTTTTGTGCAATTTCTTCTTTTGTCACTATGTTTTCAAAAAGCCGTCTGCTGCAGAGGCATCCGAAAGCGTCTATATGAGGGAAAGTGTTAATGAAGGCAGAAGGATATGTTATTGTCTTGATGAAACATAAGGGGAGGAGCTTTTACATTTGTCAATAGATTTGCCATAGCGTTGTTATCTTAACCATTTCCCTCATACGACAATTCTGCAGCAGACGACTTTGAACGTATTTTGTCAAAAAACAGAAAATCTTCATAATTGAATGGATAACCTATGACTAAAAGTGGAACACATTGTGGCAAAAGGAGAAATTGCACGTTTTGTGCAATTTCTTCTTTTGTCACTATGTTTTCAAAAAGCCGTCTGCTGCAGAGGCATCCGAAAGCGTCTATATGAGGGAAAGTGTTAATGAAGGCAGAAGGATATGTTATTGTCTTGATGAAACATAAGGGGGGGGGAGTTTTTACATTTGTCAATAGATTTGCAATAGCGTTGTTATCTTAACGTGTGTGTGCGTATTGAGTAAAGTGTGAGGAAATCATTGTGTACGTATATCATTCAATTGTTTGTGATAAGGGTCGAGTGTTATTATCGTCCGTTTGTCAGTTGATTCAGTGTCTGGTGGAGAGAACGGTCGGACTAAATACACTCTGAGTAAATATTGCTATTTAGTCGGCCAAGAGTGATACTCGAATTTTCCAATCTATTTCCGATTGTCTCTCTAGTTCTTCTTTCACTCTTTCCATCTCGACCCCCCTATATCTCTCTCTCTCCATCTCTCTCTCTCTCTCTCCCTCTCTCTCTCTCTCTCTCTCTCTCTCTCTCTCTCTCTCTCTCTCTCTCTCTCTCTCTCTCTCTCTCTCTCTCTCTCTCTCTCTCTATCTCTATCTCTCTTTCTCTATCCCGTCTCCCTCTCACTCTCTCTATCTAACTCACTCTCTCTCAGGATATATATTGGGATTCGCTAGGTATCCCTTATTGTCAGGCTTTTCCGTCTGTCTGCAGTTTTTTTTAGCGACGATAGACAGCCCAAACCAACTGGCCGATTCCAATGAAACTTGGTGAACATGTGCCAAACGAGCCCAGTGTGTGCGCGTTTGAGTTTCGTTGCTAAGGATCCTCTCGTTGCTATGCAGCTAGCAAAATAACGCGTTTTAAGGGCAAAACACATTTTTCTATCTTCTCCTACAGTTTTAAATGTGGAGAGCTGAAACTTGGATTATAGATACTTCGAGATATTTAGAAAAAAACGTATCCGTTACGATTTTTGATTTAGGCTTTTGTTTTCAAATGGTAGCTTTTCAAAGATAGCCGTTGCTATGCAGCTATCAAAAAACCGCGTTTTAAGAACATTTTTCTATGTTCTCCTACGGTTTTGAATGTGGAAAGGTGAAACTTCGGTTATAGATACTTCGAGATATTTAGAAAAGACGTATCGATAACGACTTTTGATTTAGGCCTTTGTTTCCAAATGGTAACCTTTGAAAGATAGTGCCATTTTACAGTCGTGTTGGACTTCAATCGCCCCTAACGCTGCAATGGTAGTATTCGATAGCGATTGTATTGTATCATCGCATAGAGCTATTCAAGAGCTACAAAAAGGGTTTTACGTGATTGACCTCCGACCTCGAGTTTCCGAGCTAGATCCGGAAGTTTTCAAATATGCAAAGGCGAATCCCAGGTCGCCTACCGGCTTGTCTCTATCTCTATTTCTCTTTATTTTTCTCTCTCTCTATTTCTTTCTATTTCTCTCCCTCTATCTCTATTTTTCTCTATATATTTCAATCACCCTCTATCTATCACTCTCTATCTCTTTATCTCTCATTCGTTCTCTCTCTCTATCTCACTCACTCACTCTCTCTCTCAGGCGATCTCTCTCCTCCCTTCTTTCTCTCCCTCTCTCTAACACACTCCTACTTTGGAGAGTAAACGACTAGTGTCTTCTATATAAAACTATAACTCAATAGTAAAATAATGATCACAGTAAATTCATATGTCTAAGAAGAAATAAATAATCACTACAGTACAATATATTTATTGTAAACCGATTTCAGTTCTTCAGTGCAATGTTAAAAAAATATTTTTATAAATTGCCCCGATGAATGGATGATGGCAATTAAATTATAGTTATGGTGTGGTTCTTCATTTCTTTGTAGCTCACCTGAGCACGAAGTGCGGGTTGAGCTATAATGACCACTCACACTGTCCGGCGTCTTCGACTGCCCGTTCACATTTTCCTACAAACAAATTATCCAAAATGAACCAAATTCAGAAAAATGTCACCGGAATGTTCCGTATGTGGTACTCTGTTAAAGTTGTTCGAAGAATTTAGTTCCATGGAGATCTTCGATTGCCGCTGCATCAGAGAATCCGATGAAAAACATGGCCGCC
The DNA here is from genome assembly GCA_031761405.1 of Serripes groenlandicus. Lineage (NCBI taxonomy): Eukaryota > Metazoa > Mollusca > Bivalvia > Cardiida > Cardiidae > Serripes > Serripes groenlandicus. The sequence continues at coordinate 136,154,480 of JASEVX010000004.1, forward strand.
AGAGGGGCGTTGCCTGTTTTCCTTATATATGTAAAGTAAAAACTTGAAAATTCTTCTTATCAAAAAGTACTTGTCCGATTTAAAGATACGTTACCAAGATTGTTGAAAAATAACCTGATCCGTTGCACAAAACTTGGCCAACAGGGTGCGGATATTATTTTCCTTATATGTTTATATAGTGAATAAAACAAATGTACGAAAGTACTGACCCGATTTAAAAAATAATTTAGCACAAAGTATCCTTGAGCGAACCTCTTCTAATATTGTTCAAATTATTCGGATCTCTCGTTTCACAAACTTCATACACAGAGTACCAGTCACGTACCATCTTACCATCTTGTTCACAAACTTCATACACAGAGTACCAGTTACGTACCATCTTACCATCTTGTTCACAAACTTCATACACAGAGTACCAGTCACGTACCATCTTACCATCTTGTTCACAAACTTCATACACAGAGTACCAGTTACGTACCATCTTACCATCTTGTTCACAAACTTCATACACAGAGTACCAGTCACGTACCATCTTACCATCTTGCCTGCATCATTAACTTGTACATAGTAGTAATTTAACACAGTTATTTAAGAAAGGATCTAATTACCACTAGTATCAAGAATATACACTACAATGTTGTACCCTATGTAAGGGATGTGAGCCCCAAATTTCAGTCATATAACATAACAATAGAACTAATAAAATATGAATATTATTTAATCAAAATAATGATGTCTTATGTTACATAAGCATATATTTGTTACAGGTAAACGCTTTTCTTCCAACTTTGATAAACTATTGCTTCTCCAAATTTGCTCTGCTAATAGGCATCTGTGAGTTCCCTGTTTGATGTAAGTCAAATGTGTTGATGACAGGTTAACATCTCACATGTCGATTTAATTACTACAAACACTTTCATATTGTATAGAATTTACATATTTGAAGATGATTGCAATAGCTACTGTGTGTACAGGCTTAATCCCCCCCCCCCCCCCCCCCCCCCCCCCCCCCCCCCCCCCCCCCCCCACCACTGGATACCATTTCCAAATATGTTGTTTTTTATATTTTTCTGCTAAAAAAGTTTAAAATCAAATTTGCATTGTACTTGAATAAAATACTTAGTACATTTGTCTAAAGTACTTCACTCAATTTGACAATGATTGTTCACTGTGAAGACATAAATATATATACTAAATTACTAATTTAGTTTCATTTTTTATTTTTATGAAGAAAATACTTCATCAATGTTACTGTTGCAGCATCCTGCTAAATGTAACATTCATGAGAGGAGTCTTTCTATTCTGAACTTGTTCATTTAATTATCAGTTTGTTTTTTGATTTATGTTTTATATACGGTAACTAAGTCACCGTAACCACACATAGTGAGTTGCTACAGTTCTGTTTGTTTAAAGTATGAAGAAAGTGTCTCGCCGATGTTAAAATATTAGTATTATGCTTAATTTACTTATACTTAAAATTAATCCTATTCTGATTCTTTCAATATAACTGTCTATACAATCTATTAAAATAGACCTCTTTTGGTCCGCGAACCATTTATATCTGTCTCCTTGTACCTTTTTTAGATCACCTAGAGCCGAAGGCTCAAGGTGAGCTATTCTGATCACTTTTTGTCCGTCGTCCGTCGTCCGTCCGTCCGTCCGTCCGTCCGTCCGTCCGTCCGGCGTTAACTTTTAGCTTTAAACATCATCTCCTCCTGAACCGCAAGAACAATTTCCACCAAACATCACAGAAATGTTCCTTTGGTGGTCCTCTTTCAAAATTGTTCAAAGATTTAAATTCCATTGAGAACTTTGGTTGCTGCGGCATCAGAAAGGGGACAAAATGTCCAAACTTTAAAAATCTTCTCCTCCGAATCTGCCTGTCAGATTCAAATATAATTTGGTAGAAATGTTCCTCGGGTGATCCTCCATAAAAATTGTTCAAGCCATACTGATTGGTCGAAAAACATGGCAGTCAGGCGGCATCAGAAAAGGGGCAAAATGACAAAATTTGAAAATTACATTTTTATGAAAGTGTTCGTCTGATTTTAAGAAAATATAATACGAATCTTACTTTAATGATCCTCTATTTAATTTGTTAAAGCCGTTTTGATTGGTTACACAGTCATAGCAACCAGGCGTCATCACAAAAGGGGTAAATTGAACTTTTAGCTACAAATGACAACCAACTTCTACCATTCCAATAGACCAATTTCCACAAAACATCACAGGAATGTTCCTTTGGTGGTCCTCTTTCAAAATTGTTCAAAGATTTAAATTCCATTGAGAACTTTGGTTGCTGCGGCATCAGAAAGGGGACAAAATGTCCAAACTTTAAAAATCTTCTCCTCCGAATCTGCCTGTCAGATTCAAATATAATTTGGTAGAAATGTTCCTCGGGTGATCCTCCATAAAAATTGTTCAAGCCATACTGATTGGTCGAAAAACATGGCAGTCAGGCGGCATCAGAAAAGGGGCAAAATGACAAAATTTGAAAATTACATTTTTATGAAAGTGTTCGTCTGATTTTAAGAAAATATAATACGAATCTTACTTTAATGATCCTCTATTTAATTTGTTAAAGCCGTTTTGATTGGTTACACAGTCATAGCAACCAGGCGTCATCACAAAAGGGGTAAATTGAACTTTTAGCTACAAATGACAACCAACTTCTACCATTCCAATAGACCAATTTCCACAAAACATCACAGGAATGTTCCTTTGGTGGTCCTCTTACAAATTTGTTCAAAGATTTAAATTCCATGGAGAACTTTGGTTGCTGCGGCATCAGAAAGGGGACAAAATGTCCAAACTTTAAAAATCTTCTCCTCCGAATCTGCCTGTCAGATTCAAATTTAATTTGGTAGAAATGTTTCTTGGGTGACCCTCTATAAAAATTGTTCAAGCCATACTGATTGGTAAAAAAACATGGCAGTCAGGCGGCATCAGAAAAGGGGCAAAATGACAAAATTTGAAAATTACATTTTTATGAAAGTGTTTGTCTGATTTTAAGAAAATATAATACGAATCTTACTGTATTGATCCTTTATTTAATTTGTTTAAGCCGTTTTGATTGGTTACACAATCATATCAACCAGGCGTCATCACGAAAGGGGTAAATTGAACTTTTAGCTACAAATGACAACCAACTCCTACCATTCCAATAGACCAATTTCCACAAAACATCACAGGAATGTTCCTTTGGTGGTCCTCTTTCAAAATTGTTCAAAGATTTAAATTCCATTGAGAACTTTGGTTGCTGCGGCATCAGAAAGTGAGAAAAATACCCACATTTTAAAATCCTTTTCCTCCATAATCTGCTTGTGCGATTGCAAGATAATTTGGTAGAAATGTTCCTTTATATAAGTGACACTCTAAATAAACTGTTGAAGCCATATTGATTTCGTTGAAAAACAGGGCAGCAAGGCGGCATCAGGAAAGGTGCAAAATGACAAAAACTTTATAATTCCATTCTTATTAAAGTTCTTGTTAGATTTCAAGATATAAATGGCCTTTACTGATAAGCTGTTTCTTGAGAAGTGTCCACTCCTTGCAGTTTCATTTGCAATCCTTGATCAAATTTTCCCAGATATTTGCAGTTAAATATTTGCTACTAATTTACTATCAATTAGGTGATCGATTTAGGGCCATCTTGGCCCTCTTGTTTTATTTTCATTTTGGAAAAGAGCATTAATATTTGAAGTGTTATACAAACGTCATACACAAAGAAAGTATCAGTTACGTGTCAACTTCACTGTATCACTACGTAGTACACAGTAGTTATTATAATACCGTTTCCCACCTGCAGACCCATTTAGGCGTATTTGTAGCAAACATCTGTTGAAAACATTGTGACAAAATTAGAAATTGCAATGTATCCTTTGCCCACAATGTTGTCAAATATATATTCAACTGCTAAAGCTTCATTCATAGAAATGAGCCTTTCCACGAGAAAACCAACATTATGGACTCTGCGTAATGTATAGACCCAGATAAGCCTGCGCAGTCTAATCCGGGCCGACACTTTCCGTCCCGGGGGGATAGAGGTATAGAATAATGTTACTTGAAACAGAAAATCCGCAGAAGGCGAAAAGTGCCTGTCCGGGTTAGCCTGCACGGCATGCTTATACTGATCCGGGTCGATACTTTACGCAGAGTCTACAATGATGTTGGTTTTCTCGTGGAACGGCTCAAATGAACATGCATATATTTGTTTTATGTTAGCCCAGTCCTACATAAAGCAAATCTGTTCAGCACATCTAGGCATTTTATTTTTTATAAATGTATTGAATTATTGGTACAGTTATAGAATAAAGTTGAAGACATGGTTGCAAAAGGAGAAATTGCTCATCATGAGAAATCTCTCTATTGTTCACAATGTTTTCATAAGTCGTCTGCTGAAGAGGAATCACAATGCGTCTGCAAGTAGATAAAATGGGTAAACAAGACAAGGTGTAAACGATAACATATCTTATTACTGCTATTATCACGTATATGTTATGTACATATAACCTATATATCTGATTTACGGTCATTCTCGTATACTACAGTTACCAAGGAATTACTTCAGCAATATGCTAAATCGATTAGTTAGCAACGATTTCTGACAGAGCTGTAAATAAATGGGGCGTATATAATGATCTAATTACATTATTTGAGTTTCAAATATAAATCAATTGGAATACCTTTAAGTTTCCTGTGACCTTTCAAAAGTCGTCTGTATAGGAAATCAATTAGAATACCTTTAAGTTTCCTGTGACTTTTCAAAAGTCGTCTGTATAGGAAATCAATTAGAATACCTTTAACTTTCCTGTGACCTTTCAAAAGTCGTCTGTATAGGAAATCAATTAGAATACCTTTAAGTTTCCTGTGACATTTCAAAAGTCGTCTGGATAAGGGAATCGACTTAAAAAATACTGCGAGTAAACGTCGACACCTGCTTACTAATTATGTTATAATGTAGAGAATACATGAGGGAATACAAAAATAACTGGATAAGGGAATCAATTAGAATACCTTTCAGTTTCCTGTGACTTTTCAAAAGTCGTCTGTATAGGAAATCAATTGGAATACCTTTAAGTTTCCTGTGACTTTTCAAAAGTCGTCTGTATAGGAAATCAATTGGAATACCTTTAAGTTTCCTGTGACATTTCAAAAGTCGTCTGTATAGGAAATCAATTGGAATACCTTTAAGTTTCCTGTGACATTTCAAAAGTCGTCTGGATAAGGGAATCGACTTAAAAAATACTGCGAGTAAACGTCGACACCTGCTTACTAATTATGTTATAATGTAGAGAATACATGAGGGAATACAAAAATAACCAGTCCTATTTAAATCAGATCTAAGTTTCGTTGTAGTGACAAACCCTCGTGTGGATCAGATGAATGACTAAAACATGATCGTATAAGATTGATATATGCGACAGCCAATCACAGTGTCGTCTACAAAAATCGTTAGGTATCAACAGGGGAAATAACTCATATAAATACACGAGATAAGGAAGTGATAATTGCCGAGCGTTCCAATTGTATAAAATATTTATAAAAATGTATATGGTCAATTCGAGACGACCTTAAATGGTATGTATATGTACGCAAACGAAGTATTTTGGTCTGATTTCAATTGGATTTGCACAAAGGGTAATTGTAATATCGACGTGTTATTACCATTTATACAATGTAAGTAAACTGGGTGTCAACATTTCCCTGATTGAATACTCTATGTTCTGTTTTCGTTCTATGGACAACATGTCGCTAGCATATATGCTCTGGAATCGTATTGCTCATGTATGCCTAAATAATGTTGTCGTTATGAAGTTAACCCTTTCCCTCATATAGACGCTTTTTGACGCCTCTGCAGCAGACGGCTTTTTGAAAACATAGTGACAAAAGAAGAAATTGCACAAAACGTGCACTTTCTCCTTTTGCCACAATGTTTTCCACTTTTTGTCATAGGTTATCCATTCAATTATGGAGATTTTCTATGTTTTGACAAAATATGTTCAAAGTCGTCTGCTGCAGAATTGTCGTATGAGGGAAAGGGTTAAACCACCTTATGATGTAATTAAAACGTCAATATAACAACTCGGATTTCAGAAGTACTTGATTCACTATTGAAATAGCTAAGTACTATACATGTTCGAAATGTATATATTAAATAACACTGAATCGATCAAAAGTCATTTAATTTGGATCAGAACTCGACTCCTAGCATTGCTTTCATGTAAGCGAATTGCACAATACGAATATGTTTGAACTCGTAATTCGCAATCTGCATTGAAATCTCTTAGAAATTTGATAACGGTCTGAACAGTTGGACGTTTACTCCTCGAATGACCATTAACCGCGTATACAGTACACAATCTGCTTCGCACGAGCTTACTTTTCCCGCCAACATACAATACAATAGACTTAACAAAAACCTCCTAATATGGTCATTCCCCACTTTACATATGTATATACAATACCGTCGATAAATACATCTGAAGCAAGTATGTTTTCCAAATATGACAGGCTTAATCATTTTTGTTTTCTGCGTTATATTTCTTTTAAAAGTGGCTTATAGGCCCATGGGGTCGGGTTTTATTAGCTACCCTTTTTACTATTGCTTTGTTTATGTACATATACATGTCATTTTGATAAAATAATTACTTTGTAAGTACATAAAACGATGGAGTTATCGTTCTTGATAATTTGGCTAAATTGGCATGTACAGTCAGTATTAAAATGCGGTATGACGAACCATCAATATTTTTTTCCGCACAGTCTGATCAAGACCTGCAGGGTTTGCCGATAAGCCAAATGTTTTTTTCAAGACAATTTGGTATAATTTCGCAGGGATTTTCCTTTTGGTTATCCCCTGCCAATCTAATAATAAACCAAACAAACACTTATTACAAGGCCACCCGTCCATGTACATACATATGAACTACATCACAATACTAACAGCGTGTGTTAATTTTTGGTGATATAATAAATCAACATTGATTAAGTTATTTCTTTATCAGTCATAAGTATGTCGATCTTAACCCCCCCCCCCCCCCAACCCCCCCCCCCCCCCCCCCCCCCCCCCCATTAAAATTAAAAAGACAATTAAAACACGTTTACTGCTTTTACTACAGAAGCCATGCTTTATGTTTAATTTACAGAGTTCCAGATAAGAAGGCGTAAACAGCTCTTTTCCCCACAATATCTCTCTTATTATCCAACCAAACCCTATGTTGATGGTACTCAAAATAATCTTCTGAATGAGACGATTCTTTTGAGTACCCACATCATAGGGTTATATTGTCTAATACAGATTTGAGAACATGCAAAACGCCCCTTATCTAGAGCTCTAATTTCAGCAAGAAGCGTTTCAACTTTTTTTCATAAGTTGTAAGAAAATCTGTTTGTTTTTGTTACAAATTTATTCCCCCAAACTTAACCAAAAAGCGTTTATAAAACGGTTGCTTTTCACATGTTTAAATCAACACATGACGCCCGTATTAATGTAATAAATTCAACATAAATATTATCATTAATTTCCGTACTAATTTAATTCTCAATCATGTATTATAGATATATCTATCTGCCTTTAATGTCACCCCCTAGTGGGACCTATACATTAATCCTTTCCCTCATATAGACGCTTTCTGAAACCTCTGCAGCAGATGGCTTTTTGATAAACATAGTGACAAAAGAAGAAATTGCTCAAAACGAGCAATTTCTCCTTTTGCCACAATGTTTTCCACTTTTAGTCATAGGTTATCCATTCAATTATAGAGATTTTCTAATTTTTGACAAAGTATGTTCAAAGTCGTCTGCTGCAGAATTGTCGTATGAGGGAAAGGGTTAACAGTGCCATATACATAAAAAGATACGCCGTAAACAGCAAGACAAGTATAACTAACACATGGTCGTTAAATAAGAATTATAGGATATTATTACTGTTTTGGCAGAGTCCTTTCATTTTTGATATGCAAACAGAAGACATGCATGTGTCCTTTGCGTGTGTTGCATTGGTGAGCGTTAAATGATAACCATGGCCCCCCTTTTTACATGTCACCAGCACACGAGCGGACTCTTATTATTTCCTTACAGTGTGAAGTAAACCTTTTACCCACTATACTCGATTTCAAACAGCATTTGCTAACGGGCTTATGGACCTAAACCAACTATTTGCCAACAACGTAGACCAATACCGAGTAGTCTCAACTTGGTCTACATCGTTGGCTATTCGTTTATCAATACTATTTCTCAGTTTGTCATACTGTTTTTAAAATTCGTGTGCTGCAGATGCGTCTGAAAGTGTCTGTATGAGGGGAAGGATTATTAACACACACTTAAGTTAGATGGTCGACTTCAGACAAGCTTATATAAAGCTTGTAGGAATACATAGATACCTCTGTTAGGCATAGACCCTTTCCCATATACAACAAATATGCACTTGTATAGGCTTGGCCAACATTTTCATGATATTTTCTTTTTTGATGAATAGAGTTGCAAACACTGTCGAAAGAAAACATTGCTCATTACTTCTTCTTTTGTCACAATGTTTTCCTAAACAGTCTGCTGCAGATCTGTATGTGGGAACGGCTATATAAATCAAGTGATAGCGGAAGGCCGGACTAATATTAACTCTTTTCCACATTTATAAACGCTTTCTTATACTTCTGCAGAAGACGACTTTTGAAAACATTGTTGCAAAAGTGGAAATTGCTCATTACTTCTTCTTTTGTCACAATGTTTTCCTAAAAAGTCTGCTGCAGAGCTGTATGTGGGAACGACTTTATAGATCAAGTGATAGCGGAAGTCCGGATTAATATGAACTCTTTACCACATATTTATGAACGCTTTCTTACACTTCTGCAGCAGCCGACTTTTGAAAACATTGTGGCAAATGTAAAAAAAATAGCTCATAATGATCAATTTGTCCTTATGTCACACTGTTTTCAAATCCTTTTCAATAAACATACTTTCATTTATGTATTTTTTGTTGTATGTGGGAAAGGGGTAAGGTTATTCACCTCTCATCCTCATTTGTTATTTTAAAGTCGTCTGCTTTAAAAAATAAATAAATAATGAATAGACATTTAGAAAAACGGAGCTGAAAATAATGTGGGAAAGGGAGAAATTGACCGTTTCGAGCAATTTCTTCCCTTTTTCCAGTGTTTTCTAAATCGTCTGCTGTTGAAGCGTCAAATGCCTTTTGTGACCGGGGAAAGGATTGATGTTATTCCGGAAAAGTGTTTGTATATGATACATGTTTGTATTTCCTTTAACCCTGTCCCTCATATAGACGTTGACGCCTCTGCAGCTGACGGCTTTTTAAAAACATAGGGACAAAAGAAGAAATTGCTTAACACGAGCAATTTCTCCTTTTGCCACAATGTTTTCAATCTGACTAAAGTACACGATCTGACCAAATGTATGCGTAGCGTTATTAGGAGATGATTTTAATGAGATTGCAATGTTTTAAGTCATAGGTTATCCATTCAATTAAAGAGATTTTCCATTTTTTGACAAAATATGTTCAAAATATGTTCAGTCGTCTGCTGCAGAAGTGTCATATGAGGGAAAGGGTTAACAATAACTCGAAACTGTTCGAGTATCCCTTAACCGTTTTCGTCACACAAATGCGTTTTGCAGTAGACGACTTTTGAACAAAAAAAACCAAAACATTGGCATGGCAAGAAACTGACCATTATGAGCATTTTTGTTCTTTTTCCACACGGTTTTCAACTCTATTCAATTATACTGCTTTCATATAAAGTAGGCCTAATATAAAGGGATGTTTCATATGTTTGGTAACAGGTTTGCATTTAAGGCGACTGCAGCAGATTTGTTGTATTTTGAAAAGGGGTTAATGTTTAGTAATGAACCATGACACATAAGGGTCTACCTGAACTACTCAAATGCATTCCGAGAAGTCTAATATGCGACGGAAATGCCGAGCATTTGTTGTAACTTGCGAATACATTGAAAAACAGACACCTGCCGATGAAATTTAAATGTATAGGGTCAATCCGAGATGACCTTTTTTGTGGTGTCGTCACGTCCAATATTCACACAGGGGAAACTATTTTAGTCTGATCCTTTTTGAGATTGCGTTCACCTTGGGCTTCTATACTGTTAATCCGAATAGTCTATAATAAATATATGAGACAAAATGTTAATTATTTACAAAGAATGAACAAATTAAGCATTGAAAGCGTATCGGATTCTGTTATATAAGCGGGTTGTTAAAGATCGAATGTTTATGGCTGGAAAACTATTATGTTACCCTTTCCTGCTTTCTGACGCTTCTGCAGAAGAACATTTTTGAAAACAATGCAACAAAAGGTGAAATTGCTCTAAATGATAAATTTCTCCTTTTTAAAACAATATTTTCAACTCTATCTAATAGTTGAACCTTCATTCATAGAAATTGTCGACATTTTTTTTTGGATGCTTTCAAAATCGTCTCCTGCAGATTTGTCAATGTGTCGTAATGTTATGTTATATGACAAACCGTCTTATAGCTAAATACAAAACAATGGATACCATATTAACCCTTTCCCTCATACGACAATTCTGCAGCAGACGACTATGAACGTATTTTGTCAAAACATAGAACATCTCCATAATTGAATGGATAACCTATGACAAAAAGTGGAAAACATTGTGGCAAAAGGAGAAAACGTGCAATTTCTTCTTTTGTTACTATGTTTTCAAAAAGCCGTCTGCTGCGGAGGCGTCAGAAAGCGTCTATATGAGGGAAAGGGTTAACGTTAACTATGATGTAATCATGTATGCGATAAACCCCTTTGGGGCAAAGACAAATAACCACTTTGTAATCTGGAAACGAGACATTTAAACACACCCCGTTGTCTAGATCCGATTGTTATTCTATGTCTCGACCGTATAATACAATGTTGTAGTATATCCGCGAGAAAACTAACATTATGGCCTTTGCGTAATGCATCGAACCAGATCAGCCTGCGCAGACTGATCCGGCCCGACACATTCCGTCTCAAGGAGATTGATGTATAGTTTAATGATTCATGAAAGAGAAAATCAACAGGATTCGAAAAGTGTATATCTGGGTATGCCTGTGCGGCATGCTTAGCTGACCCGGGACGATAATTACGCAGAGACCATAATGCTGGTTTTCTCGCGAGACGGCTCATTTTATGATATTGTTTGGATAACTCTTCATAAAACCTCAACTTTTACATTAAACTGTGTTGCTCTAATGATAGACCGCCTCGGTGGTGTAGACGTAGTAGAGCATCCAATAATTGTGCGGGAGGTCGCAGGTTCGGTCCCCGGTCGGGTAATACCAAATACTTAAAAAACGGTAGTAATGGCTGCCCTCCTTGGAGCTCAGGATTGTTGGGTTGCATTTCGACTGACTGACTGGCTGGTGTCAGGATAAACGGACCAGTAGTACTGGTAACTAACCAAGGAATCGCCGTGATATATCTGAAAAATAGTTTAAAGCGGCTTAAACACCAAACAATCAATGCTCTATTGATAGGGAACGTTCTCTGAGAAAATCTCTTTCACACGTACAACGAATTTGCAGCAGACGAGTTTTGTAAACGTAACGACTAAAATGTGGACACTTTCTATAAATAAAAGTTTAATTATTGAATAGAGTTGAAAACTTTGTGGCAAATGGAGAAGTTGCTCATACTGATCTCGGTAGTTAGACTGTAAACAAGGATATAGCCTAATACCGAGATCTACACATAAGTATGATTCCTTTTGGTATAAGTAGTTTCTAGTTTGCCCCAAAATGCAGCTGCGGCGATACACATCTGCGTAATGTATCGACCAGATCAGCCTGCGCTGTCCGCGCAGACTGATCCAGGACACATTCCGTCTAAGGATAGATAGAGTAGTGATTCCTGAAACAGAAAATCCACAGGAGGCGAAAAGTGTATATCCGGGTACGCCTGTGTGGCATGCTTAGGCTGATCCGGGTCGATACTTTACGCAGAGTCCACAATGTTGATCTTCTCACGAGACGGCCTACATATTGATTATTGCCAAGCTACGCCCCTGATATAATTGAACGGGAAATTCTAAATATATGTTTAGAATGACGGAAAGCGTGCAAGCACACTTTATTCAGATCTGATGTAACAGCATTTAATTCCACGGCTCGACCAACTTTCTTTCCGACGATTGACAAAAGTCATTGCCACACGCGTCATTCGTCTTCCACCAATGGGTTAAGTCTATGTGGAAAAGCAGCCATTTGCTTGGGAAGATTGTTGTGTGGAGTACTGGTGTGAGAACACCAGGAAATGCATGAGTAGTTGAACTGGCCGCGTGATATAACTGAGAAATTGTTAAAAACGGCGTTAAACTCCAATCAATCAATCAATTTAATTCAAGTCTACATCGGTGCTGGAAAGCGTGCAAGCACACTTTTTTCAGATCTGATGTAACAGCAATTAATTCCAGTCTACATTGTGCTGGAGCTTTTATAAATTTTGACAGCCTATTAAGAGCAATTGTTAATCACTCATGAATACTTTAATGCAAATAGCCAATTAAGAACTGTTTGAAGAAGGACTCTTTGTGAGAGCAAGTTGATTTATACATTTCTTTTAAAGGTTACGAAATCAAAGTATTGACCAAGTTTGTATAAAGTTAGTAATACTTGTGTCAACGTTTAGATACAATTTGTTCGGCGGGCCATGTCTGTTCTATCATACATTCAGAATAACGCCTCGTTTTGCATTTTAAGTACGACAGGATGAACATTATAGAACTATTTAAAATTTAATTAAAGTTATTTTTAAACGTAAACAAACTTTATTGTGATTGAAAAGATACAGACACCAGGATGCGGTTAATAGGCGGGAGTGCGCATCCTGCGTGTACACATGTATACATCATGTTGACTCGTTCAAGGGCAGTCAACCATGACTACCGGAATTGGGGATCGAACCCGGGACGCCCGGTTCCAAATCCCCGACACTAAATACTTGAAGGGAAGGGGAAAAGGGGGATAGAGGTAAAGAGTAATGATTCTTGGAACAAAAAAATCCACTGGAGCGAAAAGTGTCTATCCGGGTTAGCCTGCGTGGTATGCTTTAGCTGATCCGGGTCGATACTTTACGCAATGAGTCCACAATGGGACGGCTCATATCACGGCGACAGATCACGAACATGTATGTTTATTTGTAAATGGGTAAATAAACCAGTATTAAACTAGGAAATGTGCCTGGCTTTAGGGCTTAAGGGCAATCCCCCATGAATGTTAACCTCTCGTTCACGGCTGATTCCACATTGTGTGTATTGAACTCTTTCAACTTGTTTAAAGTAGACTCTTCCATGTTCAAATTCGGGCGTCTCCATTCTCATGTAATAACAGTTTTGCAATTTTCTGATAACTAAAAGACAAACAATGCTGATTTCAGGTGGGACAGCTCGTTACGAGCTGACTTACCTGAATCTGTATTGTTTGCAAAAAACTCAATATTGCCATTGGCACTGAAAGAGTTAATTAAGTAATAAGATAACATTTTGTTAACAAATTTAAATGGATTAGATGTATTTCTTATACTTTGCATTCATGTTTTGAAAGTCGTCGGCTGCGGATTTGTCGTAAGTGGGAAATGGTTAAACGGTGTAGTAAAAGGTCCGTTATAGGTGAAGGATGGGTAGTGTCATTCAATCTGTTAGACGTCAGTGAGAAAGGGGTACACTCCTGTTTTCAGAATCCTTTCTTTCAGGAAAAATGCAAAAATGTAAAACCATCGTTTAATATTAATGGAATATATCTTCGAAAAAGTATATAATTTTATATACTTTTTTTTTATTTATTCGAAATATTTCGAATTATAGATATACGTAAAAATTCTTCTGCAAATAAGAAAGAGTTAACACATAAATATAAAGTGAAGCCGTTTTTTCCTTGACCAGGATAATAAAACTAACAAAGCAAAATCCCCGTGATGTTAGAAGAGCACCTGAATGTTTGACCTTGTGTTGAGACCAATCAGGCTGAAACTGATCCAAAACCTGATAATTACCTGTTGGAATAGACTCCTCCAAACTCAGATGTGATAACACAATTTAAAGAAAGCTAATATAAAATGTAAGCACATTCTAACAAAGAGAACACAACATTGTGTGGAAAAGGAGACAAACCCTCATTTTGATAAATATAAAAAGTCGTCTGCTGCATCATTTTAATCTCGTCTGTACTTATGGAAAGGGTGATAAGGCAATGTTTATATTTGCTTTTGTTTCGTCTTCATTCCGGTGACACACATGCCTTACACTAGACTGGAACCGGTCCCTGACGTTAACGTATACTATGAGCTGTTCCACGAGAAAATCAACACGATGGCCTCTGCGTAATATATCGATACATATCAGCCTGCGCAGTTCGCACAGGCTAATCCAGGTCGTTATTTTACGCAGAGTACACACAATGTTGGTTTTTTCGTATATTTGATGTAGAGACCAATTGCTCTGATTAATTGATTGCTTGGTGTTTTATTTCGCTTTCAATAATTTCTCCGTTATATCACGGCATTCCATTGACAAGGTACCAGTACTTCTGGTCCATTTATCCTGACACCAGTCAGTCAGTCGTAGTGCTAACCCCGTAGTCCTGAGCGGCAATGAGGACAGTCATTACTACCATTTTAAAAGCAGGGGTTGTGAGTTCGAATCCCGGCTCGGCCAACTTTCTTTCCGACGTTTGACAAAAGTCATTGCGACATGCGTCATTCGTCTTCCACCAATGGACTAAGTCTATGTGGAAAAGCAGCCAGTTGCTTGGGAAGATTAATTGTTGTGTGGAGTACTGATGTGAGAAAACCAGGAAACACATGAGTAGGTGAACTGGCCGCCGTGATATGACTGAGAAATTGTTAAAAACTGCGTTAAACCCCAATCAATCAATCAATCAATCATTTTAAAAGTATTTGTTATGACACGGCCGGGGATCGAATCCGCGACCTACCTCACCCAATCTGGACGCTCTATCACACCTCCAAGGAGACGGTCTACTCTGATTGGTCATAAACTGTCAAGCTTCCATATGCCTGTCTACATGTCTAATAGTGTACACTGTAGCATGTACGCACATCTGGCAGGTGCGGATGATTTCAAGAGAAAAATGCAAAGGAGTCCGGCTGCGATATCCTAGCACTTTCCGAATTGACCCATTGATTCTTTAACGTGCTTAGTGCATATGACCGATACACTATTGTGAAAGGACCAGTATCTGACCTTGTTAAGTGGGAGACACTTAAAAGCACCTCAGCAATTTCCGGAACCCGGACCGGGATTTGAACCCCGGATTTCCTGAGTAACAGTCCAGTGTATTCGAAACACTCTTATACCATAACTGAATTAATGAGCTCAAAAACGGACCTGTAATCTATGCTGTAGGTCCCAACAGAGATGTTTATTCAACATTGATATTCTTTGTCTACACTACACATTATTGTTGTAAAATTAAGTTAACTCTTTCAGCGCTAAAGGCAATATTGAGCTTTTTACGAACAATACAGATTCAGGTGAGTCAGCTCGTAACGAGCTGTCTCACCTGAAATATGCATTGTTTGGTAGTGAGTTATAAAAATATTCCAAAAATCCTATAACATGAAAATAGAGTCGTCCGAGTTTGAACATGGAATAGTCTACTTTAAACAATTCGGCGCTGAAAGGGTTAAGTAGTTTGACTGGTCCCAGTCTAACAATACAACCATCATTTTGTTAGCTGCACCTTTTCTGACCCTTTTATCTTAAATGCCAGAATGTGTTCTGACCCCGTTCACATATACAAATCTGCAACGGAAGACTTTGTAATTTTATGTGGTGAAAGGAGAAGTGATCATTCTCTTTTTTTTCAAATGTAGTCTGCTGCAGATCCGTTACGAAGCGTTAATTCAATGTAAAACCGTATCTTGATTGATGTGGCAGAGTTAGCAACTAATTTAGATTCTTCACCAATCCGAACTGATAATCTAACCCTTTACCATATGCAACACATCTGCAGGAGGTGACTTTGAAACTATCTAGTAAATATATATGGAAACTATCTATAAATTAAAGTTTTATTGAATAGAGTTGAGAACATTGTGGTAAATGGAGACATTTTTCATAATGAGCAATTTCTCATTGTTACGATGATTTCAAAAGTCGTGTGAGGCAGATGCCTCAAAATGCGTGCAGGTGGGAAAGGGTTAACCCTTTCCCTAATATAGACGCTTTCTGACGCCTTTGCAGCAGACGGCTTTTTGAAAAATTAGTGACAAAAGAAGAAATTGCACAAAACATGCAATTTCTCCTTATGCCACAATGTTTTCCACTTTTAATCATAGGTTATCCATTCAATTATGGAGATTTTCTATGTTTTGACGAAATACGTTCAAAGTCGTCTGCTGCAGAATTGTCGTATGAGGGCAAGGGTTAAAAAGAGAAACGTATTCAATAGTGTTCGGTATAAATAAAGGTCAGTTATATATAATCTGGGAAAAATGATTTGTTTGATTTACGATTTACAGTTAGTTGTGAATAACATTAACTTTTCCAACTTAAAAACGCGTTTTGACGCAGCTACATCAGAAGCTTTTTGAAAACATTATGGCAAAAGAAGAATGAGAAATTTCTCCTGTTGCTACAATGTTTTCAGATAACTGAATAAATTAAAACTTTCCTTTTAAAGATATTTTCCTAATTTTGCCTAGATGTTTTCAAAGTCGTCTCCTGCATATTTGTTTTTACGCGGAAAAGGGCTCAAATGTCAGTAAGGATTACATTTCTAGTTAATACTTATCATTGTGTGTAAGTTTTATAAATGTGTAATCACCTGTGTTATGTGTAAGTTTAATAAATGTGTACTCACCTGTGTTATGTGTAAGTTTTATAAATGTGTAATCACCTGTGTTATGTGTAAGTTTTATAAATGTGTAATCACCTGTGTTATGTGTAAGTTTAATAAATGTGTAATCACCTGTGTTATGGAAAGAAAGTTTGAATTAACGTTGTTTGAATGGCGAAAGCAGCCGTTCCACGAGAAAACCAACTAACCAGGCTAACCCGAACAGACACTTTTCGCATCCTGTGGATTTTCTGTTTCAGGAGTCATTACTCTATACCTTCATCCCCCTGAGACGGAATGTGTCGACCCGGATTAGCCTGCACGGACTGCACGGGCTGATCCGGGTCGATTATACATTACGCATAGTCGATAATGTTGCGTTTCTCGTGGAACGGCGCATTAATAGTGAGTATCTCAGTGAAGCTGAGTGTGCCGAGCTCGTGAATGTAATGATACCGCGTTACTACATACAGACGCATTTTGAGTCATATTAAGGCGGCCAGTTCACCATCTTTTGTGTTTCTTAGCTTTCTCACACCAATACTCCTTACAACATTCTTTCCAAACAACTGGCTGCTTTTCAATATAGATTGTCAGCTAATTGGTGTAAAACGAATGATGCTTGTCACAGTGACTTTTGTCAAACGTCGGAAAGAATGTTGGCCCAGCCTGGATTCGAACTCACAACCCCTGGATTGAAAGCCTGCGTCGCTTCCGACTGAGCTACCGGGGCTAAGGCTACGTGCTACAGGAACGCCAACCTTTACGCATATATGACACATGCAGACAAAACCAACATTAATGACTGTGCGAAAAGCATCGACCCGGATCAGCCTAAGCATGCCACACAGGCTAACCCGGACAGACACTTTTCGCCTTCTGTGGATTTTCTGTTTCATGAATCATTACTCTATACCTCTTTCCCCCTGAGACGTAATGTGTCGGCCCAGATTAGCCTGCGGGGACTGGTAATCTGGGTCGATGCGTTATGCAGAGTCCATCATGTTGGTTTTCTCGTGGAACGGCTCATATATATATGTGCATCTATGCTATCGATAAATGAAAATCGTGAAACATTTAATGACTAATTGGCAAATAGTTCACCGCCAGAACAACCAGCTCGGATACATTTGGACACATTATTTGAATAACATCCTTTTAAATGCATTGTATTTTTATTTAC
This sequence comes from Serripes groenlandicus, assembly GCA_031761405.1. Taxonomy (NCBI): domain Eukaryota; kingdom Metazoa; phylum Mollusca; class Bivalvia; order Cardiida; family Cardiidae; genus Serripes; species Serripes groenlandicus. The sequence goes on from JASEVX010000004.1 coordinate 136,172,482, forward strand.
AGATATTTCAAACGAATTTGCAGTCAGGGATGGAATGACTTAAGACTAATGACAAAACCGAAATAAAAGAAAATTAAGACGATTCACGATTTATAGAAATTATAAGGTTAATCGACCAGAGTTACGC
>JASEVX010000004.1:136172808-136254242 GCA_031761405.1 Serripes groenlandicus
TAATTTGACCTACTTTTTGGATGAGTTTATTGCCCTTTTTTTTAAAATTGCCATTTCATTCTTGTCCGGCCTTCATTTTCACAACCCCTTTGCCCACATTTATATGAAAACTTCACAGGAGTCCATCGGTACAATGTGTTGTTTGCGCATATTACGAGGGCGTTTTAATTTGGACCTACTTTTGGATGAGTTTATTGCCATTTTTTTAAAATTTGTTTTGTCTGTCTGTCTGTCTGTCTGTACGTCCCACATTTCTTGTCCGGCCTTTATCTCACAACCCCATGGCCCACATTTCTATGAAACTTCACAGGAGTCATCGGTACAATGTCTTGTTGAGCATATTACGAGGGCGTTTAATTTGACCTACTTTTTGGATGAGTTATTGCCCTTTTTTTAAAATTGCCATTTTCATTCTTTTCCGGCCTTCATCTCACAACCCCTTTGCCACATTTTCTATGAAAACTTCACAGGAGTCATCGGTACAAACGTCTAGTTGCGCATATTACGAGGGCATTTAATTTGACCTACTTTTGGATGAGTTATTGCCCTTTTTTTTAAAAATTGCCCATTTTCATTCTTTTTCCGGCCTTCATCTCACAAACCCCTTTGCCACATTTTCTATGAAACTTCACAGGAGTCATCGGTACAAACGTCTAGTTGCGCATATTACGAGGGCGTTTAATTTGACCTACTTTTGGATGAGTTTATTGCCCTTTTTTTTAAAATTGCCATTTCATTCTTGTCCGGCCTTCATCTCACAACCCCTTTGCCACATTTCTATGAAACTTCACAGGAGTCATCGGTACAATGTGTTGTTGCGCATATTACGAGGGCGTTTTAATTTGACCTACTTTTTGGATGAGTTATTGCCCTTTTTTTTAAATTTGTTTGTCTGTCTGTCTGTCTGGCTGTACGTCCCACATTTCTTGTCCGGCCCTTTATCTCACAACCACATGGCCACATTTCTATGAAACTTCACAGGAGTCATCGGTACAATGTCTTGTTGAGCATATTACGAGGGCGTTTTAATTTGGACCTACTTTTGGATGAGTTATTGCCCTTTTTTTTAAATTGCCATTTTCATTCTTGTCCGGCCTTCATCTCACAACCCCTTGGCCACATTTCTATGAAACTTCACAGGAGTCATCGGTAACAACGTCCTAGTTGCGCATATTACGAGGGCGTTTTAATTTGACCTCATTTTGGTTGAGTTATTGCCCTTTTTTTAAAAATTGCCATTTCATTCTTGTCCGGCCTTCATCTCACAACCCCTTTTGCCACATTTTCTATGAAAAACTTCACAGGAGTCATCGGTACAATTGTGTTGTTTGCGCATATTACGAGGGCGTTTTAATTTGACCTACTTTTGGATGAGTTTATTGCTCTTTTTTTAAAATAAATCACTAACTGACAAAAATACAGTCAGCCAGACAAAATACCCCTTGGGGGAGACATACGTTTTTTCCCAAAAAACAACCTCTAGTTTGACCTGGCACTCGCGAAAATATACAACGGATTGTACTGTGTTTGTGTTTTAACCTGTATTTAGTTTTGTAATCAGAGAACTAGATAAGGAGGAGCAAAACTGGTCTTTTTCCCAACAATTCAGTTCTCTCATATAACTTAAAACAAGCCATACGTTTGTTGTACTTACTGAGACGATTCCTTTGAGTACCCACAAACATAGGGTGTCACAATTAAGCCGGGCTACCAGACACAGGAATAAAACAGTAGCCCTATGGGCTTTCATTTGAAAATGACAGTAGCCCGAGCAATTATTGTGGTAGCCCGCGGGCTCCGGGCAATGGATTTGTCGGACACTGGACCGTGTGAGAGTCCAAATAAGAATTATGTATGTAAAAATAGGAAACATTATCTAGATAATGTCTTATGTTTTAAAAAAACGATTTCGGTTCAGAGGACAATCTTATAATTGAATAACGATGAATAACGCATTTTCATGTGATTTTTACGTGATTATACCGTATTTTTATACTTTAGGTGACTTACTCAATCATTGGACTGGACGTGATTAATTTGTACAAATAATGTTAATTCAAAACACGTATATTCACTCATACAAGGTAAAACAGCGAGTAAAAAACAAAAAACAACTACATACATTTTTCAACTAAGGTTTTAACAGCACTGAAAATGTGAAAGTGACCCGCCATTATGGAATTTTGACTATCTACCCCCTCAAATGCTAAAGTATTTATGGAGGTTTTTCCTCATTTTTTAGCTCGACCGATTTTTTTGAAGAAAGAATTTACGAGCTATTGTCGTCACTTGATCGTCGTTGTCGTCGTCGGCGGCGTTGTTGAAGTGTTTGCGTTTTTGGTCACTTACATGGAAAACTATCAAACCTATTACTTTGAAACTTGGAAAAACTTGTTTAATCTAATAGCTTTCTTCACAGTGTATGCTAAAGATCCTGAGTGTGGCCCTGTTTTCTTTGGGGGGGGGGGGGGGGGGGGGGGGGGGGGGGGGGGGGGGGGGGGGGGGTAAAACACATACATTTTGATGTATTTTGGGACGATTTTGACAAATGGCGGTGTTGGTTTAAGTTTTTGCGTTTAGGTCACTTACATGGACATTATCAAAACCTATAAGTTTGAAATTTGAAAAAACTTGTTTCATCTAATACCCTTCTTCACATGTATGATAAAGAAGCTGAGGCGGGCCTGTTTTTTTTGGGATAAAAAAACATAATTTTTGATGTATTTTTGGTCGATTTAGAGAATTGGACATAGTTTTCTTCATTTTTCTGTTACATTGATTTAGTTTTGTTTTCCCCAAACAATAACAGCATAATGTACTTCAACATATTATGAATATCTTTTATCCGATTATGTTTATGGGGTCAAGATCACTGTTACTTAAAAATAGGAAAACAGAAATATATTCAATATCTTTTTGTTACACTTGACTTAATGTAACCATCTTTTTGTTTTGTAGTAAGTATTTATTTTAAGATCATTAATGGTATTTTGCTTTTGGGTTACTGGTGTCAAGATCACTGTTACATAAATACGTTTGCCTGTCCATACACAAGACTCAGTTTATGATCTTGACTCATTTGTGACAGCAATCCGACGTGAAGATCTTCCTTATCATGTATATGAAAATTGGATTTATTTCCACATGGTAAAATCTTGTTTTCAATACTTGAACAATAGCAGTTGTGTGTGGTGTGTGGTCATTATAATATGTAAATATTCATTCCGAATTGGAAGATTTTTTATATAAAATAAATAAACCGCAAAAAGGATAATATCAGACGAGCGGCGGTGGTCTTGTTTAGCCATTGTGTTTTTTCAAGGGTCGTCTGACGCATATTTTACTATATTTGGGAAACAGGGTTTAAGGGTGCTTTAATGAAAACATGGGTGACTGCGCAGGCTTTACCGTGTTCTATATCTACACACACATCTCGACAGTTGGTATTCCTCTGACCTTGCGGGTGTAATATATGTACGTAAATAAACCATAACATGGTTGACTTACTCGTAAAATTGACCTTTTATTGTAGTTATCCGTTCGATTGTATTTCTGTTTTCACTCTTTCCAAGTTGCGGACGCTTTTCTGACGCTTCTGCAGCAGACGACGCTTGACTTACTCGTAAAATTGACCTTTTTATTGTAGTTATCCGTTTCGATTGTAATTTCTGCTTTCACTATTTCCCTCTTGCGGACGCTTTCTGACGCTTCTGCAGCAGACGACGTTTTGAACATATTCTGACAAAAGGAAAACTGCTCATAATGAGCATAATCTCATTCAGCCACAACAATCTTTTCCACTTTATTATTTTTAATTTTAAAGATTTTTGACTTTATTTTAGCCTAGTAAATTTTTCGGTGTCGTCTGCTGCAGATTTTGCTGTATGTGGGAAAGGCTTAACGTTTTTGACTGTGCCTTCATCATTTACTTTAAACATAGTGTTTTCCTTATTTACTTTAAACATGTTGTTTTTCTCATATTCAGGCGACATTGAAGTGAGATATGACGTCAGTAAAGGAAGCAGGCGACTGATTGCGTGTATTCCGGCTCAGTCGATAACAGAAACACAATCTTCTACTTCGTTTACAAAGATACTAGCAATGACGTCATGGACACCACACAGTTCAAAACGAGGCAGAAAGAGAAGTTTACGATTTCCTGGAAAGAGCTTTTGAACCGTCGGAGGGTTGCGTTTTCTACCAAGTGAGTGACGTAGTTCTACTTAACATTTTTCCCACATACAACATCTAGGCAAAGTATGGAATATTTCCAGTAACAAACGGTTTAATTGTTGGATAGAGTTGTAAACGTTGTGGAAAACAAAAAAAAGAAATTGCTCTTAATGAGCCATTGTTCTTTTTACCGCAATGTTTTCTAAATGTCGTCTGCTGCTGCAGAGGCGTCAGAAAGCGTATACAACATGGAAAAGGGTTAAATGCTTTTCTTTCAAAGATTTAATAAAATGCAAACAGTATCGACGCAACAATACATATCGATTAGGGAAATCTCAATGGACTATTTAACGAACAGTGCAGAACCAGATCAGGCGGCACGGATGGGCTAGTTGATCTGGATCTACACTGGTCGCAAATGACATACGGTTTAATTTTTCACAGACCCATATAGATTAGTCTTCTCTCAATTTTACAGTGATAATCAATGGAGTATGAAGTGTTTGGAAAGACAGATCACGCGATACGGATTTTGGGCCAACAATCGACCGCAGAGTATCCTTTATATTTGCTTTCATTTAATAATAATATGTATAAACTTTTACTAAGGAAAGCGTTTCCGCCTCGTAGGTGTAGAACATGAGCGTCCGCCTCCAGTGCTGGTGGTCGCGAATTCGATCCCCGGCCGGATCACACCAAAGACATTAACAAATGGTAGTAATGGCTTTCCCTCTTTAGAGTTGTCGGTTTCGCACTGCGATTGACTCGCTGGTGTCAGGATATATGGACCAGTAGTACTGGAATTTTAACCCAGAAATAACTGGCAAAATATTGATAGCAGCGTTTAACACCATACAAACTAAGGTAGAGTTATTTCATACGCGATTCTAAAATACCTCCTGTAATTCAAAATTTCTTGGGTTTTTAGAGTATTTTTTTTGTATACTGGGTGGTGAATGTTATTCACCTTGGTGTTAACAAAGAGTGAACACATATGTGTCATGTGCAACAAACATGTTATTTACATTGGTCAACATATGTGTCATTAACATACATGTTACTCACGTTGGTAAACATATGTGTCATTTAACATACATGTTATTCACGTTGGTAAACATATGTTTAATTTAACATACATGTTATTCACGTTGGTAAACATATGTGTCATTTAACATACATGTTATTCACGTTGGTAACCATATGTGTCATTTAACATACATGTTATTCACGTTGGTAAACCTATGTGTCATTTAACATACATGTTATTAACGTTGGTAAACATATGTGTCATTTAACATACATGTTACTTACGTTGGTAAACATATGTGTCATTTAACATACATGTTATTCACGTTGGTAAACATATGTGTCATTTAACATACATGTTATTCACGTTGGTAAACATATGTGTCATTTAACATACATGTTACTTACGTTGGTAAACATATGTGTCATTTAACATACATGTTACTTACGTTGGTAAACATATGTGTCATTTAACATACATGTTATTCACGTTGGTAAACATATGTGTCATTTAACATACATGTCACTTACGTTGGTAAACATATGTGTCTTTTAACATACATGTTACTTACGTTGGTAACCATATGTGTCATTTAACATATATATTATCGGTGGTAGGGGTAGATAACTCAAGACTAACTTCTACCATGTTAACGTAAAGCCAGCAAATAACAGTGTTTGAATCGAAAATTGCACATACTATCACCGGTTTTAAAAAGGTAAAGCCTATGCAATACTAGGGTTATGATAGTTGAACTGGGATGATCATGCACTCGTTCTTCTTCGGTATGGTATAATTTAAATATTGCAACATACTATTATACTGTAGAGGTGATCGTGCAGTGCATATATCCGCAGTATATGTCATTTATAACCTAAAACATTGCACCCATATCGCATTCAATTCTCGCATGTCTAATCCTTTTAAAACATCTATGCACACCTATGGAAGAAGGTTTAACTATTGAGTTAAATGGAAAACATAGTGGCAAAAGGAGACATCGATAATTATAAGCAGTTTCTCCTTTTACTACAATGTTTTCAAAAATCGTCTGCTGTATAAATGTTAAACACGTTAACACTTTGGAAATGTTTAAAACGTTATATATATTAAAAACAGTGTTCACTGAATCAGCAATGAGTGTCTGTGGATATTCAATGTGAAAAGGGTATAATTAGAACTTCCGGGAACAGAAGACAAGAATCGTCCTGCGTATATGTTCAGTTTTATCTAGGTATACATGTACATTGCTCCCTTTTACTTCATATAACCCAGTGTGAACCGAATCAGTAAGCAACATTTCCTATTGTACATTTTGCATTTATTTGTATTTGCCTTATAGAAAAGCAGGTTATGAAAGACAGTAGTAAAACTGAAACATCAATTCGATAAAAGAGCCAGGACATGAGAACATGTACAAGTTGGCGGTTGCGAACAGCATAGATCAAGATCAGCCTCTGCATCCGCACATGTATAGAGAGTTTCTATAAGATAAGACAAGATAAGATAATTGTTTATTAACGTGACCTGTGTGAATTTACATACATGAATAACACATTTTATACAAATTTAACTACACCCGGCCCATTGGGCCTATAAGTCACCATAAAATATATACATAATATTAACTCATAAAGTCACATGAAATTTGTTGTTTATACAAATATACAATAATTTGATAACAGTGTGTGGAATGAGACATCACACTCAATATGCAATGTCTTTTCACACAGTGAAACACGATCTTCTCTAATGCCTCAAGGTAGCTAATTTACCGGGGTAAAAATGGGTTACTCCCAAGGTAATTTATCTACCATACATAGCTGATCTACTCCTTAGGTAGCTCTTAACAATGAATTTCGCACATTTACGGGGGTGAGCATTGATCAGAAATGACAGTCTATATGTTTGCCTAAAAGTCTTCTGCTGCTGATTGCTCACATGTGGGAAAGGGTTTACAGTTTCACTGGTTCGAGTTCCGAGTCGCCTGCTTTTGAATATATCTGATGGAAATTTGAAGTATGCTTTTGATATAGAGTAGAAAACATTGTGGAAAAGGAGAATATTTATAAATTTGTTTTTCCAACAACGTTGACAAAGGTCGTAAGATGAATATGTTTGTCAACGAGCGTAAGTAACAAGGAAATGGTTAACCCAGAATAGAACAAAGCTGAAGATCTTTGACAGAACAATAAGATAAACACAACACATTATTTTCCTTAACTCAACAATAGAGTTTATTATGTTGGGGAATCTGGTGTGGGATTACAGATACCCGTGTATGATGGACATTAAGATGGGACGACGGCAATATGGGGACGATTCATCGGAGGAAAAGCGGAAGTTGCTCGAAAAAAGATGCGCAAAATCAACGTCCAGTACACTCGGCTTCCGCATATGCGGAACACAGGTAAGAAGATGGACCACCAAGAAGTTGGATTAACCCTTTCCCTCATATAGACGCTTTCTGATGCCTCTGCAGCAGACGGCTTTTTGAAAACATAGTGACAAAAGAAGAAATTGCTCAAAACGAGCAATTTCTCCATTTGCCACGATGTTTTCCACTTTAAGTCATAGGTTATCCATTCAATTATAGAGATGTTCTATGTTTAAAGTCGTCTGCTGTAGAATTGTCGTATGAGGGAAAGGGTTAAAGTAAATAATGATAACCCCATCTGAGGACTAGATAAAGGGGTTGGGGGGTAAACTGATCTGTTCCACACACTATCGCTCTTACTACTCAACCAAACCATATGTTGTGGGTACTCAAAACAATCGTCTCACTGGTTTAACCCTTTCCCTCATACGGTTATTCAAACCAATGGGAAAAGGCACAAGTTGAAATATCTGAACAGTGTATGTGAAGATCGGCCTGTACAGCTGCTTCGTCTTATCAGCATCTACATCAGTTGACGGAAGCTACGAACAAGCTTGTGGAAGTAATAATTGGTCGGTGGACGCACAGGCTGATCTGGAACTATACTGTTCACAAACGTATCAACTTGTACACTTTACAATGGACGGATTCAAATTCTTAGATACGTTAAGTATCCTATGCTGTTTAAGACGACTTCAGAAACACTGTTGCAAACCTAGAAATTGCCCTTGATGATCATGTTCTCCTCTAGCTACAATATTTGCAACTCTATTTCAGCATTATATCTTATTTATAGAGATTTCCTATAACTTACATACATGTTTCCAAAGTCATCTACTGCAGTTTTGATGTATGTGGGAAAGGGTTAACGATAAACTACACTCTTGTTGTCAATGGAGAGGGATTTCCCTATTTCTGCATTACTTGGTCGCGAATTTGTAGATGCCACTATTTCTATTTACTTTGCACTTAGCATTGGGAGTGCATATCCGTTATCCCGTTACTGCATACCAGAAATATGCACCAGGCGACTTTGAAAACATCCTTGCAAAAAGTTTTCTAAATATCTATGAATAACGTTATAACCATTGAATAGAGTTGAACATATTGTGGCAAAGGAACACAATTTTGCTCATAATGAGCAACTCTTCTTTTTGTCCCAACTTTTGCAAAAGTCGTCTGCAATAAAATGAAATGCACCAACATATATCTTCAAGAGGGAAGAAATTAATTTATGTGTGGGGATTACCGTCTGTTTGTCATTTATGTGTGCGTTGTTGTAATTACCCTGAACGATTCCGTGGTGTTGTGGTTAAATCATCAGCGTTTGCAGCGAGAGACCAGGGTTTGATTCCAAATCGGATATACCAATTACTTTCCAACAATGTGTATATCAAACGAAAAAGAGTTCATTTATTTTTTTAATTTTATTTTATTTTATAGAATGATTTTCAATAAGACGAGTCTATGATTTTCACATTTCGGATTGGGACACAAAGGTTCGATTAAATACTTTAATCAAAGCACTGCAAGTGCTGACGGCCTGGGGGCTGCATGAAGGTTGGAAAAGTAGGGACAATGTGAAAGGAAATAACAATTGTAGCTTATGCTTATGTATTTATTGTTAAGAATTTAAAAGATCATATCAAAAATATTAAATATTATGAAACTGGCAATTGGACAACAGGAGGACCTTGTTGGCCCTATATCGCTCACAAGTATACACTTTTAAGACATACAGAATCAAAGGAAAATTTGACAGCAGGTTTAGGTAGAAATATTTTGAAGTTTCTGTCATACTTTATTGAGAAATATTTCAATGTTAAATCAACTTTCAGGATACATTTCAGAGAAATTTAATTTGAAATCCGGCTGGGCCAGTAGTTTCTGACAAGAAGAATTTAATAGTGTTTCTTTTTTCGTCGCCATGGCAACAAGTTGTGTACTTAATGACATGCTGTGATCAACTGTAAAAGTGGGGCCATGCAAGGAATATCTATGCCAAGTTCTATCAAGTTGCAGCCTTTGGCTCAGGTGTTCTTATAAAACCTAGGTTACAGGACCCAAAAAACACTAGTATATTGAATACATACTTTCTTGTTTAAGAAAGTGATAAGTGTAATTTTGCGTAGTATTGGGTAAACAAGAAAATATGTATGCAATTGGATCCAGCATCAACATAATGAACACATTAACAGACAATGACATACACTATGACTTACAATTAGTTACAAGACAAGGTGAATGAATGAAAAATAAGAAGTTTCACAAAGAGCAATATATTGCACTCAATAATCATGTGTTACTCCTAAACATTGAACGCATTAATTCACCATGTATCAGTTATGGATTGAGAAGGTCCAGTTTTACGGACAGAGTGGAAAATAGTGGAGTAAAGAGTTCAGAAAGATAAGAGCATTCTGAACCTTTAGTAGACCATCTTGAATAGCGTGCTGTTAAGGGATTGGGAACATGTGTTTTATGGAGCACAGGGTTATGCAGCATTTGTGGGAAAAATGCACCATGGTCAACTAGTCCCCATGAACATTATAATGCTTTGACAAATGAGCTAGTTTGAGCATATTGGACAGTTTTGAACAAGGCCAAAAGTACATGAGAAATAAATAGTATGACAAAGTTTCATGCTGATTAAATAGAAAATTAATATTCTGCACCAATGCATTAAACTGAACTGGTAATGATGTTGAAAAATAAAGGTTTGAAAGAAACAAAATCTATACTGAACATAAAAAAAGAGAAAATTATTGATATAAATTAACAGCACATAGTGAACGAATTAATACAAGAGAAGCACATGAGAGCACAAAAGCATACACTTGCAAAGAAACATAAACAATAATTTACATAAGTCAAAAGGAACCATGCCTGGACCCCGACGCCCCCCCCCCCCCCCCCCCCCCCCCCCCCCCCCCCCCCCCCCCCCGCCCCAGCAAATAGCAACTTCTATAACATAGCCGACTGAGGGTCAAACCAAGGAACATTTGTGCCAAATTATATTGAAAGCAGTTACTGTTTTCAGACAAGTAGATTTTTCTATAGCACTATAGCACTAGAAGAAAACCAGCATAAACTCCACAGTTGGCTTTTGGAGGATTTGTACCAGCTTGAGCAATCTTTTTGGAGGGATAAAGAAGGAAAATTTGCGATATTTGCCATAGCAACAAAGTTATGCATTGAATACAATCCACTTCTTGTCATACATTTGAATGGGGACCATAAGTAAAATCCTGACACAGAAACCAGTTCGAAAGCGGTTAAACAATAGCGTTGAATGCGTAATGCTAAGGTCCTGAGTTCGAGTCGTATTGGATTACATCTTTTTATTTTATGTTTCTTTGTGTTTTGTCTACGTTATTGTAAAACAGTCCTTAATTTTCGTGATTTTATATTTACCTGCGTAGGTTTAAATGTGGCATACACATGTAGAACGACGTATTAAGGTTTACACAGCCATGCAGTCGAGGTAGCATTAGTGATGATGATGATGATGATGATGATGATGATGATGATGATGATGATGATGATGATGATTATGCTCATGATAATGATATATTGTCTACACTATTTCTGTCCAGCTGTTTGATGATCTTTATGTAATATAGTTGAATATTAAAAATAATGAAATCTAGAAATAAAACAAAGAAATACAATATGGAAAACTTAATATATATATATATATATATATACATACACAAAAATGTCAAAGCTAAAGACAAAAAGTAAATTATAGTGGGCTCGAACCCATGACGCATAGGTCTAAACATATTAATCTTACCGCTTCAACCGACTGAGCTAAGTCTCTTGCCAATTACAATTCAATATTTATATATCTATTTAACTGTACCGAGGCGTTCCGAATTCAACTTTTACCTGATTCCCCTTCAACATGGACTCGGCTGATCTTTCGAAGTATACGTGAAAGAAATATTAACCACTTGCTCCATAATACTGCATTTCCCTGCAGCCAATGTAGAACAGGCATTTGAAAACAGTGTAGGAAGAGTTTAGATTGCTCGTAATGAGCAATCTGAAATATTCCGTAAATGTGAGCGTAATTCACACATAACTTAAACAAACACTTTGCTCCACAAGCATTTTCCTACCCCTACAAATTAAAAACATTAAGTGACATTAATTCCTCACTTATCAGTTACGGGTGAATTGGGCCACCATTTACAATGTGACAATGATGGAGGGATCATATGGCTCTATATGAGCATTCTGAACTCTGCCTTTCCCGTATTGTGATGATTTTCTGTTTTGGGTGCATGAAATATGTATTTCTTGAACAAAGTGTTTAATATAAGACATGCGGAAAATGCACTATATGGCTTTATGCACTATATGGCTTTATGCACTATATGGCTTTATGCACTATATGGCTGACCGAAGACCAGATGTACCACTGCTATGCTTTGTGCAAGTGACATTGTTTTGACACATATGACAAATATATAACTCTTTGCACCATAAGCTTGTTCTTGGACTCATCCAAATTGAAAGCAGTAATTTACCACTTATCAGTAATGGATGAATTATGTTTATGTTTACAATTTGTTTTTTTCGTTTCAATTTTCCGGGAATATTCGCAAACTCATTTTTTTGTTTGTAAACTATATTTTATTTAAACTGAATTGGACAATCTCCGTAAATACTCGAACAATGTCGTACTTTTCCGTTCTACTTCGCGAATGTTAATAAGCTTCCATATTTGACCTCTCGGCGTATTCATTTCTAAAGCATTTTTTATTGGAGTACTTATGCCTGAAATTTTTCACTTTTGTTCCAACTACATTTTAAGGATCTTTCTTTGGGAGATATTAACGTTTTAAATCCAAGTTTTGTTGAATCCATAATGAATTGTTTTTCTCGCATTTATCACCCTAAAATGCGTTGTTGGGTGTTAACAGCAATTGGCAGGCTGCCAACTCCGAAAACATTGTATTACTACTATGGCTTCCCTCTAGGGCACTCTTGGTTGTGAAGATAAAATGGGGCATCGGTGTCACGATAAATACTATCGATAGTATTGGTAAACTACCCAGGAAACGCCTTGATATAACCGATTTATTGTTGAAAGCGGTGTAAAACATCATTCGATGTACCAACCATGACAGGCGGGCACGATTAACTTGTATCATTATTTAATCCCACGGCAAACATTCTTGTCGACGTTTGACAAAAGTCAATGCGACAGACGTCATTCGTCTTCCCCCATTGGGCTAACACAGCATATGTTGATAAGCAGACAGTTGCTTGATATAAATACTGTTATGTGGAGTACTGGTTTCATTAATCTAGGAAACATTTTGATAAGTGAACCGATCACCGTGAACAGACCGAAATATTGTTGGAAAATGGCGTTAAACCTCTATTTAATCAATCATTGTATCACTGTTGTCGAGACCGGATAAATTAATTGGATTTTGCTTAACGTTACTTTCCATATAAATGATCAAATAGTACGCTCTGTCCTTCGTCCATTGTTTACGTTTAGCTTCAAACAACATCTCCTCATATACCACTTGGCCAATTTAAACCAAACTTCACAGACAGGTTTCTTTGGTGGTCGTCTTTCAAAATTAAAATTTGATGTAGAACTTTAGTTTCTATAGTACAAGAAAACTTGAAACTATGCAATCTTTAAACAAATCCCTTCTTAATCAATGTGTGATTACAATATAAACAGAGAAGGGCTAAATTGACAACACTTTAAAATTCCATTCTTATTAAAATGCTTGTTTTCTTCCATGATTATTTAAATGAGAATAAGTCCTTCATTGACCTCTTTTTAATTTGTATTGATTAATTAAAAATCATAGCCACTAGGCGCCATCCGAAAAGGGGTAACATGAACCTTAAGCTTCAAACAACATCTCATGAACCACTGAAACAATATAAAGTAAACACAGGACGAATTTTGATGCAAAGCATCAAAGACGCCGCTCATGATTTTGAAGCATGACTTAAAGGAAGCAGATGCAGTTCAGTACATGTAAATAACGTGTAAACAGACAGGATGTAAATATTTCAAAAAAGAAGGCCAAATGTGCTTTTATTTTAAACAAGAAGACAAAGATGTGCCTACATTGCTCACCTGGCTACCATAGCCTATGACAAAAGGTTACCAAGAGCAGAAGGGGTCAGTTTTGACGTAGGGATAGACGTTTTATATGCTGCGTTCTATGTGATATTCAGCATTAGTCGTAAAATGTCAAGTTTAGTACTAAAACCATATGGTTAACAGTTTGCTTTACATTGACTGCAACTATAATGTGTCAAAGAAGCTGAAGTTTCTTAATTTTTTACCAATAAACGGTTTAAAATCTGCTCTAACTAGATAAAAAACAAACAAAAAAAGAATATATATGTGCTTAAATATTAACATATATTTAGCTTTATTAAGTATGACACAAGCGTTGGAAGGAGAGCGGGAAGTCTATTCTCCTTCCAGTTTAGCAGAACTATGATAGCAAAGACGGGAGTATATTAACAAAAGATACGAAGTTATTTTAAACAGTTTAAACGTAATTTTATATTCATGTATTCAAATGTTTTATTTGTGCTTTTAACCACTATCCTTTTAAGATTTAGCAGATGTAGCGAATTATTAGAGTTCCTTTTTTTCGGATATGCCAATGGGATTAACTACCCGAGTCTAACGGTCGAAATGTCCTATAGCCTTTGTACTTGAGTGTTAACTCCCTTCTTAAATTCCATTCTAAAAATAGTCGATTGTATAAGCAAATTAAAAACAATATCAAAATTGAACATTTATGAAATTAAAAGAAAAAGTTCACATGTATAGTCAACATATAGCAATAATACAATAGACAGAATGTACAAACTGTATGGGGAGGAACGTTTTAAGTTTAGAAATTCAACAGATTTTTATAGATAGGTAAAAACGTCCCCCGAATTTTGGGGCTGTAAACCAAACAATCAAAAAAACGTAGCATAGGAGCTCGTCAGGGTCGTAAATCAAACTTTTAAAAAAGCTTCGCCCAGGACGTTGGGGAAAAGTTGTTAAATACAAACTAAATGTGTCTAAAGATTTGAAATAACGGTAGAAGATATACATAATTTGCATATTTTTGTTTCTTAAATCAGTCAATACAATTTATTGATTCATAAAGATATAATAGAGTTTTTCTTAACAATACTAATGTTGGTTGCTCCCTTTTCGATAACGTCACCCTATGGTACACACTTAACACCTATCCAATACTGACGCCGCGCTTCCAAGCGGCGTGAAGAACAGGAATGTTTCTTTGGTGGTCCTCTTCAAAGATTTAATATCTTATTACAAATTCCAGTCATTGAAAAGCTGTTTTATTTATAGTGTCCACTCCTTGCAGTTTTTTTTCTACTATTGATCAATTTCCCCCGATATTAGCAGACTAGAAGTTACACATTTGCTCCAATACCATCACCCAGGTGGTCAATAAAGGGCCATGTTGGCCCATTTTGTTTTCTTACATAATACATGTATCGTTACACGTAATAACATTTGATTCCAGACTTGCGAATCCATTATTTATGAGATATTGTTTTCTTTATACTTGTCGTACATACCTTAATTCTTATCCGATCTTTATACAAGTCGTGTGTATTTTATATATACAGATACAGGTCCTACCCTCTTCATATATCATTATAAACGTCATGTTTATTTATTTTACAGGTATATCGTATAGCATTATAAACGTCATGTATATCTAGTTTACAGGTGTATCATATAGCATTATAAACGTCATGTATATATTTTTTGTAGGTGTATTATATAGCATTATAAACGTCATGTATATTTATATTACAGGTGTATCATATAGCATTATAAACGTCATGTATATTTATTTTACAGGTGTATCAGTGTTCCAGTGAACGTTACATTATCCATGACAAGTATTACGGCCGATATTTAGACACTGACGGTGTCTGCAGTGAACTGAGATTTTTCTTCAACAATGGTATCACGCTAAGAAACGATGTTATAGCATTAATAATTCGGAAACTCGAAAAATTGCACAATATTCTTCAGACAGAGAAAAGGCTGAATTTATATTCGTGTTCTTTACTACTGATCTACGACGGATATGTTCCAAGTGATAAACCGGACGCGGAAGTAACACACAATCTTGCCGAAAATAAAAGTTGCCCTGACACAAACGGAAGCAAAGCATGCCAATTTAATTTGGAAACAGAAATGCCTCATCATAAAATAACTGATACTTATAACAGTCATATTTGTAACGCAAATCATTCCAATGTGCCAGCTTATTCTGACGAATGTAGTGAAGACACAAGTGACAATCACGACATGGAATGTTCTACCGATGCGAAGTTCGACGTGAGATTGATAGACTTTGCGCATGTTAGCGAGAAAAATGACGAGCAGTATTATAGTGATGAAGAGAAATGTAGCATATCATTCGGATTGACTAAACTAGCAGACACTTTACGCGAAATGATGCTCAATACGTAGGACCTTAATAATTGATGATGGATAGCACCTTTACAACCGTCGGTATTATTTCGTTAACCGAGTATTAGACATGCGGGTGATATTGTTTCTAAGTCTGTTTTTAAGTAATGAGTACATTCAGTGCTTTGATCTCATTAATCATTAGATCACCCTACCCAAAGGCTCAAGGTTATCTATTGTGATAACTCATCGTCCGGCGTCCGGGGTCTGTCGTCCGTCCGTCTGTCGTCTGTTCAAGTCTTCTTCTCTGCAACTTATGGTCCGATTTCAGGGTGAAAAATACAAAACTTAAACATTCTTCTACTCTGAATCCGCTTGTCTTATTTCCAGAATGTTGGTAGAAATGTTCCTTTGTTGGTCGTTTACAAACAGTTTCAGACATACAGGCTGGTCGAAAAACATGGTGGGAACGCGGATTCAGAAAACGTCCAATTGTCAAAACTTTAACATTTCCTTTTTAGAAAGTGCTGGTCTGATTTCAAGAAAAAATAGTAGAAATGAGAGAGCCTTTACACACATTTTACAAACCATATTGATTGGCTGAAAGACAGCAACCTGATGGAACCAGACAATCGGTAAAATATACTTTCATCTTCTGGACCAATTTCAACCAAAATCCATAGGAGAGTTCCTTTTGTGGTCCTCTTTTAAAATTGTTCAGATTTAAAGATCTTTGGTTACTGCGGTAGCAGAAAGAGGGTTGTGACAAATGCCTTAAATTTAAAATTCTTCTTCTCTTAATCAGCTTGTAGGTTTTCAAGATATTTAGGTAGAAATCATACTTATGTGACCCTTAACAAAAAAGGTTCACGCCATATTGTTTGGTGAAAAAAGAACAAGATGACACAACTTTATTATTCCATTCTGCAGAACGTTCATGTTCAATTTCAAGAAAGATTTACAGAATTATTTCCCCAGTTTCCATCTACATAAAGTGTTCATTGATTTAAAACATAACAAACAGACATACATCAGAAAAAGGGTAAAATTATGTTTTAGCCCCAAACGACAGCTCCTCCTAAACCAATGGACAGATACCAAACACACGAGAATGCTCACTTGGTGATCCTCTTTCTAAGTATTCGAAGATCCAATGCCCTATTACAAAAGTTCTTTACTGATAAGCTATTTTATTTACAGTGTCCACTCCTTGCAGTTTTCCAACCTTATTCAAATTTACCATTATATTAGCAGTTACATATTTTTTGCAACTATACCATCACTAAGGTGCACGTATATTGCATCTGAATACACATCATGATAAGTCGTCTCGATTTTTTTTGTCAAATGAAATCGCGTGATACAATTAACGATCGGTTCTTTACATTTTGAAAACTCGAAAATCATCGCTTCTCTAATCTCGATTATGTATATTGGTTATCTTATCTGTTTTATACAGAACTATTTGGTAAGCGATTACTTGATTAGCTGACTCAAATGTCAATTTGTATTGAGCAGTCATCAGATGTATAAACGAGCGATTGAAGTTAAGGTCTGGTTTAAGTGAGATTGAATGGTTACTATTATTATCATTATTGTTATTATTATTATTTTTCATATTACAGCATCATTAAATAAAACAATTGCATCACATTTGAGAGCTACGAATCGTCAAAAGATTTAATATACTAAACATAAGGAACACTTGGATCTTCCCTCGATCATGTATGTTAAAATGTTTTCTTTTATGTATCAATATATGTGTATATTTTTGATAAAAATAGTACAGTTTATTTTGTAAATGTTTGTTCGCTATGTACAATAAAACAATAATAAACCAAGGGGCGCCGCCATTATTAGTTTATGCTTGACACAATGAAGTAAGTGTATGGACAGGCAACTCAATACTAGATAACGAACACACTGCATGGGAGCGTAGGGTGATCTGGATCTTCGCTGGTCGCAAACTCCAATAGCCCTTTTTGTCATTGTGACGTGTCCCATTATATTCTTCATAGCAATTGAATGAAAAGTAACGCCGTATTCAACAGTTTTTCGGTTATATAACGACGGCCAGTTCACCTTACGACGTGTTCCATGGTTTTCTTGCACCGGTAACCCTTACACCAGTTTTTCCAAGCAACACACCATCTTCCCAACAAAGACTAGTGTTAGCCCATTGGTAGAATACGAATGACGCAAGTCACAATGACCCGTCTCAATAATCGGAAAGAAGCAGTGGGCGAGCCAGAGTTGGAACCAACGACCCCTTAATTTACAGCTTCCGTAGTTACCTGATAGAACTATAGTGGCATCTACTTCCGTTTCAACAAACACAACGTATCGACCAGAATAAAAAAGGACTGATTTGCAATTTATTTACATCTTTGTTCACTTTAGCACTTCATGGGTGACCTTCTGATATGAGTATTTATTGATGGATTGTTTTGTGTTTCATGCCGCTTTCAGTTACATCACAGCGTTTCCTGGTTAAGTTACCAGTACTACTGGACTAGTACTGGTCCAATTATCCTGGCACCAAACAGTTAGTCGTTACGGTAACCCTGCAACCCTAAGCGCCACGAAGGGCAGCCATTACTTCCATTTGTACATTCATTGGTTTGATTTGGCAGGGGAACGAACCCACGACATCCCTTTCCGAGGCGGGCAATCTACCACTACACTACCGAGGCGGTGTAACTACCAACAAGTTGTATCATTGGTAAATTGAATCAAATAGATAAAAACCATGACATGTGTATGATTGATGGATCGAAAGTACCACAGAGTTTATATCTCTTCAGTCAGTTTATATCTCTTCATGTTAATGCTGCTATCAATGCCCAAATGATACATGCAGATACGTTAAGTAAACTAATTTCTACTTATAATGATTTATTTTCAAGATCTTGGAAGGTTTTCATATGGCTGTGTTCATATAGAAGCCAAAAACAGATCAAGCGATTAGTCAAACACAGTATGAATCCCATTGCCATAGTATACATTCAACCTGATAAAGGTAAAATGGCCGAAATGTTGTTAAAAAACATTTCATATTGAAGTTTGGCTTCTTAACAATTTGTTAAATTCTTGCATATTCAGTGAAAGAGGTTTTTTTAAACAGAAAAATGATAATATGCTCAAAGCAAATAGCATACGTTCCTCACGCTCAGAATTCAATAATCCAAATATTATTGTTTATAAGAAAGATGCTACTTAGAGACTTGTTTTAGATTTTACCCCGAATTGAACACATCTTGGATTTTTCAATTGGAGCGCAATATCGTATATACATGTACTTCTCAAATTCTTACCATCAAGTACCGATAACAGAGGAAACAATGCATTTTATAAACTATTTGAATTCTTTGAATAGACATTTTTACATCAAGGTTTAAATATCTTAGCTAGAAGATTCCAATGAATCATGTCCTTTGTTATAAAAAGATGTGAAGAATTTTCTGTTGCATATTTTCTTGATGATTTCCTTCCATTTACCAACATTTTGGATAATCATTTTGCTCATATAGAAGAAATATTTGGGCGACTGAGAGCTTATTGTATTAAGTTTTAACTAAAAACGAGTGATTTAATAGGGAATTCATTAACAACTTTGCCGAAATGTGTCAACCATTGGAGTGATTAACTAAAAAGATTGCTAAATTCGAATGGACCTTTTAGAACCGAGCATAAACTAGGACTTATTTATTATTTTCAAATTTCGATTAAAAGATTCTTCAAGAATTGTTTCAGAAACTGATATGATTACTGACAATAATAAGGGAGCTACGATAAAGGTTATTGAATAGCCAAGTAATTAATTACGACGAATTAATAAAAACATATAAAGCACCGAAACCTTTACCAGGTTCTACTCCTGAATATAAGATCCTATAGATATGAAAAATGAACAATAATAAGATTTTTATCTTAGAAAATTAATAAATAGAGTGCGGTCAAACTCATAAAGTAAAAATGAAAGGAGATTCGTCATGATTAAGGACATTTTACATTACCTGTCAGATAAGGACGTTCCATCTTGTCCTAGGACGAATGTATCGAGTCGATTACGAGAAATGGTGGTATCGTAGTATTGGTCACCCAGTGGTGAAAATAATGTTTAACGCGGTGTGAAAAGAATATTACTGGCCAAATATCACCAAGGATATTTACACATTTGTATAGACATGCATAGCTTGTTAAACTTTTATTATAACAACCATAAGATAACCTTTACACGATCAGATAATCCCAAGTTACTCATTTTCTGATATATCATGTGATAGTTAGATACCTGTCGCTACCACAGCTTCGAGTTTCAAATGTAGGATAGTATTTATGGATGAACTTCGCGGTTGACTTGAAATAGTAGCTTCGCCATCTTCAACTACAGATGATGTAATTAGCGCATTCTTTTCGAAAACGTATTCTGGAAATATGGATGTCCCTTATCAAAATTTTCAGACAACGGGTATATTTTTACATCTAGAATGTTCAAATATGTTATGCAGTAATTAAATATCAAACATATAAGAACATCGATTTACCACCCCCAGGCACATGGAGAAAATGAAAGATCACATAATACCTTAAATACCATTCTATGTAAGATTACTATGGATCTCGATTTGTACTAGAACAAGACGATGCTCATCTGCGAATGAAAAAAGCCTTGAATCGCCAACTTATCTTTTAACAGAAGATCACATTCCACAAAATAAGTTACAAGCACGCCTTAGGCGTTCGGAATATGAGTGAATTCACGGTCTGGAGGAACAAAATGACAGGCAATAAGGTAAGTTACAAGCACGCATTAGGCGTTCAGAATACGAGTCAATTCACGGTCCGGACAAACACAATTACTGCAATCCGTCAGTTCTTAGTGAGAAGCAAACCTATTAGATAACCTCGACCAAACGTCTTATTTATATGACCAGTCATTAGGTGTTAATTTATGAATTTAGCAAGATATATGTTAATACCTATGAATTTAGCAAGATATATGTTAATACCTATTAATTTAGGTAAATCAGTTACCTAATTAGAAGTTAAATAGTATTAGCGGACAAGCTGGAAATAATAAAGCGATAATAATTCACAAATGATATCGGAAACGCCGCGACGAAGTAGCGAAAGCGAGACTAAGGTGTTGCTTTTCTGGCGACGGCGTCAAACATTTGCATTTAGCTCAACGTTGAAGTTTCGTTTTTTTGCTTTTTCTTTCAAGTACTTTCAAATTTGGATCATAGTTGCATCCAACATCCTTCTTCACAATGTATGCTGAAGACGCTAAGTGTGACCGTGTTTTTTATTGGATTTTGAGAATTGGGCATCTTCATTGTTTGTTAGAATGATTAAAACATCTAATATATAAAAGACTTCAACATATCAAACGGGTTTTATGGTGATATGGTTAGATTTCTTTTGCTGAATTTGTTTTTTTAATATTTTCTCTATAACTACTACTGCTAGGGCTTTTAAACTTTGATCATAGTTGCATCTTTTACCCTTCTTCACATTGTTTGGTGTGCCCTTATTTGTGGGAAACAAACATGAATTAAGGACCGTTTAGGTGGAATTTGATACATGGGCATAACGATTTTAGCTTACCTGTGCACGAAGTGCTCAAGGTGAGCTATTGTGATTCCATTTCGTCTGGCGTTCGTCCGTCGTGCGTTGTGCGTCGTTCGTCGTCAATAATTGCATATTGTTAACACTCTCCAGGCTACAATTTGCACCCGATATTCATGAAAGTTTATCAGAACATCAGAAATAATATCTAGGCCAAGTGTGAATATGGGTCATATTAGGTCAAAACTAGGTCACTAGGTCAAATTGAAGGAAAATCTTGTTAACACTCTGGAGGCTGCATTTTTATCTTGAAAATATTGAAACTTCGCCAGAATGTTTGGTCTTGATGATATGTAAACCAAGTTTGAATACAGGTCATGTACGGTAAAAAACAAGGACACAAGGCCAACTTTAAGGAAAATCTTGTTAGCAATCTAGAGGCCGCACTTTTTGCTTCAGCAGCTTGAATTATGTCAGAATGTTTGCCTTGATGATTTCTATGGGTCATATTGACTTTAAAACTAGGTCACTAGGCCAGATTGAATGAAAATCTTTTCAACATTCTAGAGACTGCATTTTATATTTCAGCAGTTTGAGACTTTGTCATTTGAAATTAGTAATCTCATAGCAATGTGAGGCCATCATTGCCCTCTTGTTTGTTAGAATGATTACACATTGTGCACATACATCTATATATAAAGTTCTTCCAACATATCAAACATGTTTTAGGGTCTTTTTTGCTGATTTGTTTGTTGTTTTTAAACTTGTTCCCTTTTTACAATTGCGTTTAGCCCAACGTTAAAGTTTTGCTTTTTAACCCTTTCCCTAAAAATATAAGTGCTAGGGCTTTCAAACATGGATCGTAGTTGCATCTTATGCCTTCCTTTGTATTGAAAATTGAAATGCTGAGTGTGACATTATTTTTGGAGTAAAAAACATGAATTCTGGGAGGCTGCAAATACCCCACCCACTGTCCCTTCACCCTCACGTTGTCCTACATAATCGAATCTAGACAAAAGTCTACTGGTGCTATATCCAACAGTTAAGTCACTCTTTACAATGCCAAATAATAATAAAAAAATCCGCATAAAGTTGAATAAAACATTGTTGTATTGTCGCTGTGTACTCATTGACGGAATTGACGTGTATTCAAGTTCTATTTTTAGAACAGGTCAGCACTGATTTGTTGTTGTTGATATGTTTTTGTCAATGTCAATACATATTATTAACTTGTGTAGTACAATGAAACTAAATAATTAATTAAATTAAATAACATTGTCTTGTTGCTGAGTCTCAACCTCATTTCAGCTATGCGTATAATGCAGTGGGTAGTCATAATTGATGGAACAGCACACATGTCATCGCATTCTAAGGGAAGTAAAACTGGTGGGTAAACTGGTTTGCTAAATAGTGCATTTATTTCCCTTTGTTAAGGTGTCGGGTCATGTTAGAATCGAAATGAACTATCAAAAACCGTGGTTTATTGTCGAATAAACAATGGTTTGTCGTTATGATGCGTTGTAATTAACCACTCAGGCCTACGGCCTTCGTGGTTAATTCCGGCGCATCAGAACTCCAAAGCATTGTTTATTCGCCAATAAACCACGGTTTTTGATAGTTTATTTCTTAAGTATCAATGCATTAGTTCAGTGAATACGGAGATAAAACTGTTGACCGAACTCAAAGGATAGTCTTTTACTCAAAACCTTTGAAATGGAGATCTTTGTGATAAAATATCCGTATATGATTAATGTCGTACTTCTGGTTCAACGGTAATTATGTGTAGTACACTTTAATTAATGCCTTTAGCTGACTTTTCGCAAAGCACTGTTTACATTATTGTTATTTTTGCATTTACAGATCAGAAGAATTAACGGAATGCTAATTAATAGTGCTGCCGCAGCAGTGTGCAATTAAATAAATATACGTGTCGGTGAAGATATAATAATCAGTAATAACACGCTGAAATCAATAAAAGAAGAATTACGCGTAATAAAATATGTCTCGCCGTCCACCGCTTTTACTAGCAATACAAGTGTAAAGTACAAAGACAAAATGTGTGTGCAAAATTTGAAATCAGTATTTACAAATTCAAATAAAACATATAAAAGAAAAACCGGTATATGACGCCTAAGTCTGTTTTATACCTAAACTTATCTAATTATTCAATTATTATAATAATTAATGTGGAAAATTTAAAAGCGTTCAAACAAAAAATGAAGAAGATATGTCCAATTCTAACCATCCAAAATTCATGTTTTTTACTCCAAAAATAATGTCACAATCAGCATTTCAATTTTCAATACAAAGGAAGGCATAAGATGCAACTACGATCCATGTTTGAAAACCGTAGCACTAATATTTTTAGGGAAAGGGTTAACAAGCAAAACTTTAACGTTGGGCTAAACGCAATTGTAAAAAGGGAACAAGTTTAAAAACAACAAACAAATCAGCAAAAAAGACCGTAAAACACCTTTGATATGTTGAAGAACTTTATATATAGATGTATGTGCACAATTTGTAATCATTCTAACAAACAAGAGGGCAATGATGGCCTTACATCGCTATGAGATTACTAATTTCAAATGACAAAGTCTCAAACTGCTGAAAAATAAAATGCAGTCTCTAGAATGTTGAACAGATTTTCATTCAACCTGGCTTAGTGACCTAGTTTTAAAGTCAATATGACCCATAGAAATCATCAAGGCAAACATTCTGACAAAATTTCAAGCTGCTGAAGCAAAAAGTGTGGCCTCTAGAGTGCTAACAAGATTTTCCTTAAATTTGGCCTTGTGGCCTTGTTTTTTTACCGTACATGACCTGTATTCAAACTTGGCTTACATATCATCAAGACAAACATTCTGGCGAAGTTTCAATATTTTCAAGTTAAAAATGCAGCCTCCAGATTGTTAACAAGATTTTCCTTCAATTTGACCTAGTGACCTAGTTTTGACCTAATATGACCCATATTCACACTTGGCCTAGATATTATTTCTGATGTTCTGATAAACTTTCATGAATATCGGATGTGCAGTCCCATTTTATGTAATGTACTATATACTGCACCAATGGTAGAAAAGGCATTTATTTCAATACTGGTATGAAGCCGTCTAATATGGTATACACGGTTAGACCTTTTGACTGAATAATACCCAATGACATAGTGTAATCAAAAGTAATTATGTTCTGGTGTGAAGCTTCATTTTATGTTCGTCTACTAAATAATGACTCATTGATAGAAAAGGCAACTCAATACTGGTATTTAGTCTCATTATATGTTATACATGGTTAGATCCTTTCATGCAATGCCATAGTGTGATAAAAGCTATTTCCATACTGGTGTAATACCCCATTATTTGTTATACGAGATTATATACTTAGACTTAGTTTCACACAATGTCATAGAGCAATACAAAGTAATTCGACTACTTAACAATGTCCAAATGATAAATATGTCATTCCATACTGAAGCCTTATTATATGTTATACATGCCCCTTAGACAATTACAAACTGTCATAGTGTATTAAAAGGTATTCATTTATATGGATATACACGAAGGTTAAATGACATATAGTATAACAAAAAGATAATTCAATACACCGGTTTGAGGTCTCAATATATGTACGATATGGTTATACACTTAATCAAAACATTACACAATGTCCTAGTGTAACATAGAGTTATTTAATACACCGGTGTAAAGTCTCATTATATGTTATATGGTTATACACTTAGTCAAAATATATCACAATTTCCTAGTGTAACATAAGGTTATTCAATACACCGGTGTAAAGTCTCAGTATATGTAAGATATTGTTATACACTTAATCAAAACATTACACAATGTCCTAGTGTAACAGAAGGTTATTTCACTCCCCGGTGTAAAGTCTCATTATATGTACGATATGGTTATACACTTAATCAAAACATTACACAATTTCCTAGTGTAACAGAAGGTTATTTAATACACCGGTGTAAAGTCTCAGTATATGTTAGATATGGTTATACACTTAAACTAAACAGTACACAATTTTCCTAGTGTAATAATAGATAAT
The DNA here is from genome assembly GCA_031761405.1 of Serripes groenlandicus. Taxonomy (NCBI): domain Eukaryota; kingdom Metazoa; phylum Mollusca; class Bivalvia; order Cardiida; family Cardiidae; genus Serripes; species Serripes groenlandicus. The sequence continues at coordinate 136,198,459 of JASEVX010000004.1, forward strand.
TCCATACTGATGTGAACTATCATGATATGTTATATGCGGTTATACAGATAGACTATGACACACTCTTCCAATGGTAAAAAAGGCGACTCCATACTGGTTCAAAGCCTCATCGATGACGTACACAGCTGTTGATATCAATCGTAAAGCGACACACAAACAGTTGCCGCTAGATGTATGCCTGGAAAATAGATTTGTTTCATGAACAGTAATTATAACAATGATGATTAAAATTATGATAATGATGATGGTGGTGGTGATGATGATGATGATGATAATGTTGGTGGTGATAACGATAATGAAGATGGTGGTGATGATGATGATATTAATGATAATGATGATGACGATGATATTGATGATAACGATGTTGTTGATGTTTTATAATGATGACAATACTGATGCTGATGCTTATGCTGCTGCTGCTGCTGCTGATGATAATGAATAATAAACATATATGATGAATGCACTGTCCTAGTCAAATGGTTGTGTCGGAATGAGTCGAACGATCCTGTGGTCGCAAGTCATAATCCAGACTCAAGACTTAAGATAAAAGTAATAGTTATGGCTTCCATCTTGTTGCGATATAACTGATTACTGTTGAAAGCGTCGTAAAAATACCATTCAAACAAACATAATCCGGATTCACCGATTCATCTTTAGCCTGCATCATTCAGTTTTCATACATTTGTTAACACGTTTGTGTGGTAAAGTAGCTCCAGTTAGCTTGAAATAATGCTGTGAATAGTATCTGGTGCAGGAGTCTGGAAAACACGAATTGGTAGGTAAACTGGCAACTGTGAACTTATACAGTACTGGTCAAACTGAAGTTTACAGTTTCCAACTTGCAGACGCTTTTTGACGCAATTTCCCCTTTTGTCACAATATTTTCAACTATTTTCAATAACGAGATTTCATTTAAATCGATTTTCCTTATGTTAGCTAAATAAATGTATGTGGGAAAGGGTTAACATTCAATCGACAAATCAATCACAAACCAAACTTACGTGCAATCTTCCGTAAAGAAGTATTGTTTATTGTCATTAAACTGTGCCAGCGTTCTATTGTTGCCTTCTGTATCAATCGCTGTCGTCGGTGATAAGAAACTTGTTTTACTGAAAACAAATAAAATCCGAAACATAAAGGAAATCGGAACTCCTCTAGTAGTTCCCACATTCTGAAACTGTTTGATTGGCTGGCAATGTTGTCCAAATTGTTGAGTTAGATGAAACTATAAAGATGGAAGATGTCACACATGGGATTCGGCAATAATAATTTAATTGAAATTAGAAAGTGTTTGAAAGAATTGAATATTCTCTGCATGATGTGTATCCGAACTAGTATAGCAATAGGTGATACCTATAACGAACAAAACGTATATACTCTCGATACATGGTTAGATAGATATTCATCAGGGTGAGATTTTACAGCACTTCCATGGCAACATATTTCGATTTTAAGACTGATTAGCTAACGATGATAATGTTTAATATGTGTTCATTGCATGTCCACTTTGTATTTGCAATTCGTATTGCCGTCGTGTATTATTACGCACGGAAAAATATCAATAAATATATATTAAACAATTATATACCCTTCAATGAAATTTGAAAACATCAAAAAAGTAGCTGCACGCATTCCTAATATAGGTCAAAGATAAGCAATAAAATTATTTCTTTATTTCAATGTAAATCAACAAGTTTCAAACCTCAATTGTCTAACTTTCTTTAAAATTACAGGTATTACACCCTATATCATTTAAAAGATACACCTCTTATCTTTAATATAATCTAAAGAAAATGGACGAAACTGGTGTATGTATTATGTAAGACAAAACGAAACCTTCTTGAACTGTTTTTCCACGTACCCTATTTTCAATAACAGACAAGGTCAAAATACCTAAAATGATCAAATTCAAACGGTTCATGTGCACACAATACATATTTACACATACTTTAAAATCAGTCAGGTGAAGGTATATACCAATATCTAGGCAAACACAGGTTTTCATTGGACTATTTAGCTAAATTCAGCCTGTCCGCAATTGTATTTGGTAAATGTTGACCGTAAAGACATTTTCTTTGCCATTCAGGATCTACTTTTTCTTATTTATGTACAAACATAGTCGCTCATTTTTACAATTGATATTTATGGCCATAATATGCTATATAAATGTCGTTTACAAGCATCGACGCATTGAAAACAAAAGAAGACATTGCTCATTAAGTCACATATTATACAAAGACAGACAGACAATAGACAACATAAGAGAAATTTCTTCATGTTTCTGCACCATATTTATTGTTTTTGAGATAAGGTAAACACAAGTGAGGCTAGATACTTACATGTTGCAGCAGCACGTGGTGACTTCTATCATATTAATCTTGCAATAGTCAGCGACACATTCCTTGGTGACAGCGTCTGCAGTGGTGTTTGCTGCATTTTCTGTGGAATTAATCCAGAATCGGACTCGCTTCATGATCTCTGCATCGGCCTCGAACATTCCAGGGAACCGATGTCGTAGTTCGTCCTGAAGTGATAGCTGAACGATAGCTGAACATCTTGGCTGAGATCCTTCAGTGTCGTTAAACCTACGGTGAAGTGTCATTTATATCTGTATTAACCCCGTTTTGTTTTGCATTTGCAGTAGACATGTTTTGAAAATATTATTTTGCGAAAAGGGACATTTCTCATTATGAGCAAATTCTCATTTTGTCAAAATATGTTCAACTCCATTCAGATTCAGATATTCTGTATTGATAGTTTCGACATTTTTGCTTGGACGCTTTGGATTTGTTGTATGTGAGAAAATGTTAAATGTGAGTATGTGCAAAACGAACAAGCTGGTTTTCTATGTCTTCACCTCTATTCAATAATTAAATGTAATTTGATGAGAAGTCCCATGCTTCTGCCTGGATAATTTCAAAGTCATTATTGCATTTAGGAAAGGGATAATAGGATATTGAGGAACTTCTAAAAAATGTTAATAGTTGTAAGTCGCATCTGATCAAAATATATTTCATTTGATTCTCTATTGAACGGAAAATGGGAGTCAAACTAATGCGATTCGTTGCATTCTCGAAACAACAGGACATGGGAGTCAATTGAGATTTCATTACACTCTCTATTTAACAGCACATGGGAGTCGATTGAGATTTCATTACACTCTCTATTTAACGGGAAATGGGGGTCAAACTAATGCGATGTGTTGCATTCTCGATACAACGGGACATGAGAGTCAATTGAGATCTCATTACACTTTTCTTTCACGACAGATTGTAGTCAAACTAGTGAGATGTTATAGTACTCTCTATTTAACGAAATATTGGAACTGCAGTAGTGGGATTGTATTTCATTCTTTAATTAACGGGACATGCGGAGTCAAACTAGTGAGATTGTATTGTACTCTACATATATTTAACGGGACATGCGGGTTTAAACTAGTGAGATTTTATTGAATTCTATATTTAACGGGACATGCGGGTATATTTTAGTGTATTCTATATTTAACCGGACGTGGGGTTCAAACTATATATATATTATTGTATTCTATATTTAACGGGACATGCGGGTTTAAACTGTATCTATTCTATTGTATTCTACATATATTAAACAGGACGTGGGGTTCAAACTAGATATATTTTGTTGCATTCTATAATAAACAGGACGTGGGGTTCAAACTAGATATATTTTGTTGAATTCTATATTTAACGGGACGTGGGGTTCAAACTAGATATATTTTATTGTATGCAATATTTAACGGATCATGCGGGTTTAAACTAGATATATTTTATTGAATTCTATATTTAACGGGAACTAGTGAGATTGTATTGTATTCTAGATTAAACGAAATATTGGAATCAAAGTAGTGATATTATATTGCAATACATTTAACGGGATATGCGGTTCAAACTAGTAAGATTATATTAAATTCTCTTATTAAAGGGATGCGGGATTCAAAATGGTGACTTTTATTGTATTCTGTATTATAAGGGAAATGGGAGTCAATCAAGTGAGATTTTATTACATTATCTATTTAATGGGACATGATATTCCAACTAGTGAAATTGTAATTAACGTGCCATGGGAGAGGTAAACTAGTGAGATTGTATTGCGTTCTCCATTACACGGGTCAAGGGAGTCTAGCTAGTGATATTTTATTGCATTCTTAATTTAATGGGACATGGGATTAAATAGTTAGATATTGTAGCAGTCTCTAATTAACGGGACATGGGTAGCAATCTATTGAGATTGTATTGTGTTCTATATTTAACGGGACCAGGGAGTCAAACTTTTAAGATTTTACTGCGTTTTCTATTTAACGTGACATGGGAGTAAAACTAGTGAGATGTTAGTGCATTATATGTTTAACGAAAAACTTATGTTATGTTTTATAACATTCTCTATTTAACGTTACATGGGTGTCAAACTTGTTATGTTTTATAACATTCTCTATTTAACGTTACATGGGTGTCAAACTTGTTATGTTTTATAACATTCTCTATTTAACGTTACATGGGTGCCACACTTGTTATGTTTTATAACATTCTCTATTTAACGTGACATGGGTGCCAAACTTGTTATGTTTTATAACATTCTCTATTTAACGTTACATGGGTGTCAAACTTGTTATGTTTTATAACATTCTCTATTTAACGTTACATGGGTGCCAAACTTGTTATGTTTTATAACATTCTCTATTTAACGTGACATGGGAGTCAAACTTGTGATTGTGTATTCTCTTTTATACTCAACTAAGAAGTTTTCAATTGAACGGGAAATAATATTCAAACTAGGGAGATTTCATTGCATTCTATAATTAACGGGACATGGGGACACGCTAGTGATACTTCATTTCATTATCAATTTAACGAGACATGGGAGTCAAACTTATGCGATTGTATTATATTCTCTATTTAACGTGACATGGGAATAAAACTAGTGATATGTTATTGCATTGTCTATTTAACGTGACAAGGGAGTAAAACTATAGTGAGATATTAGTGCATTCTATGTTTAACGAGACATGGGAGTCAAACTTACGCGATTTTATTACATTCTCTATTTAACGGGACATGGGAGTAAAACTAGTGAGATGTTAGTGCATTCTTTATTTAACGAGACATTTTACACCGAAGACGAGCGTTAAACAATTGAGGACCAATGACTACATGATTCGGACCAGGTACATTTCGATCACAAGGCCGATGTCCTACAAACAAGTCACTGTTTACTACTACTACTACTACTACTACTACTACTACTACTACTACTACTACTACTACTACTATTATTACTACTACTACTACTACTACTACTACTACTACTACTACTACTACTACTACTACTACTACTACTACTACTAATAATAATAATAATAATAACAAGGGCACCGAAAAGCGGATGCATCCCCTCGGTATTCAATTTAAAAATATGGCTAAAAATATGGCCAATGCCCTGGATATTAATGTTATGTACCAGAAAACTAATGTTTTATTTGTCCTTGCCTTTATTAAATTGTTATTAATGTTATGTACCACAGAACTAAGTGTAATTTATCCTTGGCTCCGCCTTTGGCCTTTGCCAAATGACCCCGCCTTTGCCCGTTGACATTTACAATCAAAAGGCTTCTAGATCGCACCATATACTAAATGTATGGCAAGTTTGGTTATGATCTGCCAAGAGATAATCAATGTAGAGTGGTCACACGGTTGTTGATATGGGAACATAGTCAGTCCAATTTTGACATTGACCTTTAAACTATGACCTTGAAAAAAATAGTCTTCTAGACCTTGCCATATACTAACTGTATACCAATTTTGGTTAAGATCAGTCGAAGGATGTTCAGTGTATTGTGGTCACAAGGTTATTGATATGGAATAGTGAAAGTCCAATTTTGACAACCTATGACCTTGAAAATATACCAAGTTTGGTTAAGATCGGTCGAAGGATGTTCAGTGTAGAGTGTTCACATGGTTGTTGATATGGGTAAATAGCCAAGTCCAATTTTGACCTTGACCTTTAACCTATGACCTTGACAATAAATAGGCTTCTAGACCTTGCCATATACTAAGTGTATGGCAAGTTCGGTTATGATCTGCCAAGAGATGATCAGTGTAGAGTGGTCACAAGGTTGTTGATATGGGAAAATAGTCAAAGTCTAATTTTGACCTTGACCTATGACCTTGAAAATATATACACTTCTAGAACATGCCATATACTAACTGTATATTAAGTTTGGTTAAGATCGATCGAAGGATGTTCAGTGTAGAGTGGTCACAAGCTTGTTGATATGGGAAATAGTCAAAGTCCAATGTTGACCTTACCCTTTAACTTATGACCTTGAAAATATATAAGCTTCTAAACCTTGCTATATACTATCTGTTGGTTATGATCTTATAAGAGATGATCAATGTAGAGTGGTCACAAGGTTGTCGATATGGGAAAATAGTCAAAGTCCAATTTTGACCTTGACCTTACATCTATGACCTTAAAAACAATAATAGGCTTCTTGACCTTGCCATATACTAAATGTATGGCAAGTTTGGTTATAATCTGCCAAGAGATGATCAGTGTAGAGTGGTCACAAGGTTGTTGATATGGGAAAATAGTCAAAGTCCAATTTTAACCTTGATCTTTAACCTTGAAAATAAATAGGCTTCTAAACCTTGCTATATACTATCTGTATGACAAGTTTGGTTATGATATGCCAAAAGATGATCAATGTAGAGTGGTCACAAGGTTGTCGATATGGGAAAATAGTCAAAGTACAAGTTTGACCTTGACCTTTAACCTTGAAAATAAAAATACTTCTGGACCTTGCCATATACTAACTGTATACCAAGTTTGGTTAAGATCGGTCGAAGGATGTTTGGTGTCGAGTGGTCACAAGGCTGTTGATATGGAATAGTCAAAGTCTAATTTTGACCTTGACCTTTAATCTATTACCTAGAAAATAAATAGGCTTCTAGACCATGTCATATACTAACTGTATACCAAGTTTGATTAAGATCGGTCAAAGGATGTTCAGTGTAGAGTGGTCACAAGGTTGTTACGGACGGACGCACAGACAAACACACAAACGGACAGCCCCGTTACTATATCCCCTCTCTAACTCTGTTAGACGAGGGGATAATAATACAGCTACTATTTCTACTACTACTATTACTACTACTACTATTACTACTACTACTACAACTACTACTACTAGTACTACTACTTCTACTTCTACTACTACTACTACTACTAGTGCTACTACTACTACTACTACTACTACTACTACTACTACTACTACTACTACTACTACTACTACTACTAATACTATTATTATTATTACTACGTTACTACTGCTACAACTACTACTACTACTACTACTACTACTACTACTACTACTACTACTACTACTACTACTACTACTACTACTACTACTACTACTACTACTACCACCACTACTACTACTACAACAACTAGAACTACTACTACTACTACTATTAATACACTACCACTACTGATACTATCGGAAGATTGTAGAAAGAAAGACAGACCTTTGAAAGAATTTAGAAAGAAAGACAGAAATTCGGAAGAGAGTCGAAAGAAAAATAGACCATCGGATGAGTAAAGATAGAAAGACACACAATTCGTAGAACGTAGAAAGAAAGACAACATTTCGGAAGAGCATAGAAAGAAAGACAGACTATCGGAAGAGAATTGATGAAAAGACAGGAATACTGTAGATAGAAAGACAGACTACCGGAAGAGCGTAGATAGAAAGACAGACTAACGGAAGAGCGTTGATAGAAAGACAGACTAACGGAAGAGCTAAGATAGAAAGACAGAGTAACGGAAAAGCGTAGATAGAAAGACAGACTAACGGAAGAATGTAGATAGATTAACAAACTAACAGTAGAGCGTGGATAGATCCACTGACTAACGAAAGAGCGTAGATCCATTGACAGAGTAGCAAAAGAGCGTAGATAGAAAGACAGACTAACGGAAAAAACGTAGATAGAAAGACAGACTTACGGAAGATCGTAGATAGATGAACAAACTAACTGTCGAGCTTGGATAGATCCACTGACTAACGAAAGAGTGTAGATATATTGATAGAGTAGCATAAGAGCGTAGATAGAAAGACAGACTAATGGAAAAGAGTAGATAGAAAGACAGACTTACGGAAGATCGTAGATAGATGAACAAACTAACTGTCGAGCTTGGATAGATCCACTGACTAACGAAAGAGTGTAGATATATTGATAGAGTAGCAAAAGAGCGTAGATAGAAAGACAGACTAACGGAAAAAACGTAGATAGAAAGACAGACTTACGGAAGATCGTAGATAGATGAACAAACTAACTGTCGAGCTTGGATAGATCCACTGACTAACGAAAGAGTGTAGATATATTGATAGAGTAGCATAAGAGCGTAGATAGAAAGACAGTCTAATGGAAAAAACGTAGATAGAAAGACAGACTAACGAAAGAGCGTAGATAGATTGACAGAGTAGCAAAAGAGCGTAGATAGAAAGACAGTCTAATGGAAGAGTTTATATAGATTGACAGACCAACGGACGAGTGTAGATTGAACTAAAGAAAGGAAACTCACTCGAAATTAAGGCGATGAAGAGTTGCTGCCTGTAGTCCTATAACGATCACAATACAAACTCCGATGACAGAGATCTGAAGAAATAATAGAATTTGTCGTTAATCGAAAGAAAGCCGGTTATTGGAGTTTAAAAAATATTATTTGCACTTTGATCCTGAAGTATTATTTCCGGCATAGTAAATATAACGGGAATCCGCCTCACAGGAAATGTCTCCAACAGATAAGGCTACAGATAAGTATTGTCCCTAAACTGGAATTATTCAGAGTTGTGGATGGGTGTATCAAAAGTTTTTTACAAAATTTACATTTAATGTTGTTAATAGTTATTACCAGATGTGACGGTAAAAAAAAATATGTTTAAAGAAGGTTCATCCCAGTTTTAATTTAGAACCACATGGTGTTCTATTTTTAGAACGCAGAACGCGGTTCAAGGTTTTTCAGTTATTTGGACACTTTATAGGGACTGAACACCATAATGGTCCAAAATCGACATATTTTATACTTATTCTAATTAATCCAAAATACGTCGATATATATGTAACGGAATGTTGTAGAAGGTCGTACAAGTCTTGTTTTTCATTATTTCATAGGAAATAAGCAGTTAAAAAAACGTCCGCTCCGTGTTTTACCGTTTAAAAATACCGTGGAATTTCCTCTTACTCATTTGAATTTGTGGATTCAATTCGGCATTCTCTAACACTATCGATTCATTACATTCATGTATGCGTGAGTGTAAGGAACGACAACTCTGCGAAGGAGATTGTCACTTCGGTTGTAGTGATCACGTGATAAATACACAGTGATATTTTTAGATTTACTGGGTTACTAACCCAGTAGATTTTACAATGCAAAATAATGAATAATCTCCGCAATATTAATAGTGTGCATATATTGCAGTACATTAGTCAGCAAATCTCAAGGCCTTACATGCAAAAACATCAAGGTAATAGCAATATTTAACAATTTTCTTTTTCCCCCGCTTTTTTCTCATATGGGATTCAGTCCCTTTAAAGTCAGGCTGTTACCCTGTGAATAATTGAAATATGACATTTGATCTTAACATATATGACCTTTCATACAATGGAAGCATTTACTGTCTAATATTGCTGGTAAAGAGGTTCAGTGCTTCGTTTTAAATGTTGTATTGGCATTCGATTTGCATTAGTTTGTTCCTTCATGCAACACGATGATGCTTGAATTTATGGGTTAGTTTTACTTTTGGATAAATTCTTTTTCATCGGAAGTGGTGTCTTTTCATTTTGTCCCTGGTCGGTAGTAGGGCTTATTTTAATTTTCAATAATGACCCCCCCCCCCCCCCCCATCCCCCCCCCCCCCCGCCTTTACTTTAATTGTCATTATTTTCGTAATAATGAATGTAATAGCTGCCTAAATAAAAAGAGTCTGTATTTTCAACATTCGCCCTCCTCCCCTGTGCTTTGGTCACTTGGTAAAGGGTCAATACTAGCAAAATGCTGATTTACAAACAAGAACACAGTTGATCAGTATTGCAAAGTAAGCATTACAAAATTACTGATCGCAATGTTTTTTCTGAATGCCTGTTTTATTGCAATAGATATAAAAATGTCATTAGCAAGAAGGTCAAGTAAGAGGAGGAGAGTGACGAATTTGAAGTATACTGCCAATACAGAGTATGTCAGTGTTCCCGCCCAATCTACAGCAACTATCCCTGGGGCAACAGGCGCTGGTGTCCCCAAAAACAATTTGTCTTGGTTGGTCGACAAGGTTGTGGATGCGGTTACACACAGATTGATTGAAACATAAAATAGTCTTGCTAACAGAAGGGAGACAGTCTCAGAGTCTGTCGACTTAGGTAACGAGGCTCAACCTTTCATTTTATCTTTAAACTCTACCCTGGGAACACACATTAGTGCAAACATTCATTTAAAAATATTTAATGACTGGTAGTTTGTAACCATCCCCCAAAAAACATGAGGAAGAGGGCAAAATTGATATAATACAAAAACGCCAGATTGTTTCGCCAAAAAAACATAGCATGGAGCAATGGACAGATGCATTTCTGATTTTTAAAAGTATTTACACTTTAAACCATTCGAATGAAATTCAACATCTGTTGAAATATATGAGTGTTATTCGCTTATGTGCCTACCGTTTTTGTGGCGGAGGATGGAGACAATATGATGCTCAATTTAGATTTAAAAAGTCGATAGATTGGACAATTTCTTGGGGTATAGTTGATCAGGAGCTGTGGCTTCTGTATATGGTCAATACTGGAACTCAAGAACAGGCTACTTCCAGCTCAATGCCTCAATTAAAGAAATGTTTTGACTTCAAGTCAAGTCAAGTCAAGTCAAGTCAATATATTTATTAGTATTATTATAATAAAGGCCTCTGGCCCAAAAATATTTTGTTATACGAGTACATTCATATTACATGTTGTGTTCCCTATTGTGTTATATGAATATCCAAATTTATATAAAATACATGATATACAAAAATACAAATATTCTTCAGAGTAGTCTCGGAATCAGAGCTCATAAGAACATAAAGGTCGTCTAAAGATATTCCCTTTTTATACCAACTTAAAAGAAATTGCTCAAGCACAAGAGAAAATTTTAGACAATGGAAGAAAGCATGATATTCACAGTCAATTACCTCTCTGTTGGTAATTGACTGGCAATATACGCAAATTCTCCTTTCTATAGAAATGTTGGTATGTCTACCAATTTCAATACCCAACCTATGATTAAAGCATATATATTTAGGAAAAGCTCTTTTATATTTATATGGTAGATCTAATACTAAGTATTTCTCAACATGACGCAATGATTTAAAATTCTTAAAGTGGTGACATTGACTAGATATATTAATATCACTATGCCAATCCTGCGAAAAGTTATCAATTAATCTCTGCTTAAATAAATTGACGGCTGGTGTGTCAAGTCAGTTTGTAGTTATAAGCTCATTGGTTTGCGTTGCTCTGGAAATCACCCTGCGGTTTCTTGTTATGTCTATAATCGCCCGTCCTCTGTTCCTTATGCTAGGTATTCCCCTGGGACCCCGTTACCCAACCCCGTCATACAATCAACCCAGACAACCAAACCCAAGTAACAGTACCATGTATCAAGCGCCTAGGAGTCAATTCCGTTCATGAGCCGGATTTGCATTTAATGAATTAATTGATGTTTTACTAATGGGTTTCCCTTGTATTATTTTGGCCCAAGGTTAAAGACAGATTGTTTTAATTTGATATCGGTCATACAAAATGAGAAGGATGCTTTAAAGCTAATCATGAAGGAAGTTGAAGCTGGGCGGATAGCAGGGCCATTTAATGAACAGCCTTTTGAAAACATGAGAATTTCACCTATTGGTTTAGTAGTTAAGAAAGACAACTCTTATCGTATGATACATCATTTGTCATACGCCTCTGGCTCTAGCCTCAACGACTTCATTGCTCCGTCCATTTTTAGCGATCAGTATTCCTCTTTTTATAACGCTATTGCAATGATTAGTTCACTAGGTAAAGGTGCACTTTTGGTAAAATGGATATAAAATCAGCATTTAAGTTGCTGCTAGTCAACCCGAATGATTTTTAGTTGTTGGGTTTCAAGTTGAACAATGAATATTTATTCCAAACGACCTTGCCAATGGGTTGTTCTATTTCATGTGCATTATTTGAAAAAATCTCATTTCTTTTAGAATTGGCCTTGTTTAAAAATTCAAAATACAAAAATGCAATGCATTATTTTTAGGATTGGAGTTGGATTCAATAAAAATGGAGATAAGAATATCGAAAATTGTCGAACTGAATGAGAAATTGCATTTTGCTCTGAGCAAAATAAAATTATGCTCAAGTCCCTTCAATCTTGAGCTGGCTCAGCCAATTTTGGTGCACGAGCAATTCCGACTATGAGAGCATTTTGCAGTCGTGTATATGCAGCCATGTCAAAGGCTTCAAAACCTCACCACTTTATTCGTTTAACTCTACTATTGAAGGATGACTTTAAGATGCTTTTGTTATTTTATACTGTTTCAATGGACTTTGCTTCTTTCTAGAGTCAGACTGGGTTACAAATGTAGATATGCAGCTGTACACACTGATGCTTCAGGGGGTTCCACCCTTGGTTGTGCAGCTATTTTTTAGCCTAAATGGACATTTTTCCAGTGGCCAAATTCATGGTTAAATTTTGGTATTTTAAAAGATGCAACCTTTTTAGAATAAATACCTGTTTTATTGGCTTTCAAAACTTGGGGGTACCTGCTCAAAGGAAAGAAATTAATTCTTCATACTGATAACATTGCACTGGTTTCTATACTAAATAAAAGGTCATCTCACTAACGGAGGGTCATGCAACTTATAAGGCCATAAGTTTTGCAATGTTTAATGTTTAATATACAGTATAAGGCAGACAAGCACCCATCAGCGATACCCCAAGCATATCGGTTACTGATATTTAATATAGAGCTGAACAATTGATGGAAGCTTCATTGGCAATCAACACACATGAGAAGGCTGCCAACAATATGTTTCTCCCCATATGAAGTTCAGTTATTTCAAGCAGTTTTCTTAATGGCAATTTTGGGTTTAACTTGTTGCAGATTCTAAAAGGGTAGCAATTCATGATATTTGTTTTCTAATGTATCAATTTTGAAAAGCAATTCCGCGATAGAGGTTAAGGTCCCACATTAAAAAACAGACCAGTTAGGTAGAGGTACTGTTTTGTCTTTGCAGTCGACTAGTGGGTCTCTTTGCCCAGTTAGACACCTTAAATCCTGCCTTCAAATTAGACCAAAGGTAGGTGATCAGCTCTTCATTCATGCAAGCGGGAGTTTTTAACTCGTTATCAGTTCAACGCTGTCTTAAGAAAGGCATGTGACCGCTTTAAAAGTAAACGCAGCTCACTACTCTTCTCATTTATTTCGCAAAGGGGCGGCCACTAAGGCCGCAGGCTTGGGTATGGATGAGTCTGCCACCAAGAAGCTGCGTAGGTGGGAATCTCAAGCATACAAGTCTCATATTCGTATTTCTACTTCTACTTTAGCTAAGTAGTAGTTAAGGCAAAAAGGAATTTAATGCATTTAATAGTTGGGGCCATTTTAGTCTTTTAGGGGAGATGTTTCAGTTCCCTGAGCATACATGTTTGTTTTTTGATTTTTTACATTTTCATACTGTCATTATAATATTGAATTTTCTTGCCTAGCTCATGTAGTTAAATTTTCATACTCTTTTACATGTTAACAAGTTACAAGATTTAGCATGTTGTCTACTATATGTTAGAACACTTTGAAAACAGATATCATAATCATTATTAAGTCACATGTTTTTATTTAAGCTTTTTTATCTACATAAACAAGTATGTTTTAGTCAAGTGCTAAATGCTTGTCAAAGTATTTTGCAGAGGAAAGTTGTCGTGTCTAGATAGTTGGCTCATCTATCATAAAGCGTGCTTTCACACATGCCAGACAGAATACTAGTTTTGGGGTTAATTTGGGGCTTGGTAGGCTATCAGTTGACATTTGGTGGCAAGGGAAAAAAAGTGGAATGAGATGGACTCAAGTTTTCAGGCACCTAAAGACTTTGCTGTATTATGAGGATCCACCAGATAACTTGGTATTGATATAGGCAAAATACGAGCTGTTAGACTACGTGCCAATATTCTTTAGACAATTCATCAGATATATAGTTTAATGCCGAAAAAATTACTGGTTTGGTCTCAGGTCTTGCCACGTTTGTCATGGAGGGGTCAAATTTCCCACAGGGCTCTGGATAAGTGTAGGATAAGACTTAACAGCAAGATAGGCACAGCACTACTCAGAACAAATGGGGCATATATAAAATATCCTGATGTGATGTGATGGTATACAGACAACCTGTACTAATGGTCCATTTATCCTGACAGTCAGTCGTAATGCTAATCCCGCAACCCTGAGCGCCAAGAAGGGCAGCCATTACTACCATTTCTAAAGTCCCTACCAGGGATCGAACCCGCGACCTCCCGCACTCGAGGCTGACGTCAGACCACGTGTACATCGAACTAAACAAATAATAGAGAGAAATAGCCGAACTTTGCCTATTATAATTTTCTGTACGGAGCAGTATATTTGCATGGACCTTTGAATTTCGAGATAACCGATTCAATTATATAGTGTTAATAGTGTCCGCACTGAGAGCGGCAGTCACAGGTATCATTCCCGGTTCGGTTAAACCAATACGGTTGTTATAAAACTATATTATTTTTAAAGTAACCCGCCACCACCCGCGCCAAAGTCAGACACCCTTCACAACACTACCGAGGAGGTCCACTATTGATAAAGACCTGCTAATGCATCCAAGCATTCTGGACAAAATGAACAGTGTATGTAAGGCCTTTCTATGATCAATTGTGGAACAAGGCTGTAAGCTGGACCTACCCTGTTCGCGAATAGCTAATGGTTGGTTTTCATACAGCATAGGAAGCCCCGGTAGCTCAGTCGGTAGCGACGCGGGCTGTTAATCCAGGGGTTGTGAGTTCGAATCCCGGCTCGTCCAACATTCTTTCCGACAATTGACAAAAGTCAATGCTACATGCGTCATTCGTCTTCCACCAATGGGCTAAGTCTATGTGGAAAAGCAGCCAGTTGCTTGGGAAGATTGTTGTGTGGAGTATTGGTGTGAGAAAACCAGGAAATGCATGAGTATGTGAACTGGCCGCCGTGATATAACTGAGAAATTGTTTCAAACGGCGTTAAACTACAATCAATCAATCATACTGCAGAGCTCGTTTATAAAATAAAATAAAAGTATTTTCTGTATCTCTATTAGGTATGGCAACGATTTATCGGTTACTCGGTTAACCGTATGTTTTTCGATTAATCGGTTATTAATTTAGCTAACCGAGTACTCGGAAAAAAAGATAAAAAATACACACAGTTGTGTTTCACATTTTGTTCTTTTCAATTTGTCACACGTAACTGATACTAGAGGTTAATTATTCACACCTCGATCGGGAGTGTTTACATTACTGCGAAAACAACCGCACTCGATGTTATTGATGATCGTTTGTTTGTGTAGTGTTAATCGAATAATTGTCAATTAAAGGACGGTTTGTTTCTTTTAAAAAAAGCTTTGATGTCTAATAAAGGCAGAAATTATATGATAATGACTTATTAATTATATTCGTTATTTGTTTTGATAATACAACTAATTGGAATGAATGCGATGAATTTGAATTGTTGTTTTTGTAAATTATTATTTACCAATACGATAGAAAGATTTAAAGAGTAATTTGAAGTTTGTAACACATTTTACCCTGAGTTAATGAAAGATATGCAGCTATGTACCTCTTTCATTCGACATATTATAAATCGAATAACGGTAACTGCGTTTGAAAAAGTATCTACAGAATATTGCCATAATGCCGCCTGCTACATCCTTTGTCTGGAAGTATTTCAAACGCTGTGCTGAAGATAACAAAGTAAAGTGCAGTTTGTGATAATGAACAACAATAACAAAACCCGGAAGCAAGTGAATATTTAGTGTCTGTGAATCTATACGGTTAACCGGGTAACCGGTTACAAACTTATACGAGTAACCGGTTAGTAATATCGGTAACCGTTGCCATCCCTAATCTCTATTGATCTCCATTCCTTGCATTTTCGCATCTGTTCGTCTTTGCAGCAGAAGCCGTCTGAAAACAACGTGGCAAAATAAGACATCGCTCATTATGAGCAATTACTCCTTTTGTCACAAAGTTTTAAACTCTTTTCACAAATTTAACGTTCATTTATAGAGAATTTCCGTGTTATAGCCTGGATGTTTACAAAGTAGTCTCCTGCAAATGTATTGTATGTGGGAAAGGGATAATTTGTTGAACATACATTTATACTTATTGAATTAAATTAACAGATACTTGTGCACGCTATAAATTTCATATAATTCACATGTACGTAAAGTAGACATACTCAAGTCTACGTTTCTGAATAAATCTTGCATCTGGAATATAATAGTATATCAAAATGTAATGGATGAACGAAGTATAGTTTTAGATTTCACTTACGCAGATAATGCCGCGTCTTCCAATACTGTTCTGTTCTGCCATTTTCTAGTTTTCTTGCTTGGCTGTATCAAAAATGATCCACAGTTGCACAATGATGAACATTTAGACACGAACGTATTTATATACTGAATAATACAACTTAATTAAGGACTGTCCCGGACTTGATGACTCTGGTTGCTATTTTTAGAATAGTATGTACGTGAGGTGTATATTTATATTTTTCCAAACAAATCTAGAAATCTGTTTAAAATCTGACTTTTGATCGCACTTATCTTCCACAGCAGACGAATTTAAAAAACACTGTGGCAAATGGAGAAATTACTTATAACGAGCAATTTCTTATTTTCAACTCTTATCAAATAATTATACTTTCATTTCATGGGATGTTACGTGAGGGTTTTTAAAGTCGTCTGCTTCCGATTTGTTGCATGTACGAAAAGATTGATGTTAATGAAAACAATTTCGTGAATAAAACGTCCGTCTTCGAAGCGTTAGACCACGAACGGCGGCATTCCCGTGGTTAGAACGTCCGTCTACGAAGCGTTAGACCATGAACGGCGGCATCCCCGTGGTTATAACGTCCGTCTACGAAGCGTTAGACCATGAACGCCGGCGGCATCCCCGTGGTTAGAACGTCCGTCTACGAAGCGTTAGACCATGAACGGCGGCATCCCCGTGATTAGAACGTCGTCTACGAAGCGTTAGACCATGAACGGTGGCATCCCCGTGGTTATAACATCCGTCTACGAAGCGTTAGACCATGAACGGCGGCATCCCCGTGGTTAGAACGTCCGTCTACGAAGCGTTAGACCATGAACGGCGGCATCCCCGTGGTTATAACGTCCGTCTACGAAGCGTTAGACCATGAACGCCGGCGGCATCCCCGTGGTTAGAACGTCCGTCTACGAAGCGTTAGACAATGAACGGCGGCATCCCCGTGCTTACAACGTCGTCTACGAAGCGTTAGACCATGAACGGCGGCATCCCCGTGATTACAACGTCCGTCTACGAAGCGTTAGACCATGAACGGCGGCATCCCCATGATTATAACGTTCGTCTACGAAGCGTTAGACCATGAACGGCGGCATCCCCGTGGTTATAACGTTCGTCTACGAAGCGTTAGACCATGAACGGCGGCATCCCCGTGGTTAGAACGTCCGTATACGAAGCGTTAGACCATGAACGGCGGCATCCCCGTGGTTAGAACGTCCGTCTACGAAGCGTTAGACCATGAACGGTGGCATCCCCGTGGTTTTAACGTCCGTCTACGAAGCGTTAGACCATGAACGGCGGCAACCCCGTGGGTTTAACGTCCGTCTACGAAGCGTTAGACCAGGGTTTGTTCCCCGGTTTCTGTCTTATCAAAAACGTTATATAGTGTAGTAATGACCGTCATCTTTGGTACTAAGGACTGCTGGGATTGATTTTACGAATAATGCACCAGTGTCTGGGTAATTTACCAATGTAATGCAGAGATGTACATTATGTAACACAAACAGTCATATCAGCGAAGTAAATCACATTAGAAAACACCACTGTGAAAGGGTGCTAGTTATATGGGGGGTTGGGAAACAAGGAAGTACATGTTTTGAATTTGGTGTGCTGATCGCCGATGTCACACGGATTTTAACACTCGGGATTTTGCGATTAATGAAGTTCAAAATGGATCTGTACCTTCGGGTAGTCTTATCAAGATCTTCATCGTTTGAATCTGATCTTAATTTATACCATCATATTCTCCTCTTCACATCGCATTGAAATAAATGTTTTCATGATTTTTCGATCATGTCCGAAGTCAAAGAGTGATCATGGCCGTTGAAAGGGGTGTGGGATTCGCATTATAAACACGCTCAGGGTGGAACTATGGTGTCTGTGAAGTTCTGTGACATCAGACCGAGAAAGCAAAGCAAGCTTTACAATATCTTAATGCATATTACCATGTAAAGCTGAGGAAAGTCTTTGTGTTGATAACATCGCTGGTGTTGTAGGTTCCCAGTCTGGTTTTAACATCTGGATTAACGAATCAAAGCTCATACAAGTTTGTCGCACTGTCTTGTTCACTCCTTAAAGTTGCTTGTTAAATGCACTTAGTCAGAAATGTTAATGTGTTCAAAATAAAACTAGCTGTATTCGGCCGGAGGCGGATGTTCGTGTTTAATAATGGGTTTTGAAGGAAAACCCGAATAATTACTAAGAGGAGTGTCTCCTCTTTCGTCCAAACGGAGGTAAAGTGGTCGTCTAAAGTTGGTTTGGTCCTCTCCTGGATGTATGAAGACTTCACCCGGAGAAAGTCGATCGTCAGCTTGTATTATAAAATATTTTAAAAATGGTAGTAATGGCTGCTCCTCCGTGGCGATCAGTGCTGTGGGGTTAGCATTACGATAGATTGGCTCATGTCAGGTTAAATGGACGAGTAGTATTTATAACTTACCAAAACACGACGTGATATAATTGGAAACAAACTGTTGAAATCGGCATCAAACACCAAACACTCAATTGTTGGACTGAGATCAGCGAGTACCTGCAGCTTGTCGTCATATTTTGATAATGTGTGATAATGGAAGTTCGTCTTTCGTGGAAAGGTAATGTCCAACTCACGGAACGACTGCAATTGTTAATGTGTGCCATGATGAATAAAATCAATACCACTATTCGTTCAGGTGTAGTTTTTAGAACTTTTTGTGAATTTCGTGTTACAAGAGAGATCGGGGTTGACGTTTATGAAGGTTTGTCCTTATTACTTCGTAAATTATACAATGACATCACTATAGCCCCTTCTGTCCATTTTCAAAAATAGGGAATTCCGCGGAATGTCCACTGGGTGTTAACTGATACATTCGCTATTCACCAGATGTAATGGGTAAATATCCCCAACACAACTTAACATCGCTGGAAAAAAAGCCAGTTAGGTACGGCGGAAATGTGTTGTATCAGGATCTGTAATTGGGCAATAGAACGTTCCGATATCGCCGATATAACGAAAATGAATGATGGTTTTCATAATCATACTAAAATAATAAACCCTTTACAAGTCCGAACAGCATTTCTACCCAAACGTGTTTAAACGTCTTTATAACTGTGCGTAAACTATAACAAGAGACTCACTCACTCAATCCAACTAATACTCAAACCAAGACTGATTATTGCGCTATTATTTGCATATACTATAGTTCCACTGTAGACCAATCATATTATTATTTTTCCGGCTTTTCTCCGAAATGCCGACCAGTTCTCATCAAACAGCATATGTGAGCGGTTCCACGAGAAAAACAAAATTATGGTCTCTGCGTAATGTATCGATCCAGATCAGCCTCCGCAGTCCGCGCAGGCAAAACCGGGTCGACGGTAGAGGTATAAAGTAATGATTCCTGAAACAGAAAAAGCACATGAGGCGAAACTATATGAAAAATACAACCACATGTTTAACACATTCATTCTTTCACACAAACACATCAATGCGAAAATAGAATCTTTGGTGAATGTTTAAGAAAAAGCGATCAATTTGAAATACAACTTTTCCTGTTGCTTGGAAAGACGATTGTTTGAAGAACTGGGATGTGTAAGAACGCCCGGAAACACATTGGTGTTTGAATTTGTGGCCGTGATATGACTGTTTTTTTTTTTTTTAAAAGGCGTTTATTCCTAATCAATCAATATATGATTCACAACATTACCCACCAGGGGCGTTCTCGTGCCTAATCATTAATAGGTGGGTTGGACAAGTTTACCCCGTAAGAAATACATATTAAGAATTTATTATGTAAAAATTGCTTAATTCATTCAGGATATATAATAAATATGTTAGATTTAAAGTCATTAAAGTTTAGTCTGAAATATATCCTTGTTATCAGTGATGTTATTATATTTCTACAAGTGATTTTGATGTTTACTAGATTTCGTTTGAGATTGAAAGTAGCAATAAGTAAAATGATGATTTAACACTTTTTGCATTAAAATGTTTTTACATGTTATCCACAATACATTGAATATTGAAACAGGTTAAACATAATTATGTTGACATTACTTAAAGGTGAGGTGCCATTTTAGCATGGGATCACTGGACTACTATAATAATACTACTAATAGACTACTATTAAGTTAGGTAAATCTGATACCTAATAAGAAGTTTAATATTATTAGCGGACTAGCTAAATGTAATATAGTGATGAGAACTCACAAATGATATCGGAGACGCGGTTGTACAACGGGACTACAAGTTACGCTTGTGCGTAAATGTATAATATAAATATAAATGCGTTCTTGCCTGAAATGGCTCCGAAATATTTTGTGTGCACAATGCAAGTATAGAAAGATTACTGATCTTTGTTACAAATCAGTTTACACCATACTTTGTTTTCGCGTCACATATTTTGGTTTCAGTACATGTTGAATGCATGGTTGTATCCTGAAATGTAATTGACAGAGACCTGAAAACATCATTGAGTTCACTGCACTCTTAAAACTAGGTAGAAACTTCAATTTTGCGAACGTTCGCAACACCTATCTATGTAATGAACATATTCTTAACACTTACGATTGTACGTTGTCTACATATTGTTCAATAATAACGTTTTAATAATATTAAATATGAATGAGAGTGTTACATTTCCTGTTAAGCATTCAAACTGGTCTTCAAATAAGACTATTTCATGTTCTACATGTATTTGTCTTTGAAAATAAACATTAAAAATGTAAAACTGTGGTAACTGATTTGTGTATTTTATTTTAAAAATATATTGTTTTACTAGAATTATAATGCAATTTATGATTATATTATTATGCGTTTTTCCCATGGTTGTTCCAAGACAAATTAATTGTCATTTCACGTTAGTCCTTTTTATAATTAAGAAAGGGGTTTAACTCGTTCCACAAATGTTTGAAGTAAGTGCATTTCAAAAACAAATGTCCTAATATTTCACTATTACTCGCCCAAAAACCAAATATTCATTGCGTTTGACGATTCAGTATATATGTGAAACATTTCCGCTAATTTTTCCGTTCAAATCCCGGTCTAGGTTCTGGAAATTTCTGAGATGCTTTTAAGGGTCTCCCGCTCTACAAGAGGTCGATGAATGGTCATTTCCTGAAAAAAGGTCGTTACTATATAATGAGCGCATAAAAGATTTGTTTGTTTGTTTGTTTGGAGTTTAACGCCGCTTTCAACAGCTTTGGTCATATCACGGCGGTCAGTGCACCTACCCATGTTTTCCTGGCTTTCCAACACCAGTACTTACACAACATTCTTTCGAAGCCACTGACTACTTTCTCACATAGATCAGAGGTGAGAGGCAATGGAAAACATCGCCCGAAAGAATGTCGCCGCAACCGGGTATCGAACCCGTGACCTCCAGATCACGAGTCAGATACGCTACCAATTGAGCTACCCGGCCGGGTGAGCGCATAAAAGAACCAAGGGGTTCTTTTCCGAAAAAGCTAGGGTATCGCACCGCGTCTTCCTTGTATCTAAATCTGACTCTTGAAATGATTTGCACCTGTCAGATTCTTGTACATGTTAAAGTGTACACTATCAAACGGGTCTATAGATGCTCATATGACGAAAGTAACATATGGTTACAAGATTTGATTTGAATAGTCGATACATTTTGTACAATTATAATGCCAAATCAGTGATTTAAAATGACTTTTGTATATGTGATGAAAGGTAATCCAATGGACTATTGAACTGTGGTAACCATCACCAATTAATTTCTTTTAAAAATTCGCCATTTGTTGTTAAACATTTTTGTTTATAGATTAGTAAAAATATGTCTTGGCATCGGCTCGACCACTGAAGCATGACTTACATAGGCTTACCTATAGCTAACTTATCGATGCTTTTGTATGTATAACGATGCATCTGATCAGTGTTATGTTTGGTACCAAATAACAAAGCCATCACGGAGTAACATCGATTTAATAATGACCCGTATGATACAGAGTACGGACTAAAGAATTACAAATAAAATCACTATCGTCAATATATATAACATCTCCCTTCTTAAGCTAAGAACATTCTAAGAAACACTTAAACAGTTCTAAAATTCTATTGAGTTAATTGTTTTAATGTACCAAGGGAGACAACCACTGATAGTACTAAAAGTTGAGACAGTTTTCAGCCACAGTTACTTCCGTTTGTCTGTTAAATTTTCTTTTCTGGTTAATGTTGTTACTTATGTTTAAACACTTTTAAACAACAAATACAATGCTATTTTCATTCTACAATAATAAAATGGATTACAACTGAAATCTTATCTACATCATTGTTTATGCTGATTACTTAAGAATGTCTCTGTACCTTTTGATTTGACTTTTGACTTTATAATGCAACTGACTAGATTAAGATTTTCAAAAAGACTTAACTACATCTTTTAGCATGGGCTATTAATACATATTAGCTGATACACCTCACAATTCCATGTTGAGACTTTAAATATCTACTGCATTGATAAATTATCTCAAAATCTGACCAATAACTAATAAATGAACATAAAGTCTGTATACATCATTGATTTAGTGGTTTGACGAGGATTATCATGCCTCTTAAAACAATGAATACCAAAATAGTTCTCATTATACAAAACTATGATCTAAACAAGTATGTAAAGTATGCAACCTGATCTGATTCTACACCTTTTTCTGATTATGCTTAATTATCATTGTATTTTGCTAGCATTAACATGACTCTTTCTGATCTTGTCATACATGACTTTTCATCACTGCAATTGCAGTTGTTTGATGGCTTACATTGCTCTAGGAACATCTTTTCTTGAGAATCACTAAAACACAGATCACTATCATGACTCTCTGGAATGCCTGCTTTTGTCGGACGGATGTGTTTCCATTTTCGTTTGTATGTCGAACCGTTCTTTTTTCCAGAATGTATTATCGTGGACTCGAATGTTTGTGCATGACAGTAGCTGATTTCCATTTTGTGGAATCTTCACGATGCATGAGTTGTTTTTGCTTTTTGCCACAATGTTTATTAAAATAATGTTTTTGCCTCATTTGAGAATAGTATTTTCTACTGTATATGATATCCGCATTGTGTTGTTGTGGCTTCAACAGTAGTGTAGTCACGGGTTGTGTAGTTTTCAGACGTCTTTCAAGAAACATTTGAGCTGGCGATAAACATTTTTCTTGGATTACAGTGTCTCTGTATATCATTATGGTACTATACGGATATTTCGCTTTTTACAAGAGGGATTTCACTGTTTGCATCCCTCTTTCATCAAGTCTATTCGATTGCACGTTAAAATGCTGAACTGGTATACCATGAAGAATCAAAGCACTGAAGTGCTGGCGGCCTGTGGGCTGCGGGAAAGTTGGATAAGTAGGGGAAATGTGAAAGGTAATAACAATTGCAGCCTATGTTTATGTATTTATTGTTAAGAAGTTGAAAGATCATATAAAATAATAGTAAATATTATGAAACTGCTAATTTGAAAACAGGAGGACCATGTTGGCTATATCGCTCACCTGAGTGCAAGAGTGCAAGAGCTCACAAGTATACACATTGATGACATGAATAATCAAGGTAAATTTGGCCCGGAGCTCGCCCGATATGTGTGATGCCAGGCCGGACATCGGTCAGGCATCAACCGATTAATGTGCGATCAGTTTGCGATGAGGTTTTATAGAGTCCGAGTTTAAACTAACTCGATGTCCGAGAAATCCGCCGCAAACTACTCGCAAATCTATCGCAAGGTAATTGTGACTGGCGTTTAAGTGATACTAGGTAGGCTACATTTTTAATTTATAAATATGCTTTTGAAAACAATATAAATCTGCATCAGAAGACATTTGAAAACAGAAATGTTGATATTCATATCTCTATGTGCAGACATAAGGCATATTATTTGTAAGCCATTTCTTCGCCATTGATGATCTTCAGTCGGACTTCCACAGGCCAATAGTTGAAATTCTGTTTTCGAACTCGCAACTTGTCACCAAAAATGTGATCACTATACAATGAATTGTGTGGACATTCGGATCGCTTGACTTCCTCAATGGAATGGGATAAATCCGCTAAATTCTCCACTACATATGGTGACGATAAAAATGAGGCAAATGCAATGGCAAAGGAAACATTTATAAGGGAAGTTTTAAAAAAAAACGCGTATGATTCTGGTAAGATTCATACACTTTGAAGCAAAACGATATATTCTTAAAGCCCGCGAAGTATTGCGGCAACAACATAAATTGTGACACATGATCTAGCTTATACCAGGGACTGGAATTAGACAAATAATGAAAAAAGATGGGTATATTTGCATATTACAAAAATAGAGAGCTTTGCAGAGACCAATCGGCATACAAAGGGAAACACAGAGTATTCAAGAAAGCAATTAGAACACAACATACTATGAGTTACATTGATCGAGACAAAGGCAGATATCACATAATGATATCAATATGCTATAAGAACATGGTCAAAGCCCAAACATATCAAAAACAATGAAAACTGTTAGTTGCAATATCGAAGGATTCCGAGGTAAAAGTCAAGAACCTGGTGTCATAACGTTTCTGTAATTACATGATATAGTTAGTTTACAAAAAACGCGGGAACATGACATTGAGTTTACTCAAAATATACTAGAGAATTATACTTGTTTTGTCTGTCCTACAAAACCATCTGGAAAGGGTGGAAGAACTATGGATGGAACAATGCATGTACATAAATATAGACAATAATTATGTAACGCGAGTAAATACCGACTTTACGTTCGTCATAATTCTGAAGAGATACAAAGCTTTGACTGGTTTAGATAAATATATAGTGTATTTGTGTCTGTATATTTCTCCCGATGGCCTTCTTGTATATTCAATTATGTTAAATAAATGGAACTGATATAATCGAGAGTTCCTAAGTAGAATTTGATCTTTACTTTTCCAATTGATATGTGTATATATTCGGAGACCGTGATGCAAGATTTGGAGAGGGGCCTGATTATTTCTCTTATGACAATTTCCAAGTACCAATATTTAATGACTATATGGATGCATTTCCAATAATAGAATTTGTTCACGATCAAATCCGGATAAGACGATTAACACAAATGGGAAGAAGGAACTGTTCATATGCAAGTAATACAAATTACTTATTGCAAATATGCACTTATACAACGATTCTTCCATAGATTTATAAGTTCGTTATGTAAAAGGGTAATTGATAACATATTTGTAACACATGAACTGCTAAAGACTATTTAAGACCGAAAAAGAAAGTAGCCATTTTCCCATTAATGCGTTTTTGATGACCTAGTTGAAGGAAACATACTTGAACTAAGTCGACAATCTTAGTTAAGATCGAGTTACGACCGTTGATAAAACAGGCCCCTGGATACAACCAAATCTCGTGAAATCCTGCATTTTGCAGGATATCGCGAACATTGGATGACCAGTTAACCATATTTCATCATTTTCTGCTGAATATCTTTGATCCAATGTTAATTAACGTTCTGAGAATACAATTAAACTTTCGTGTCGTTTACTAGAATTAAGTACAATAATTACTAACATCAAACACAATTTCTGATGATTAACACAAACAAAGTGCTGGAAATTGAGTCTGTAGACTGTAATTAAGAGGTGATTTCCAAAAATACCTCGAAGGAAGCGGAAAACCCTCCTGTACCCACCCCTTTCGCGGCTC
The DNA here is from genome assembly GCA_031761405.1 of Serripes groenlandicus. Taxonomy (NCBI): domain Eukaryota; kingdom Metazoa; phylum Mollusca; class Bivalvia; order Cardiida; family Cardiidae; genus Serripes; species Serripes groenlandicus. Next base: position 136,224,722 of record JASEVX010000004.1, read on the forward strand.
CAATGTTCAATACCTTCCTATGCGCCTGGTTGGCTTAACATCCTTTTATAAAAATGCATGGACAGCATTTTAGAATGTCTATTTGACTATCATAAGTCATGAAAAGAGTGACTCTTATCGTGACGTATACTCTGATTCCAAGGACACATTACTGATTATTTCTAAAGAAAAAAACCCATGTGTTTTCATTTCTTTCTTGTTGACCTGCTCAAAATACTGATTTTTTTATCACACTAGCTGGTCAGTCATACATATATAACTGTACTGTTACCTATCCTAAACAACATTTACATGTGAATCTTAAAAGCAAAAGGTAAAGTATACTTCTTTTAAGCAGAGATATTGTCAATGTTGAATAATCATTACTGTACAGAAATCGCAGTCCTAAAATTTTCTTTAAAAAGTTGTACAAGTATGGTCGCGGAAATACATGACATATTTAATTCATCACGTATTATTAAAATCCATTTCTTACTTAATCATTATTGTATATTTATAGGATTTATTGTAACATAATCACCCATAATTTTTACAAATAGATGCAACTTTAGACACAACTTCTAACGTAGCATATATTTGAAAATCGAGATTGCTTACGATGCTGTCTGGTGTTTACCGTCAAATGAGACATCGAGTGTAAAACTAAAAATATGGCGATTTTCATAATCGAGACACGACTGACACACCGACCCTTGACACCTCCGACTAAGGCCGATTTTTTTTTTTATTATTATTTTTACGTTTTAGACCAAAACGAGCATTTTAAGAGTAGTTTATATTTTTGTCAACTGAGGACGTCTTCACTTGTCCGAAATGTTCTCAGTCGCTGCTGTTATTTCTTTAAAACGTCTTCAGTTGACGTTCTGTACAAACGCCAAACGCACACACACACACACACACACACACACACACACACACACACACACACACACACACACACACACACACACACACACACACACACACACACACACACACACACACACACACACACACACACACACACACACACACACACACACACACACACACACACACACACACACACATACATAGATAGCTTCTTAACTATATATGAGCCGTTTCACGAGAAAAATAACATTATAGACTCTACGGAATGTTTCGAGTCAGATAAGCCTACGCAGTCCGCGCAGGCTAGTCCGGGCCGACACATTCCGTATCTAGGATATAGAGGTATAGAGCAATGTCTCCTGAAACAGAAAATCCACAGTAGGCGAAACGTGTCTGCCCGGTTTAGCCTGCGCGGCATGCTTAGGCTGTTAGTTTTCTCGCGATACGGCTCATATTGAGATTTTCATTGCTAAATACAGAAAATAAACTTTCGAAATTACCTGCCACAACAGTTAAAACTTTATTGGTAGTGTAGTTCTAGGGTTACCGCCCCGAAAGCGGGATCGATACCAGACCCGGTCATACTAGTACTTTAAACATGGTTATAATAGCCTGCCTTCATTGGCGCTCAGATATTTGGAGTTGGCATTACGAATTATTCGCTGGTCTCATACTGAAAGGAAAGGTAGCACTGGTAACCGTGATATAAGTGAAAAGTTGTTTGAAAGCGGCGTAAAACATCATACAAACAGAACAAAGACAATAATAACACTTATACATGATATATATCCTCTCAAACTCATACCACGCACCGGCTTTTTCAAGTCTTCTTATCGTTCCAGATGTATAGACAATATTTACACAAGTACTTGTAATGTTAATAAAAACATCAGAGGATCCAATATATATTTGGTTTGAATGGTTTCGTAAACAAGTTAACGTCAATATAAACCTGCCAATTCTTTTTATACCGTTTACAGTTTTCTAAAAGGACCTGACATACGCCAAAAAATAGGCGTATAAAATAGACAAGACTCGTCAGTGTCGGGGAAGAAGTCAAAACAGAAATAAGCACAAGTTTCTGTCAAATTCAATGTAAGTTATCCAATCTGCCTATGTAATCAATTTGTTTAAGATTTTGGGTTTACATCTGACATACTTGCAAAAGTTAAATGATAATTCTGATATGAAAGTCACACGATATGTGATAGCTATGACAAAACACGATAACCGTTTAATTTCATTAGACTTTTTCAGAATGGACACGTTTTCTTTCGAAAACGTTTGATTGGATTGCACAATTTGATAATACAATATTTTGAAACAAAAAGTTAGCCAGAGCAGTCGGATTTCCGGCTACAGAGGTAAAATTACAAAGCCGGAAAAGCCGTCGTTCTGGTTATTCTGGCGAGCTTGAAAAGTCGATTTGAACAAGATTGAAGTTTATTAAATAAGTGAAGGGAAATTGACTTGAAATTATATCTCCGGTTGGCTTTAGCAGCTGCCTGCAACCAAACCTAATGCAATACAAAAACAATCTAAATGGAGGGTGAGATCAATTAAGTCGGCTTTACTTCGATTTGGTTTTTCTGACACGGCTATCCTCTTAAGTCTGTAACTCGAGCAATATACAATCGAAGTTGGGCTGCCAAAAATGCCATTTTCCGCTGGACTTAGCTGCCGGTTGTCACAAATTGACTGTCAAAAACCTGATGCAGCTCGAAATCTGTGTTAGGTGCTTCTGCCTTACAATTATCGGGTTGTCAATTCAACTCTGTGACTCAATCAATACATCTAACAACATCAACTTGTATATCGTTAATTAAGTCGCGCCTTCTTTTACCAAGATATTTCAGTAAATGTCCCATTAGCCCAAAGTGGCCATAATCTCTACACGACCCCATTCATACTATCATATATTCCCCCTATGGTATCCGAAGGATAGAGATGGATCAGTCTCTTTACTCTCGACTCTCATTCTGCCCCACGGTTTGGTCTGTTCAGTATCCCCAACACGATGCTTCAAGTTTCGGCAGCTATCTGCAAAACCCTGCCGGAGTAAGGTCAACAGACTTGCCCTTGATCATGAATGTGCGTGCCTATTGTTCGATATAGATGAATTAATGGCCCTTTGATGCGTGACAGGTGAAAGCGCCCGAAACTGACTTCATATTATATGAGGTCCCGTTTCGCCTAGTTGTAGCAGCCGGAATTTCCCTACAATGTCCCGATTTTGCACCAATCATGTTGCTTAATAATGGCTTAACTGTGCACAAGTTACCGTTATGGCGAACTTCAGCATCAGAGTTAGGCTGACATAATTACTTCCACACTCGATTATAAGTGCCTTTTTTGTTCGAGTTAGGTGGAATGGTCGTCCAATTGTTTATGTATGACAGGTGCAAGAGTCCCAAACTAACTTCGGATTGCATTCAGTCCTGTTGCGCCGGCTACAAAACCAATCCGGATTTTGAATTTCTGACAATGTCCGTGTTTTCACCCGTCCTGTTTCAGTTATCTTGCATCTGACATATGTCAGATGGAAGCGCCGAATACTGGCTTTGAAATGCACTAAGTATCGTTCAGCCGGGTTGTGACAGCCTACTGCGATGTCCAACGGAAGTTTGGAATTTTAGGCAAGTCAACAGCCCAACTTCGATTGCATATTACTCAAGATACATAAGTAAATGGACGACCTGGCATTTGCCAGGAACATGCGGAAACCAATGGCTTCAAGTTGCAATAATTGCCTTTCTGTCGAGTTTCGGCAGTCGGCTGCAAAACCCAGTCGGAGTTTTGGAGACATAATTGCTCGAACCATTGGTTGTGCGTGCCTGTTGCTCAAGATAGCTATACTTGGCGGCTTATATGAGGTATCCAATGTGCAGGCGCCCCACAAGGACTTCATGTTGCAATACGTCCCGTTTCGCAAAGTAACGGCAGACACTGTTCAGGCTGGCCCGAATAACCGGAATTATCGCTTTTCCATCTGCTTTGGCTGAATAATACAACCGACGTAGCCAGAACTCATGCTAACTGCACGCAAATATCGATATGACTGCTTTTACAATTAGCTGTAATGTTGACCACTTTCAGGTCTTCACCTTCAACTTGTTTTCTTGAAATCAGGTTTTACGAAAAAATCTATGAAGAAAATATCATGTTGATGGGATTAAGTAAGGTTATTTTCTTTTCATCTTGCAACCTGAAACGTATTAAAGGTAAAACGAACGCTCATACTGTCGCGGGTTTGAACCCCGTCCGTGTCATAAAAAATACTTTAAAAAAAGAAGTAATTGCATATCCTCCTTGGTTCTCAAGTTTGTGGCGTTAGCATAACAACTGAGTCGCTGTTGTCAGGATAAATGGACCAGACGTACTGGTAACTTATTCAGAAAACGCCGTGATATTAACTAAAAACAAACAAACAAACACTTTAAACAGTATAAAACATTTTTATGGATATTTACTTTAAGTTTACAAAGAAATCCTTTAGGGGTAAAACACATAAATTATCTTAAAAGTATGTACTTGATTAAACTCGCAGGGGCGGATCCAGGTTTTTTTCCCAGGAGGGGTCCAAATTTGAATTTCATACAGTATTGCTGTGGATGTTAGCCCGTTTCATTTTTTTAACGTTTCCAGCTCTAACCGCGCGGAGGTCTCCACTTCTAGAACCGTCTTTCTTTTTCTTTTTTTTCTCTTTTTTTTTTCTTATCCATATTAAACCGATGTATTGAAAAGCCAAGTTGTTCTTACACATAGGTCTAGACTATTAATATCATTGCTTTATATTTTATATTATATTTTTTCTTTTTTCATACTTATAGTTTGTCTATTTTAAAATCGAGTTTTAACCACTAAGGTGTCTTCAAGTTAAGAAACATCTTTATTCTTATTGGCTAGATTTGTGGGTCATTCTCATTCAGCACACTCAGATGAAAAGACTACGCTCGACTGAAAAAGCCTTCTATTGCTTGTCTTAATAAATCTCTGGACAATATAATCAAGTTCAATATCCATTGAATGATGTAAATGCAGCAAAGCCAGCCCAGTTAATCTATCCTCGTGCATTGTATTGCGCATATAATTCCTTATTCTCCTGAGCCCAGAAAAGGATCTCTCTGTTTCGCATGAAGTAATCTGTAAAACACAACCTACGTAAATAAGTGTCTTCATATTTAGAAACATGTCTTCATCCACTTCGTTGTAAAGGGATACCAGGTCACCGAGGCTGTCAAATTAATCGACTTCCAATTTCTGACAATACCTTTTCCATTCTTTAATTTCCTTTAGTAAATCCTTGGACGAAATGCAGTCAAGATCAGTTTCCCAGAACATCAGCTGATGAGAAAGTCTTGTCAGCTCTTCTTCGCCAAGTTCAGTTATGTTGGATGGTAATAAAGAGCATATATAATATGCTGATGTATCTTCGGTTTGGAAGCGAGATCTTAGCTCTTGGAGTAAATAATCAAGGAATGGAATGGCCAATGTAGACTTAAAATATTCCTTTTGTTCTGTTGTGTTAACATTTGCTCTATGCTTTTCTTTTACACACGTTCTAGGAACTTTGATCTCTATTTCTAGGTAATTTGCAATTTGTGTGGAATCAGAGAAACATGTCTCAAATTCGATGTCCACCTCTCTACGTATTTCAGATATTTGCTCGACATGATGATCAAGCATTTCACAAGCTTTAGAGATGTCAACATATCTTTTTTGAAGCTTCAATGTCAGAGGTTTTATTGTGTCAAGAACATATCTTACACATACAAAAAGCAATCAAAACTGTGAAGTTTGTCAGTGATGTGAGCAATCCTTGTACTGTTATCGTTGACTGTCTATCCCATGACCAATCTTCATTACTGCTTTCACCGGTGAGCAATCGGATTCAACATACCCTGTAGGCATTTGACAATGTAACCGTAAAGATGATAAAATGTGTAAAAAAACACATGCCTCTCTACCCACCTGGTTTTACAAAGTCCAACTAATTTTTTCTTCGCATATTCGGAGTCTTCAACCTTTAGGATATGCTCAAGAAACAATTGTTATTTCGGAGATTGATCGAAAGAAAGGAAACACTGAGTTAATTACATCAATCATATTTCTCACTAGAGGTAATTTGCATGCTGAAGCTATACTAAGATTCAGAACATGACTTCAACAGTGAGTGTAGATGGCCAACTTGTTCAATCTTTTAATTCGTCCTTGACAACCCATCTTCCGATGACATAGCCGCAGTCCCACCAACCTTCACCATCGCTGTATTTATATTGGATGGAGGATGATTTGTGCACGCGGACGTTAATACAATTATCTGGCGTTTGTAACATGCTTTGTTAATGAGAATTGTTGTATACATAATTCCTATTCCTATTAAATAACCCAGCTTGTAAGTTTATGTAGATCTAGTTTGATTAAATGTTCACAGTAGAGTTTACTATAGGTATATATCTTGTAAATTCCAGGGGGGTCCGGTCCGGACCCCCTGACCACCCGCTGGATCCGCCCCTGACTTGCCATGGATATTTGGGCTCTCGGTTGTACAAACACTTGTAAATTATGTAAGTTTCCTCCTTAAGCAATTTACTTTGCACAGAAAGCAATGAAAGTTGCAACCCAGAAACGAACAGAAATATCGTTGTAAATGGAGTCAAACACGTGTATAGGTTACAGTGACTTAAGGTGTAACCCAGACAAGGACGGAAATATCGTTGTAAATGGAGTCATACAACGATATAGGATACATTGACTCAGAGGTAGAGAGTCGGTCTCGTGATCAAAGAATCCAAGTTTCGAGTTGCACTAAAGCTGGTATTTCGGATCACCCCGCATACTCTGTGCTATTAATGGTCGGGAGATCGGTTGATGTTGGGTATTTCTGCCGTTTTCATCAATTATATCAGTCTTATCACTGCGGCCAGTTCACACCCACACCCACACCCCCACCCACACAGGCACGCACACATTCACATATATACTGACAGATAGACATATAGGCAGGCAGACAGGCAGGCAGGCATGCAGGTAGGCAGGCAGGCAGACAGGCAGGCAGGCAGGCATAGACAGACATACATATAGACAGACATACATATATACAGAAATATATACATACATAGGGATATACACACATACTGATAGAGACACGATGAAAGACATACATGATGATAGGCATACATAGACATATAGACATACACATACATAGACATATAGACTTACAAACGCGTAGACAGATAAACATACAGATTGAACCTCACACATGGATGTACATGCATACAGACAAGCAGGCAGATTGAAAGTTACGCCAACAGATACACGGAGAGATAGACGGACATACATATAAACATAAACATAGAGACATAAATACAGATAGACATACACTCAGATAGACATAAATTCATATAGGCACAAATTCAGAGACACGTGGATAAATGCAGATACACATGCATAGTGATAGACATACACGATGATAAGCATACATAGACAGATAGACATACAAGTACATAGACATAAATACTTACAAACGCATAGACAGATACACATACAGATTGAACTTCACATGGATGTACATACATACAGACACCAGGACAGATTGACAGTTACACCAATATGTGAACGGAGAGATAGACGGACATGCATGTACACAAACACATAGAGACATCAATGCAGATGGACATACATTCAGATATGCTTATATTCAGGAACACAAGAATAGATGCAGATATACATAAATAGTGATAGACATTCATAAATACTGATAGACACTCATGATGATAGACATACATGATGATGGCTTACACAGACAGATAAACTTACAAACGCGTAGACAGATAAACATACACACTGACATACACATGGATATACTTGCATACAGCCAAACAGGCTGATTGACAGTTACACCAACAGATAGACGGACATACATATCTACATAAACAAAAAGACATACATACAGATAAATATAAGCTCAGGTAGACATACATTCAGATAGGCATACATTCAGAGACACATGAATAAACATAGATAGAAATACATAGTGATAGACATACATAATGATAGACACACATGATGATAGACATACATTCATGATGATAAACATATACTCATGATGATAAACATACATAGACAGATAAACATACAAATACTAAGACAGATAGACATACATAAACATGCACATGCATATAGTCAGATTAGCCCTTAAGAAATTCAACTAAATTGTATATATAAACATTTATTTGGGAGAAAGTACACCAGTGTGATACCAAAATGGATCGCAAATGGGCGTATTCCACTTTCGTTCCGCCTCGCAAACGTTCAAGAGTAGCCCGATCCTAGGTTGTTGTGGCATTTGATGGTAGAAGAAACTCTCCTCTATCCAACCATACCATTGGTTCGGCTTAGATCACTATATTCAAGAAAAAGACCATTCACATACGGTCTCACACGAGTGCTAATTACCATTAGTGTCAATCACATCGTATTGCAAATCTTCATATAAACAGACAGACAGCGGACAGACAGCGGACAGACAAAACACACACAACACACACACACACATACACACACACACACACACAAACACACACACACACACACCCACCCACCCACAGTCATCACTTCACAACAGTCACAGCATATACGTAACTGTCGCATCAGAGACATCCCAGTCATCAAATCACACACATCATATCACAGTCCCCTTCAACGTCTATTTGTTGAAAATGGAAAAGTCGTTTGTATAATAAACACAATTGATATATTTACAAATGACACATTAAAGTCGCCAACACGCGGAAGCTGGGACGAAATATGCCTTTAGTCTATCTGTATTTTCAAACTTGATGAGGCAATATCGAGGCGAGGACTTTTTCGCGTATGTTACTATTATATTTAGAATGTTATATTGCTTGTGCCATTGTACACGTTATCATGAACAAACACTTTCAAATATATTATTTATGATTTAATAATATTATGGGTGTATCGAAATTACATATAATATGTCAATTTAATTCTGGTTCCCTTCAACTAGTATTGACGAAAACGGAGCAACCAACATTATTATTGTTAAGAAAAACTCGGTTATATGTTTGAAAAAAACCTTTATGAATAACTAGATTGTATAAAATAATTTAAGAAACAGCAAGATACAAAATACGTATGTCTTCTACCGTTATTACAAAACTTTAGAGACATGTACATGTAATACGTATTTCATAACTTTCCCCTAACTTCATAGGCTACGCATTTTTTAAGCTCTGTAAAAAGTTTCTGGAGATGTTTTTGCCTATTTACAATATTGGGATTTTTAAATAAATGGGAAATCAATGATGATTCATTTTAATTACTACATATTACAGTATAATTCTAGAAACTGTAAAAACAACGTTAACCAAACTATGCAATAGGCAGGGCCGTAACGTGACCCATTCTATTATTTGTAAATGCAGCATGTCATTGCTTGGCTATTTTGGTCATTCTTATCTAATAAACGACAAGGTGTCAGCGGTTCCCATAGAGTAATTAAGTTGTCTCTGCTTCCTTCCGTTATGAATTCTTCGCTGTTTTCACGATTTCATCCGATTTCTAAAATTCATTGGATTCGTATTCGGTTTTTCATGTTTCGTTCGAGATGAACGATTCGTACCAACTGGTTTTCGCTCTTTGCTCTTGGGGAACTGACTTGACCATTTTCTTTTGTTTATGTTTCAGTTTTCTTCTTGCATGTTCAAAACGATTAAACTGACATTAGAAACAAACAAAACAGACTTAATAATTATTGCTGTATGTAAACTATACATGTGAACTTTAATAATGCTAAATCTTGATCATAAATAATTTAATTTACTTCGTATTTTTTGTTTATATATTCCCGATTTGCTATCATACTTCTGTTAAATAGACTTCCCCCTCTCCTCCAAAAGCTTGTGTCACACTTAACTTATAACTAGAGGCAATACACCTTAAAGGAATACGCTTGGCTGATGACAACTCGCTTTGAATTGAACAAATATCAACTTAAAGAACATTTATTTACTATGCATTTCATTAACATACAACTAATAATCAAGATATTACTATTTAAAGATGACTATTTGTGCTGATCGGTGCCATTGTTTACATATCGCAATGTCTCGAGACTTTCTGAAAAGAATCGTGACGTCATTTACACACTATGTCCCAAACAAAACATAAAAGTGGAGTTAGCTAATGGACGACTGCGGTACTATAAGGGAATACAAAATATACTTTTTTCGTAAGAAATTAACCCCGGAAGTTTACAAACCTAAACTTCGATTAATCAAAATGGAATTCCAAGCATTACAACATATTGTTACAAGACATATATAAAGTTTGATAGTAAATAGTATCCAGCCATTTATGAAGAATGAGTACAGCATAGCTTCGGAGGTTTGACACAAATGAGCCAAGTAACTCGCAATTCGAAAGTCATATTGTGAATTGCAAATAAGATCAAATTGCATATTTGTATGGTCGGTTTTTCGTCATGATGCGTCTGCATAAGCTTACTGTACCGCTCAAAAGCAAAAACAATTTTCGGCCATGCCTATAAAGGCTTTCTTACACCGGCACTCCAAACAACACTAACATCTCTATGGCAGCAAATACATGTTGTGACAAAAGGCGTAATTCACAGATTAATCGAAAATTACAAATATTGTACCGTTCTTTATTGAAAACCAATTAAAGGTCATAAAACCCAATCATATTTCCGGTAGCGATCAGACACTACTTATGATCTACCAACAAAGCACCGCCGAGGCTTTGATCAGAAACAGCAGCCAACTAGGGGTAATAAACAGCAAGTCAACTAATTAGGGGTAATACAATAATTAATTATGCAAGGCGTAAAATGTTACAGCAGTCAAAAGACGTCAGTTCGTTTAAGAACATTCAATTTAGCATTTCCTATATAATTAATTACTGCCATACTGTTACGTCTTTCACAGCCTTATGTTGAAGTACTGCCCAAAACGTCAGGAATTTGATGATGATCAAATGAAAACAAGGACAGCACTGGCTGCAATGGACCATGTTCATTCCCTGGGTCGACAACCGCGAAAAGATTTATGTGGTGAAAAGATCTATAGGCAGGCATTTTCAAAACCAATTGGAGAGTGGACAGTTAAGCCTGTCTATGAACACAGGCTGTACCTTGTCTGGCCCACATCCCACCATGCATCTTAGGATTCTTAAGCTACTAGACACACATGTTCACCATGATAAGGTAGCCTGTACCTCAAAGGTCAAGGTCACTCAGAGGCCAAAGGTCAAAATGAGTAAGTACTGTTCGATAGGACTACCTTGTCCGGCCTTCATCTCAACCATGCATCATAGGATTCCCAAGTTACTGGACACACATTCTAACCATGGTGAGGTGGTGTGTTGCGCACAAGATCCAGGCAGTGTACCTTAAATGTCAAGGTCACACATGCTTAAATGGATTTTAATATAACTTCACACAATTATTCTCCTTAACCATATGACGTTTCATGCACATCAAACCAGCCACCTACTCCAAAAGTCAAGATCACAGTTTGGGCTCGAACATTGTGCGTCTGCAATATTGTGCCCAGTTTGTATCTTCTACAATTTTTCTTCTTTAATAAGGTGCTTTGTCATGCACAATAAATAACCATTTACTACCAAGGTCAATGTCAGACTTTCATGTCTACTCCTCTAGAACTTAACACATTTAATCAGGACCATTAGAAGACCATATATGTGAAGGGGCATAACTTTTTAAGTGAGGTTTGGTAAAATTATGTGCCTTTTGCAAATTATAGTTCTGTGTCTTGTAGTGCTAGCAATATCCCATTTATTTATATGGTTTGAGTGAAATCTTCCCCAATGAAAGTGTAAGAACGACAATTTTCTATTTTTGTTTGTAGAAACGCCGCTTGGGTGACACCCTCTTATAAGATTTTTTCAAGCCATGTTTATTTGTCAAAACACATGGCTGTCATGAAGCAGGGGTATTTTTGCTTAAGGCTTTAGCGTAAAAACTTAAACAATCTTCTCCTCAGACAGTGTCAGGCTGATTTTCTACCTCTTTTGTAGAAAATGTTCCTAGGGTGACCCTCTATCCGATTCCTCCAAGCCATGTTGATTAGTCCAAAGGACTTTCCTGTATTTAAATATCAAAGTCACACAGTCAAAGGTCAAAATGAGTCCTGTTTGAAAGGATTACCTTGTCTAGCCTGCATCTCCAATAAGCATCATAGTATTTCCAAGAAACTTTACACAAACGTTTACCAAGATAAGAGGTCAAAGATCAGAATAAGTACTGTTTTAGAGTATTACCTTGTCTGGCCGACATCTCCAGCATGCATCATAGGATCTCAAGGTTGAATTTTTCTTTGGCCACCACTTTCATCACTTTTGATAAACGTTTTAGCCGCTCCTCACCACATTTTTAGCTCACCTGAGCTTTGCTCAAGGTGAGTTATTGTGATCGCCTTTTGTCCGGCGTGCGTCGTGCGTCAACTTTTTCTCCTCAGTAACCAGTGGGTCAATTGGGATGAAACTTCACAGAAAGCATCCTCTCAATGACCTCACCAGAATTCCTTCAAATCTTTGGGATCCATGCAGAATTCTGGTTTCCATGGCAACGAAACGAAAAAACTTTCAAAATTCTTATTCTCCCAAACTGGTTGGCAGATTTTGAACTTATTTTGTAGAAATGTTCATTGGGTGACTCTCTATCAGATTCCTCGAAGCCATGTTCATTGGTCGAAAAACATGGCCGCCAGGGGGGCGGGGCTTTTTTGCCTTGTATGGCTATAGTGAAAACTTAAAAAATCTTCTCCTCCAAAAGTGTCAGGCCGATTTTCAAATAATTTTGTAGAAATGTTCCTTGGATGACCTTCTATCAGATTCCTTTAAGCCATGTTGAATGGTCGAAGAATATGGATGCCAGGGTGGTGGGGGGGGGGGGGGGGGGGGGCGGGGCTATTTTGCCTTATATAGCTATAGTGCAAACTTAAAAAATCTTCTCCTCAAAATGTTTTGGGCCGATTTTCAAATAATTTTGTAGAAATGTTCCTTGGATGACCCTCTATCAGATTCCTTCAAGCCTTGTTGATTGGTCAAGAAACATGGCCGCCAGGGGGCAGGGCTATTTTGCCTTTTATGGCTATAGTGAAAACTTAAAAAATCTTCTCCTCCAAAAGTGTCAGGCCGATTTTCAAATAACTTTGTAGAAATGTTCCTAGGGTGACCCTCTATCAGATTCCTTCAAGCCAAGTTGATTGATTGGAAACTATGCACGCCAGATGGCGGGGCTTATATAGCTAAAGTGAATCAAAAAATCAGGTGAGCGATTCCAGGGCCATCATGGCCCTCTTGTTTGTTTAACTTGTTTCATCGGCGAACAAAACATGGAAAATGGAGAGATTCCAAATACAATTGTCAATATTTGCACCCCTCTAGGCGATAAATGAGCGACGGTTATCGGATTTATTAACGAAATTGGGTACCTGTAATCTATAAATAGATACGGAAAGTATTCCAAACAGACCAGATTATAAGTATTACGTCAGCTTTTTCAAAATGTCTGCGCACAGTCAAATTAAACAAAACTTACAATGCGGCGTTTTCTCGACTGGGTTAGCGGACCCAAAAAGAAAAGGTTGTTTTACAGGGTTCGAATTCAAGCTTGCAAACTCGCGAGTGCAAATTTCAAATTGCTAGGTGAGATTTCAGGAACCAGCATATTTTTGCGAGTGAAAATTTTGGGCCGAATATTACGCATTTCTAATTGTCGATCAAAATTTTACAGGGTTGTTTTTTTGACAGATTGCTGTTATTGCAGTGATTTTTCGAGATTTACCGAGTGGCTAGGAGTATATATATACTTTCAGTTTTGCAATATTAGCGGAAGTTTACAATCGACTCATGGGCATGCATATTCAACGGCCCCAATATTGATGACGTTTACTGTATACATTTGGGCTTTCGGAATTCTAAAATTAGTTACATATCGCAAATACGATGGTATATTTTGGGTTTCCCAAGTTGTATTCACAACGGAGATAGAAGAAATGGATGTCTTGAACTTAATTTATTTATTTATTGGGGTTTTATGCCGCTTTCAATAATATTTCAGTTATATCACGGCGACAGTTCACTTATTCATGATCCCTGGGTAAACAAACCAGTACTAGGCTAGAAAATGAAAAATAACAAGGTCACCGATTTAGGTCAGTCACTGAAACAGGGCAGACTGCCAGTGTACGATTTATATGTCAACATTATATCCGATCCTAGCAGGAACATATTTTAAAATGATTTCAAGCAGGAATTGAGATTGATACTCTAGATTCCTGTTTCCAATTCAAAAACAATAGTTCATCAGTTTTCATGAATGACTTTTCTTCATTTGGTTTTTGCATTGAATAAATTTAAATAAAACTAGAACTATCACTGAAGATGATAAATACCCCCTAAACAGCACCTTGACCTACACCAAAACTTAATAAGTAAAACTCTGTAAAATAACATGCAATTGTAACCCCTTTAGGATATGCACATCTCCTTTTGGGATAGAAGCTTCAAGTAAAATTTTATTGAATTCCACTTAGTGGTTTGTAAGAAATAGGCCGGACAAAATATGGCTTCTGACCAACAGACAGACAGACAGACAGACAGACAGCCCACCACAGTGACTCCTATATACCCCCTCTTCTTCGAAGGGGGGTATTAAAATACATGTTTGCTTGTTGTTATAGGCTACATATAATATGAATTAAAAAAAATAATATATAAATTTGCGTAATTGTATTATTGAAAAGGTTGGGCCACCAAATTTTTCTCTGGGCCACCATTATTCTATAGTAAGTGGTCCAGTTGGCCACCAAGCTCAAAATGTTAGTCTTTATCCCTGTTGGCATCATTTATAAAGTTATATTGACATAAAAGTAGTGATTCTACACTGTTTCTAGGTCTAAATTACATGTTTATGGTCAGTTAAGACTGGTGAGACTGCATAATATGATACATAGGCTCCTCTGAGTCTTCACTGGATACAGATGCATTATAACCCCAAATAACTTAATAATCAATAATTGCAAAGTATCAATTATAAACAGATTATTTTATGATTCAAATCATAGCATACGTATATATTGATAAAAAATGGTTTTGCTCAGATCAGACTTGTATACACATTTTGATTTTATTTTCATTTTAGTGCAATCAGTAACTGTATGTATTTTTGTTTCGTTTCAGAACATGGAAATGTTGACAGATTATATAAGGCACAAAACGCAACATTACTTGTGAAGAAGATTCATAATATCAGTGTATGGGACATTTTTACAACCAACCTATATGTATTGGAAACGTTGGGGTATATTAACTGTTATTTCCGGTTTGGTTTTTAGTTGAATCAGAGAAATAAAAGACAAATGGCAAGTCGTGGACGCAACAAAAAGGGTAGAAAACAAAAACAAAACGACGTTAATGACATTCTTCAAAGCTGGTAACAGCAGCGAGTCGTTGTGACAAGTATTCTGGATGAAAGTGTTTATTCTGTAAAGGTAACTCGGAAAACAATAACGGAATGGAAGGACAAATATCTAGGCTAGATGTAAACGACACAAATATGAATCAAGGATGCACAATGTGATCTGTTTTTGTTTACTATAATACAGGAAAATAACTGTGTAATTAACTAATTACTATGAACAAGACATTCAAGTAAATCATTTTGAGCTATAATACAGAGATGACACTTGTACATGATAACTAACATTAAGTAGATCATTTTGAACTACATAATGTGTCACACAGGGGGATCATTTGTTTTGTTAAATGACCAAAGATGTAACATTTAAAAGTAAAACTGTAAGTTTACTAGCATTTGTCAACAGTAAGAGGCATGAGTAAAAAGCATTGTGACAAAAGGAGAAATTGCTTGTATGGAACAATTTCTTCCTTTGCTTTTATGTTTTCAAAAAGCCGTCTGCTGCAGAGGCGTCAGAAAGTGTCTATTTGAGGGAAAGGGTGATTGAAATATTATAATTAGCTCCACTGGCTGAAAGCCAGTTGAGCTTATGTCTTGGCGAATTGTCCGTCGTGCATGCGTTAACTTATTGCTTCAAATGACTTCTTCTCCCTAACCACTTGGCCAATTGGAATGAAACTTCCTAGGAAGCATCCTCTCAATGTCCTCTCCTAAATTCCTTCAAACTTTTTGGATCCATGCAAAATTCTGGTTTCCATGGCAACCGAAAGAAAATAATAGTGAACACTTAAAAAAATCTTCTCCTCCGAAAGTGTCGAGCTGATTTTCAAATAATTTTGTAGAAATGTTCCTAGGATGGCCATCAGGGGTGGGGCTGTTTTGAGATTTAATTTTTGCCTAATGGCCGTGGAGCGATACTTGGCCCTCTTGGGCCTCTTGTTTTTTAAATCTGATCAAAGCTTTCTGTCTAGATTCCAGAGAGTACTGGTACATGTACATAAGAAAAATTAATTTCACAATGAAATTATTGATAACAAAAGGAAAAAGCACATTATGAGACTTCTGACATAAAGTTTAAAGATTTTCTGTTGCAACATTATTGTCTACAGCCTATATACATTCAAAGGTCAGTTTACTATATTATTAGCTCGTCTGATTTTTTGAAGAAAAAAAGAAGAGCTATTGTCGTCACTTGATCGTCGTTCGCGTCGTCGTCGGCGTTGGTTAAGTTTCGCGTTTAGGTCACTTACATGGAAACTATCAAACATAATACTTAGAAACTTGGAAAACTTGTTCATCTAATATCCTTCTTCACATTGTATGCTAAAGATACTGAGTTTGACCTTCTTTTTGGGGTAAAAAACATGATTTTTTGTGGTTTTTGGTTGACTTTGAGATTTGGTCATAGCTCCCTCATTTTTAGCTCACCAGAGCACGTAGAGCTCAAGGTGAGTTATTGTGATCGCCTTTTGTCCGTCGTTCGTCGTCAACATTTTCTTTGTTATTACTCAAGAGTCAACATTTTGCATCCAATCTTTATGAATGTTTATTAGAACATATATCTCCATCAACTCTAGGCCAAGTTCGAAACAGGATCATGTCTGGTTAAAACTAGGTCACATTTAAGGAAAGTCAAGTTAACACTCTGGAGGCAACATTTTTGGCTTGAGCATGTTGAAAATTAAACAGAATGTTTATCTTAGTGATATCTAGGCCAAGTTCAAAACTGGGTCATGTCTGGTTAAAAACTAGGTCACTAGGTCAAATTTAAAGAAAATCTTGTTAACACTTTGGAAGTCACATTTTTGGCTTAAGCATGTTGAAACTTTGTTAGAAAGTTTGTCTTGGTGATATCTAGGCCAAGTTCAGTTACGGGTCATTTTGAAACTTTGTCGGAATATTTGCCTTGAAGATATCTAGACCAAATCAAATATGGGTTTGGTCAGATCAAAAACTAGGTCAGTAGGCCATATTGTATAAAAGCTTGTTAACACTATAGAGATTGCATTTTTGACTTGGAGCAGCTTGAAATTTTGTTAGAAAAATTGTCTTGATGATATTGCCATTGACGCTGAAAGAATTAATTCTTAAAAAGCCCATTCTCAGATCCAGGGCCTCATGGCTCTCTTGTTTGTTAGATTGATTTTGATTGGAATTTCATTTCTTGTATTTTTAGCTCTCCTATGCACGAAGTGCAAGGTGAGCTATTGTGATCACATTTTGTCCGGCGTACGTCCGTCGTGCGTCGTCAACATTTTAGCTTATCTTCATGAAAGTGTATCAGAACATTCATCTCCATCAAATCTTGGACAAGTTCGAAACTGGGCCATATGAGGTCAAAAAGAGGTCACTAGGTCATATTGTAGCGAAATCTTCTTAACACTCTGGAGGCCACATTTTCAACTTGATCATGTTGAAACTTTATCAGAATGTTTGTCTTGATGATATGTAGGCCAAGTTCGAACATGGGTTATGTCGGGTCAAAAAGTTTGTCTTAAAGATATCTAGGTCAAGTTTAAATATGGCTCATATTGGGTCAGAAACTAGGTCACTAGGCCAAATTGAAGGAAAATGTTGTTAACACTTTGGATGCCGCATTTTTAGCTCACCTAAGCACGAAGTGCAAGGTGAACTTTTGTGATAACTCGCCGTCCGTCGTCGTCGTCGGCGGTGTCTGTTAACAATTTCCTACAAATGACTTCTCCTACTAAATCAATGTGGTCCTCTTTCAAAGTTGCTCAAAGAATTTAATTCCAAGTAGAACTTTGGTTGCTGAGGCATCAGAAAAGGGGAAAATTGCCAAACACTTAAAAAATCTTTTTGTCCAAAAGTACTGGCCTGATTTTAAAACTGTTTTGCATAAATGTTCCTTGTGGTACCCTCTACCAAGATTGTTCAAATATTTCCGATCCGTTGTAAAACATGGCCGCCAGGGGGCGAAGCTTATTTTCCTTATATGTGCATTGTTAAAACTTTAAAAATCTTCTTGTCCAAAAGTACTGGCCCGATTTGAAAATTATTTAGCGCAAATGTTCCTTGGGGTACCCTTTACCAAGATTGTTCAAATATTTCCGATCCGTTGACAAACATGGCCGCCAGGGGGCGGAGCTTGTTTTCCTTATATGTGCATTGTTAAAACTTTAAAAATCTTCTTGTCCAAAAGTATTGGCCCGATTTGTAAATTATTTTGCACAAATGTTCCTTGGGGCACCCTTTACAAAGACTGTTCAAATATTTCCGATCCGTTGAAAAACATGGCCGCCAGGGGGCGGAGCTTGTCCTTATATGTGCATTGTAAAATCTTTAAAAATCTTCTTGTCCAAAAGTACTGGCCCGATTTAAAAATTATTTTGCACAAATGTTCCTTGGGGGACCTTCTACCAAGAGTGTTCAAATTAATCCGATCCATTGAAAAACTTGGCTGCCAGGGGCGGGGCTTGTTTTCCTAATATGTGCATTGTAATATCTTTAAAAATCTTCTTGTCCAAAAGCACCTGCCTGATTTAAAAATTATTTGGCACAAATGTTCCTTGGGTGACTTTCTACCAAGGATGTTCAAATAAATCGATCCGTTGAAAAACATGGCCACCAGGGAGGGTTGCTTGTTTTCCTTATATGTATAGAGTATAAAACTTTGAAAACTATTGAAGTTCTTAATCAGGTGAGCGATATAGTACCATCATGGCCCTCTTGTTTGCTTAAGCAGCTTGAAATCTTTTCAGAATGTTTGTCTAAATGATATCTAGGCCAAGTTCAGATATGGGTCATGCCGGGTTCAAAACAAGGTCGCTAGGCTAAACTGAAGGGTAATCTTGTTAACACTCTTGATACTGCATTTTTAACTTGAGCATGATGAAACTTTATCAGAATGTTTTTCTTGATGATATGTAAGTCAAGTTTGATCAAGGGTCATGTTGGGTCAAAAAGTAGGTCACTAGGTCAAATTGAAGGAAATCTTGTTAACACTCTAGAGGTCGCATTTTTTGCTTCAGAAGTTTGAAATTTTGTCAGAATGTTTGTCTTAAAGATATTTAGGTCAAGTTCGAATATAGGTCATATTGGGTCAGAAACTAGGTCAATAAAGGAAAATATTGTTCAAACTCCGGAGGCCGCATTTTTACTTTGAGCAAGTTGAAAATTTGTCATAATGTTGTCTTGATGATATCTAGTCCATGTTGGAATATGCTGGGTCATATCAGGTAAAAAAATATAGATCACTAGGCCAAATGAAGGAAAATCTTGTTAACACTGTGGAGGTTGCATTCAGAATAATTGTCTTGATGTGTTTTGCATTGCAGTACATTGTATAATTAAGGTGAGCGATCCAAGGCCATCATGGCCCTCTTGTTTAACTTTGTATTTAGCTCAACGTTAACTTTTCTTTTCTTTTTTTTCTTTTTTTCAATAAGTACTGGTACTAGGGCTTTCATATTTTGAATATAGTTACATCTAATACCCTTTTGCACATTGTATGCTGAAGATGCTGAGTTTGACCTTTTTTATTTTTGGGGCGGGGGGGGGGGGGGGGGGGGGGTATGTCGTGGCGATTTGTCCAGCGTCCGTCTGTGCGTGCGTCCATCCGTAAACAAGTTCTTGTTAACACGATACAGTCTTCAGTTTTGATTGTATCTCAACTTATACAGTAGTTAGATATCCATGAGAGCTCGGTTCCTTTCGAAATCCAGCCAGATCCGCCCATGCATGACTGGATTATGGCCCTTGAAATGGTCAAAATTGCTATAAAAGAGCTTGTTAACACGATACAGTCTTTATTTGTTATTGTATCTCAACCAAACTTATACAGTAGTTAGATATCCATGAGAGCTTGATTCCTTTCGAAAACAAGCCAGATCCACCCCATGCATGACTGAATTATGGCCCTTGAAATTGTCAAAATTGCTATAATAGGGCTTGTTAACATGATACAGTCCTTATTTTTTATTGTATCTCAATCAAACTTATACAGTAGTTAGATATCCATGAGAGTTTAGTTCATTTCTAAAAAACGGCCAGATCAACCCATGCATGGCTGGATTATGGCCCTTGAAATTGTCAAAATTGCTATAATACAGCTTGTGAACACAATAGAGCTTCCATTTACTATCTGATCTTCACCAAACTTAGATGGTATTTGAATATTGATGACATATTGGTTCCTTTTGAAACAAGCCAGATCAATGCCAGTAGAGCATAGGCGCTCATGGGCCTCTTGTTTAACTTTGCGCTTGTATTTTTAGCTCACCAGAGCACGTAGTGCTCAAGGTGAGTTATTGTGATCGCATTTTGTCCGTCGTCCGTCGTTCGTCGTCCGTCGTCAACATTTGCTTGTTACTACTCTCAAGGCAACATTTTGCATCCAATCTTTATGAAAGTTTATCAGAACATATATCTCTATAAACTCTAGGCCAAGTTCGAAACTGGGTCATGTGGGGTTAAAAGCTAGGTCACTAGGTCAAATTTAAAGAACATCTTGTTAACACTCTGGAAGCCACATGTTTGGTTTGAGCATGTTGAAACTTTGTCAGAATGTTTGTCTTAGTGATATCTAGTCCAAGTTCTAAACTGGGTCATGTCCGGCCAAAAACTAGGTCACTAGGTCAAATGTAAGGAAAATCTTGTTAACACTCTGGAAGCCACATTTTTAGCTTGAGCATGTTGAAACTTTGAAGAATGTTTGTCTTAGTGATATCTAGGCCAAATTTGAAACTGGGTCATGTCCGGTTAAAAATTAGGTCACTATGTCAAATTTATGAATAATTTTGTTAACATTCTGGAAGCCACATTTTTGGCTTGAGCATGTTGAAACTTTGTCAGAATGTTTGTCTAAGTGATATCTAGGCCAATTCCGAAACTGGGTCATGTCCGGTCAAAAATTAGGTCACTATGTCAAATTTATGAATAATTTTGTTAACATTCTGGAAGCCACATTTTTGGCTTGAGCATGTTGAAACTTTGTCAGAATGTTTGTCTAAGTGATATCTAGGCCAATTCCGAAACTGTCCGGTCAAAAACTAGGTCACTAGGTCAAATTTAAGAAAAATCTTGTTAACACTCTGGAAGTAATATTTTTGGCTTGAGCATGTTGAAACTTTGTCAGAACTAACACTATAGAGATTGCATTTTTGACTTGGAGCAGCTTGAAATTTTGTCAGAAAGATTGTCTTGATGATATTGCCATTGGCGCTGAAAGAGTTAAGTCTTAAAAAGCCCATTCGCAGGTGAGCGATCCAGGGCCTCATGGCCCCTTGTTTTTTTTTTTGATTTCTTGTAATTTTGAACTTTGCGTTTATCTATTATTTTTTTTCGAATATCTTGTATTTTTGAACTTTGTGTTTAGCTCAAAGTTAAAGTTTTGTTATATTACTTTTTGTCTTTTACTCTTGCATGGAAAGTAAAAGCAGGGGACAGCGAGACATTTAATTACGCGTAATTTTTGTTTGTTACATTGATTTCAATTTTTCCTAAACAATAAAAACATAATGTTCTTCAACATATTATGAATATCTTAAATCAGAGTTACTAAAAATAGAAAAATAGTAATATCCTCAATATCTTTAAAGTTAAAGTTGACTTAATGTACCCATATCATTTGCCTGTCAATTGCATACAACAAGACTCAGCTCAACTTCTTCTCCTCAGTAACCAGTGCGTCAATTGAGATGAACTTCACAGAAAGCATCCTCTCAATGACCTCACCAGATTTCCTTTAAATTGTTGGGATCCATGCAGAATTCTGGTTTCCATGGCAACGAAATGAAAAAAACTTCAAAATTCTTCTTCTCCCAAACTGGTTGGCAGATTTTCAAATAATTTTGTAGAAATGTTCCTTGGATGACCCTCTATGAGATTTCTTCAAGCCATGTTGATTGGTCGAAAAACATGGCCGCCAGGGGGCGGGGCTATTTTGCCTTATATGGCTATAGTGAAAACTTAAAAAATCTTCTCCTCCGAAAGTGTCATGCCTATTTTCATATAAATTTGTGGAAATGTTCCTTGGATGACCCTCTATCAGATTCCTTCAAGCCATGTTGATTGGTCGAAAAACATGGCCGCCAGGGGGGGGGGGGGCGGGGCTATTTTGCCTTATATGGATATAGTGAAAACTTAAAAAATCTTCTCCTCCGAAAGTGTCTGCCCGATTTTCAAATACTTTTGTAGAAATGTTCCTTAAGTGACCCACTATCAGATTCTTTCAAGCCCTGTTGATTGGTCGAAAAATATGGCCGCCAGAGGGCAGGGCTATTTTGCCTTATATGGCTATAGTGAAAACTTAAACAATCTTTTTAAAAAATATCTTTTCAAAATTCTTCTTCTCCAAAACTGGTTGGCAGATTTTCAAATAAGTTTGTAGAAATGTTCCTTGGATGACCTTCTATGAGATTCCTTCAAGCCATGTTGATTGGTCGAAAAACATGGCCGCCAGGGGGCGGGGCTATTTTGCCTTATATGGCTAAAGTGAAAACTTCAAAAATCTTCTCCTCCGAAAGTGTCAGACCGATTTTCAAATAATTTTGAAGAAATATTCCTTGGATGACCCTCTATCAGATTCCTTCAATCCAAGTTGATTGGTCGAAAAACATGGCCGCCAGGGGGGTTGGGGGGGGGGGGGGGGGGGCTATTTTGCCTTATATGGCTATAGTGAAAACTTAAAAAATCTTCTTCTCCGAAAGTGTCCGGCCGATTTTCAAATAATTTTGTAGAAATGTTCTTTGGATGCACCACTTTCAGATTCCTTCAAGCCATGTTGATTGGTCAAAAAACATGGCCGCCAGTGGGCAGGGCTATTTTGCATTATATGGCTATAGTGAAAACTTAAAAATCTTCTCCTCCAAAAGTGTCTGGCCCATTTTCAAAAAAAATTGTAGAAATATTCCTAGGGTGGCCCTTTATCAGATTCCTTCAAGCCAAGTTGATTGGTCGGAAACTTGCTGCCAGGGGGCGGGGCTTATATGGCTAAAGTGTTCAAAAATAAAATCAGGTGACCGATTCCAGGGCCATCATGGCCCTCTTGTATATAAAATAAATAAACAGTAAAAGGATAATATCAGACGAGCGTCAGGCACCTGCTGGCGGTGCTCTTGTTCTATGTATATTCAAGTTGATATGTACTCATCATGCAACATAATTTTCATGGACAAAAACTGTCCCCAATTGTTCAATTGTTGAACATAGTAATGGGAAGAAAAGTTTGAATTTTTTAACAAAACTGTACATTTTGACCTGGTGATTTTTTTTGGCAAACTTCAAGGATTGGAAGAAATATTTGAACGGAAACAATATCACAGGCTCTTTTTAAAAAAACTTTACCCAAATTTAACCAATCTACAGCAGACAACTTAGAAAATATCTTTGCAAGCTCACTTTGGTACAGCATGTTTCCTATTTTATTACTCAGTTTACCATAGCTCAGTCAGTAGAGACACGGGCTGTTAATCCAGGGGTTGTGAGTTCGAATCCCAGCTTGGCCTACATTCTTCCGACATTTGACGTAACTACCACCAATGGGCTTTCAGACTATGTGGCAAAGCAGCCAGTTGCTTGGAAAGAATGTTGTGTGAAGTACTTCTATTAGAAAGCCAAGAAACATATGAGTAGTTGAACTGGCTGCCGTGATATGACTGAAAGATTGATGAAAATGGTGTTAAACCCCAATTAATCAATCAAACTCTTTTATTACCTAATACTTTGAGACGTGGAAATCTATAAAGTTTGATGTATTTTGGTTGTATTAGAGAATTGGGCATTGTTGGTTAAGTTACAGGTCAATTTGACAGAAAATCCAGGTAAAATGTGTCTATCCTTGTAAGCCCGTGTGTCATTCTTAGGCTGATCCGTATCAATACTTTACGCAGAGTCCACAATGTTGGTTTGCTCGCAGGACTGCTAAAATTAAAGGAAAATCTAGTTAACACTCTGGAAGCCGCATGTTTTACTTGAGCATGTTAAAACTTCCTCAGAATATTTGCTCGTATGATATCTAGCCTAAGTTCGAATATGTGTCAGATCCAGTAAAGAACTAGGTCACTTAGCCAAACACTGTAAACAATCTTATTAACACTATAGACGCTGCATTTTTGTATTGAGCAGTTTGAGACCTTGTCAGAAAGTTTGTCTTGATAATAGGCCAATCTCAAATATTGGTTATTTTGGATAAAACATTAGGGCACTCCGCCAAGTTGGAGGAAAATCTTGTTAAAAAAATGGAAGCTGCACTTTTAGCTTGAGCATGCTGAAACTTTGTCAGAATGATTGTTTTTATTATATTTAGTTTGAATATGGGTAATGTTTGTTAAACAATTAGGTCACTATGCCAAGTTGTAGGACAATCTTGATTTAACACTTAAGAGACCACAATTTTGACTTTAGCGGCTTGAAACTTTGTCAGACAGTTTTTCTTGACGATATACAGGCCAATTTAAACATTGGTCATGTTGAGTCAAAAATTAGGTCCCTTGATCAAATTTAAGAAAAATCTTGTTAATGCTCTGGAAGCCATGTTTTTAACTCTAGCATGATGAAGCTTTACCAGAATGTTTATCTTGATGATATCTAGGCTAAATTCGAATATGGTCTGGTTAAAAACTAGGTCACTAGGCCAATATTGAGAAATATCTTATAAACACTCTAGTCACCACATTTCTCTCAACTGTTCCATGGGTGACTCTTTACTACGGAATCCTGTTTGGCTCATGTCGTCCGTCGTCCGTCGTGCCTTAGGTCGACGCGCGACAAAGCGACACGACGCACGACAAAGCGACACGACAAAGCGACACGACGCACGATAAAGCGACACGACGCACGACAAAGCGACACGACGCACGACAAAGCGACACGACGGAAGGGACATTATGTCGTCCGTCGAGCGTCGCCATTGTACTGTCGTGCGTCGTGTCGGTTTGTCGTGCGTCGTGTCGCATTGTCGTGCGTCGTGTCGCTTTGTCGCACGTCGACTTGGAAGAGTAGAAGGTCGACGGACGACGCACGACATTACGATGCGTCCGTCGTGTCGCTTTGTCGTCCGTCGTGTCGCTGTGTCGTCCGTCGTGTCGCTTTGTCGTCCGTCGTGTCGCTTTGTCGTGTCGTAATGTCGTCCGTCGTGTCGCATTGTCGTGCGTCGACCTAAATAATTTACAACACGATAATGCGACACGACGGACGACAAAGCGACACGACGCTCGACAAAGCGACACGACGGACGACAAAGCGACATGACGCACGACAAAGCGACACGACGGACGACAAAGCGACACGACGGACGCATCGTAATGTCGTGCGTCGTCCGTGGAATGTCGCGATGCCGTGTCGCTTTGTCGTCCGTCGTGTCGCTTTGTCGTCCGTCGTGTCGCTTTGTCGTGCGTCGTCCGTCGACCCATGTAGTATTATGTTTTTATCCATACACGGTGAACATGTGACTGCCATCATTTCTTAAAATGGAGATCGACTTGGATGATTTATTAAGAACTTATTATAATTCAGGCTACTCATATATTGAAATTCAAGTGATTTTGGCATTAGAGAAGGAAACAAACATAAGGTATTTACTACACTTCAAAATACACCGTCACGGTGTCTATGATAAAAAGCTACTTCTACACCGGTCGACAGACGACGGACGACAAAGCGACACGACATCGCGACAAAGCGACACGACATAACGACATTCCGTCGTGTCGCTTTGTCGTCCGTCGTGTCGCTTTGTCGTGCGTCGTGTCGCTTTGTCGTCCGTCGTGTCGCTTTGTCGTGCGTCGTATCGCTTTGTCGCGCGTCGACATAAGGCACGACGGACGACGGACGACATGAGCCAAACAGGATTCCATACTTTACTAAGAGTGTTAAAATTAAGTTGATTCTTTAGATACTATAGATAATAAATAGCTTTGATACAGGTACTATTTTACCCTTTTTACACTACAGACACATGTTGTCTAATCTTCAACAAATGGATGGTATGAGAAATTTCGACAGTTTTCTCAATGCTTTCCTCACACGTCAATACTTTTAGTTTCATCAATACAGATTTACCAATATCTTTAGTTAAACATTTTCAAATCATCTGCTGTAGAGTTTGTCCATGTGATAAATTACCTATCACAAATGTGTTTGTTTATCTAACTGTATCTACCGTATGTGTTTGTTTATCTAACTGTATCTACCGTCTACAGTCAAGAGTTTTAAATAAATATTTGAACTGTATGCATTTCTGCTTTTTTGTTTACATTTTTTGAAATTATGTGACTTGTGTTGTAACTTTCCAAAAAATGGAACAGTTGACCATCTTTTTTCCCCTCATAGAATGGGTACCGTCCCACAGCACTTTACGTGCTTTGATTTGTAGTGTTTCCTTTGATATGTTGATAATTTTTCTGTTGATCTTAATTCTTTTTTAATTGTATTATCAGTTATGAAATAAAAACAAAATAAGAGTTATGTTTACATGTCAGTTATCCTTGAATTATTCATTATCTGTTTTGACTGCGCTTTCACACTTTTTTTGCTCACCATGGCAAGAAGTGCTCAATGTGAGGTTTTTTGGATGCCTTTTGTCCTTCGTTCAACGTCAGCATTTGATTTGTAACACTCTAGTCTAGAGGCAACATTTAGCATCCACTTGTCATGAAAGATGTGCAGATCACAAATTGATCTAAATTAATAAAAATACGTTGTATCCATCTTAGGGGGAAACGAATAATTAATGCGATATTACTCTCACGATATTCATCGACTTTTGAACGATTTCACGCTGGATCAAAAATGTGTCCACAACGACGGTGGAGTTTTAACTGTTGCCTTTGACTTACACATGCCGTGATATCGATATTTATGGTGCTTGAAAAATAGTATGTGCGTAAACATATGTTTGTTATCGCGCTAGTTGTGTAACGTTTCCGTATTCGAAATTCATAGCATTTGTTTACCTGCAAACATAACGAACAATAGTGTCATTATTAACACACTATATGGGCGTATAGAGGGGCTATTTATAGTAACACGTGTGGGATTCCCCAAATTACCATTACGATCATTTTTATCAAAGCGTATAGACAATATAGATAGACTTTTTGTGTATTTTAACGAGGTATTGTGTGATTTTCCGCATTTTTTGCTGTAATAGAAATTCGGACGCCTGTGGTATAACAAAAACCTTACGGTGAATGTTTTATTTAATTTGTGTGTACTCTACATGGTGATGAGTGCGACGTCATGGTAAATATACGCAATAAAATGACGTAATAAACTATTTCAACTGTACCATTCCTCCTTAGTGTCACATAAATTGTTAAATAGTTTTAGAATTATCGACTATCTAGGCTGATACATTATCAGGTCAACACGTAATCTGTACATATGATAATTCATTCGTTCATTAAGTTAAGTGATCGACTTGATATGCGATAAACAAACGTTTGCTATATTTATTTACAGAATAATTCAGTAATGAGTGTTTGATTAAAAGTATGTAACATACCGGTGTTATGTGAATATGTCAAAGAGTCTTAATCAGGCTATGGACTTATCTACTGAAAAAAAAGGGGTAGACGCAGACACGCTGGACATTCTTTAATCGACGTTTGATCTGGGTCTACACAGTTTTACATCCACCAACACACAGTGTATTTTGTCTGCATCAACTGCAGTGGAGACCCTAATTAGAATAGTCTGAATCTGTATTAGTTTTTAATACTAAAATACCCTTACCATAATAAGCACATAACGTATAAAGGTAGACAGTACATAGCAATGAGGGGATCATTCCCATTATTTTGAGTAGATATAAATGGATATTTGCTATAGGTATAATAACATAATTACATGTATAAGAGGACTTCCCCGCATGGCATTCTATATTTACCAATGTTTCAATGTTGTGTCACTAATCTAAATCCGGATGTACATAATTTTATAAATGCTGAAAAGATAGATTTCTTAGCAACTATAATTTTATATAAAATATCTTACTGTTATTCGCACAAATGACCGTTAAATAGCCGATAAGCCCCGATAACCCCGCCCTAACTGTTTTCTTGCTACTTTATTGCGATTTATTGCTATTCTGGCAGACTAATTGCCATGGCTTAGACCCCATGAGAGGCGAGATGATATCATGTTACAAGAGTGCGTCTGTCGGGAGATTACTTGTGCCACACACCAAATTCTGCGATTTTTGAGGAATTACCTATGTGTGTGTAAAAGTGGTTCACAACTGCAGTTTGCACTTCCCGTTGAATATTAAAAAACATATTAAATGTAATCATATTTAACGTTAACTTTGTGGACACCACGTTTTGGTGTCCACAATTCAAAATGTGTCCACAAAGTAGGTTATTTTACAACTGACTGTGTCCATAGCGTATTAAGTCTGAGAACACACACACACACACACACACACACACACACACACACACACACACACACACACACACAATTTCATTTGTTCAAACAAGATTTAACTATAGGAAGTCAAAGAACATACACACGACTTTAAGAAAACATGACTTTGATCGTTTTTGTTATATAAGTATAACATATATAGATCATTGAAAAAAGAGGGCCTATATCTGGATGACAAAAAAACATCACTTAAGTGCATTTTTTTTTAAGTCTTTAATTTCTCAAAGATCTGTCGATAGTTTTCTCTTATGAACAGCAATATGATGGAATCCACTTTAAGCAACCTACATTCTTTTTGGCAAAACTTTATATTTACTAGAGCCCGAATAAAAGCTTAAAATTCCCTGAAACCTATATGTTTTTGGAGATATACGGAGATTAATATCAACATATAGCAGCGGTTATCTTTATTCAAACTGTTAACTGGAATTACTGTTTTTCTTTACATGTGTTATCATTTAAAGCACAACACGGAACCAGAACGACGATTTCAACCTGTGTAACATAAAAGCAAGGTCAACATTAAAAAGGATATGTCTTTTAATAATGTGCAAATCTACGCATTGACTGTTCAACTCGCCCATGGCTGGTTTTATTTAAGACGAATACTAGTTATGCAACCAGTGAGAAGAGTGATGTTTTAAACATTGAATGAATGAAATAATACTTGGATAGTGTTTTAGTACACTTGTTTGAGAATATGTTATGGAAGCAGACTATATATCATTTCTATTATCCTCTCTCTCTCTCTCTCTCTCTCTCTCTCTCTCTCTCGCTCTCTCTCTCTCTCTC
>JASEVX010000004.1:136259442-136356942 GCA_031761405.1 Serripes groenlandicus
CAAATTTTACAATATCTGAATGCGCATTACCATGTCAAGCTGAGGAAGGTCTTTGCGTGGTGACGTCGATGGTGTTGTAGGTCCGTACTCTGGTTAAAACAAATCTGCTTTAACAAATCAAAGCTCATACAAGTTTGTCGCACTGTCTTGTTCACTCCTTAAAGTTGCTTGTTAAATGCACTTAGTTACAAATGTTAATTTGTTCAAAATAAAACTACCTGTATTCGGCCGGAGGCGGAAGTTCCTCTTTAATAATGGGTTTTGCAGGAAAACCCGAATAATTACTAAGAGGAGCGTCTCTTTGTCCATGCAAGCGTAAAGTGGCCTTCTAAAGTTGGTCTGGTCCTCGCCCTGATGTACGGAATTCCGTTAGGGCCATCTGCATATTCGCCTTTGAATAAAATAATCTGAAACGCGAAAACACGAAAACGCGAAGCTACGATGACGAAATTGCAAAAGTACGATGACGAAAACGCGAAAACACGATGATGAAAATGCGATACAATTTCGCGTTTTCATCATCGTACTTTCGCGTTTTCGTCATCGTGTTTTCGCGTTTTCGTCATCGTACTTTTGAGTTTTCGTTATCGTAGTTTCGCGTTTTCGTCATCGTACTTTCGCGTTTTCGTCATCGTACTTTCGCGTTTTAGTCATCGTACTTTCGCCTTCCGGTGCGCATGCGCATACAGGAATTCTCCTTCCACGTGAAAAACGCGAAAACACGAAATCGCAAAAGTACGAAGACGAAAACGCGAAAATACGATGACGAAAACGCGAAAACTCGAAACTACGATGACGAAAACGCGAAAGTACGATGATGAAAACGTGAAATTGTATCGCATTTTCATCATCGTGTTTTCGCGTTTTCGTCATTGTACTTTCGCGTTTTCATCATCGTAGTTTCGCCTTTTTGTCATCGTACTTTCGAGATTTCGTGTTTCCGCGTTTTCGTCATCGTTCTTTCGAGTTTTCGTCATCGTGTTTTCGCGTTTTCGTCATCGTACTTTCGTGATTTCGTGTTTTTGCGTTTCAGATTATTTCATTCATAGGCGATGGCCCTAACGGAATTCCGTACTGATGGAAGAAGACTTTACCCAGAGAAAGTTGATCGTTAACTTATATTATAAAATACTTACTTTCAAAATGGTAGTAATGGCTGCCCTCCTTGGCGATAAGTGTTGTGGAGTTAGCATTATGACAGATTGGTTGGTGTCAGGATGAATGGACGAGTAGTACTTATAACGTACACAAAACACGCCGTGATATAACTGAACAAAAAATGTTGAAAGCTGCTTCCAACACCAAACAATCAATTGTTGGACTGAGATCAGCGAGTAGCTGCTCCTTGTCTTTATATTTTGATAATGTGTGATCATGGAAGTTCGTCTTTTGCGGAAAGAGAATGTCCAACTCACGGAACGACGGCAATGTTTTTAAAAATATGTGCCATGACGAATAAAAACAATATCATAAGGTCATCTGTTTGTTCACGTGTAATGTTTAGACCTTTTTATACATTCCGTGTTGCCAGAGCGATCGGGGTTGACGTTTATGAAACTTCGTAAATTATACCTTGACATCACTATAGCCCTTTTTGTCCATTTTGTAATTTGTCCGGGACCTCCACCAGTTGTTAAAGGATTCGTTATTAACCAGATGTAATAGGTACATGTAAATATTACTTAATATCGCTTGGGGGGAAAAGCTAGTTCGGTACGGCGGAAATGTGTTGTACCAGGATCGTTGTTTGGGCAAAACAACGTTCCGATAACGCCGATATAACGAAAATGAATGATTGGTTTCCATAATTATCCTAGTATAATAAACCTTTTACAAGTCCGAACAGAACTACTACTCAAATGTGTTTGAACGTCTTTATAACTGCCCGTAAACTAAAAACAAGAGGCTCACTCCCTTCAACTAATACTCAAACCCATACTGACTCTTGCGCTATTATTTGCATATACTATAGTTCCACTGTAGACCAATCTTATTTTGATTTTCTCCAGCTTTTCGGATTCTTATTTGATACAGTAACAGTAGTATTTCAAATGGAAAGCGTTTGCTAAAGCATTACTCAACGAATGATTTTCCGCTTTGATGTGTTATTATGAGAGAATCGTCTTCAATCAATTGACTAAGTCTGACGTAAGCATTACTTTTTAGACGACCATGCGATGGTAAAACAACACCTCTGTTACTTCAGGGTCAATTACTTCCGATAGTTGTAAGAACACACATATGATAAGTGTCACATAATAACACATCAAAGCGGAAAATCATTCGTTGATTAATGCTTTAGCAAACGCTTTCCATTTGAAATACTACTGTTACTGTTGCTTTGAAAGACTGGTGTGTAAAGAACTGGTATGAAAACGCCAGGAATGACATTGGTGTGTGAATTTGTCGCCGTGATATGACTGAAATTGTTTTGAAAACGATTTTAATTCCTTATTAATTAAAATATGATAGACATTAACCACCATGGGTGATTTTGTGCCTTCTCATTAACTCTTCGAAATCAAATTATCAAACTTGATGTTGTTTTGTTTGTTTGTTTGGAGTTTAACGCCGCTTTCAACAGCTTTGGTCATATCACGGCGGTCAGTGCACCTACCCATGTTTTCCTGGCTTTCCCACACCAGTACTTGCACAACATTCTTTCGAAGCCACTGACTACTTTCTCACATAAATCAGAGGTGAGAGGCAATGGGAAAAATCGCCCGAAAGAATGTTCGCCTCAACCGGGTATCGAACCCGTGACCTACAGATCACAAGTCAGATACGCTACCAACTGAGCTACCCGGCCGGGTAACTTGATGTTGAATTCAAAGTCATTTGGTCTATTAAACTGAATGGTTCCTCCGAATAATAGATCGGATTTAGTGAGTGCTAACGAACTGTTTTGTTTCGTATTTTGTGAAATTGGCATTTATGGGGGGACGGCGGTGCAAAATAATACTGTAAATTGAAAAAAAAAATAAAAAACAATAATAATAAAAAAGCATGAACAGAATTGACAAAGTCTCCTCCGACGGACTTGGATGTAACCTTTTCTTCATGCAACAAAATTGAAGCAGACGACTTTAAACTATATTTGATTAAGATAATAAATAGTGTTGAAAATATTTTGAAAATTTCTCCTTCTGCCACAACGTCGTAACAGTTGTCACCTTCAGCGGCGTCAGACATCAGAAAGGGTTAAGATGTGGGAATGTGTTGATTAAGGAGTGAAAACAGGTCATCTATATCGGGTTATATTTTATTACAGTCAAATATTACCTTTTCGATTCTAACAAACTACTAAGTCAGTTATAAAACTTTAAAAGTATATTGATGTTAATCATACTATAATCGACTTGTTCTGTATCAACATAATTAATGAATTCAACCTTCAAAGGAAATCACGCACATTAACAAAGAAAGACGAAGACGTTGTTATTTATAATGTGTGTTTGTTTTATGGAGAATCTACGCCGTTTTCAGCACATTTTCAATTATATCACGGCAACAGTTCATTATTCATGATCGCTGATTAAACAAACCAGTACTTAGATAGGTAAAAGGGCACTGCACCAACATATCCGATGCTTACCTTTCGGTAGGGCGGATTCCGTCAGTTATAATGTAGCACACGTTCGAAAATATCCTCAGTAAATATTTTATTATAGTGACATGTGTAAAACAAAACAAATCTAGAAACGTACATATACATACAATTATTATGACAGAAACATACGAACAAACATGAATTGAATTGGAATGTATAATAAGGATGAATAAAAAGCAAACAATTAAAAGAGCCTTTTTTAACCATAATTTTGAAATATGACTTTATGAGAGAAAGTTCAAATTATTTCATATCCCTTTTATTTTAGTAAAGTGCTCGATGTAAGTTATTATGGCCGCCCTGTGTCCGGCGTGCGGTGATCGTCGTGCTTCGTACGTCGTGCGTCTTGCGTCAACATATTCTCCTTTCTAGCCAGTCGGTCAATTGGGATGAAACTTCACAGGATTGTAGAATATTGTTTACCATGGAAGAAATGTTTCTTTGTAGACCCTCTATCAGATTCCTTGAAGCTATGGTTATTGGTCGAAAGACATGGCCGCCAGGAGGATGCGTCATATTGCTATAGTGAAAACTTCTTCTCAGAAAGTATTAATTTCCAAATAACTCGAAATACTCATTTGGTGACCCTCATTCAGTCCACTTCAGACAATATTGATTGGTTGGAAAACATGGCCACCAGGGTTTTGCATTATATGGCTATAGTTAAATCATTAAAACTCTTCTTCCCAAAAAGTATGTGGCAAATTTACAAATAATTTTGTCGAAATGTTTATTGGGTGACCCTTTATCAGATTTATTCAAATCATGTTGATTAGTCAAAAACATTGCGTCAGAGGGCAGGGCTGTTTTCTCTTCTATGGCTATAGTGATAATCGTTTTCACCGAAAGAATCTGGCCGCTTTCCAAATGTTCTTTGGGTGTCTGAACGATCCATGACCATAATGGCCCTCTTTTTATTATTTCCTTGGGGGGGGGGGGGGGGGGGGGGGGGGGGGGGGGTTCATTTATTCATGATCCCTGGGTAAACAAAATAATAATAGGCTGGGAAATACGCATTGCCCTACAGGACTCCATCATGACCGTTGAAACGCGACTATGTATCGATCTAGGGACGCCCGGTTTCCAAATCCTCGATGTAATTCACTCCTACAACTTGTTCAAGACTGAGTTTATCATTAGCTTAGAATTGAAGTCAGTATCACATCTTTTCCCGGACTGTTTATCAAAAATAATAACTCGAATGATTCAGCTTATTCATTTTAATACTGGTATAAAGCCTCATTATATTTTATAGAAGGATAGCCATTTATACTAAATAATATACAATGGCATAGCATAATGCCGGTAATATGTCTCATTGTATATTATATATTTATCAACAATTATAATAAACATTAAACAATGGCATAGTGTAATGAAAGGTAATTCAATACTGGGATGTCACATTATATGTTATAAATGGATACATACTTAGACTAAACGTTACAAAATGTCATAGTGTAATAAAAGATAATTCATTATATGTTTTACATCGTTATATATTTAAACTGTTACACATTTTTCCAGTGATAAAAAGGGCGATTCCATAATAGTGTGCTGTCTCATTATACGTTTTAGATGGTTATTCAATTAGACATTCACAGAGTATTTCCATGCTGGTGAGAAGTCTCATTATATGTCATACATAAGTATACACTTACGATTTTGCACTAAGCCAAGTGTAATAAAGAGTAAGTCCATACTGGTCTGAAGTATAATTATATGTTATACACTGCTATACAGATCGTGGGCTCAACGCAACAGTGATGTAAATCCATTTTTTCACAAATCTATCTTTTTGCATTTTTGATATCCAATAATCAAGACCTATTTGTGGTAAAAATATTTTGTCAAAATACAAAATATAATGTACTTATAAGTAAAAACGTTCAAAACGTTGTATCTCCTTAAGGAACATTTCATTTATGCAACACTGTTTTAACTCAAGTTACAACAGTGTAGCATGAAAAATTCAGTTTCATCCCCATTATTGCTATATGCAACACTGTGGCAACTCATCTGTTTACATGTATGCCCTTTATAATATAACGTAAGTAAACATTTTATCATAATTTAGGGACAGTTAGTTGGTTTGCACTGAAATATTTAAACCTTTCCCTCATAGACTTTTTATTTTTACTTTTCTATACATTGATTACATCTGGAGACAGAACAGTTAAGTCAGTAGAGTTGAAAACAATATATTTGGAATAGAGTAGTATTTGAACTGTTTGGTTAAAGGAAAAATTGCACATTATGAGCATTCTTTTCTTTTCCCTCAACATTTTTCAAAAGTCTGTCTCATATGCATATAAACATATTACATTTAAGAAGAGCATAACTATCTTATACCTTTCACACACGCAACAAATCTGCAGCAAATGACCTAGAAATTATCTAGGCAGGAATAAGACACATCTATATATATATACATGTAGAAAGATAATAACGAAAACATTGTGGTAAAAGGAGAAATTGTGCATAATAAGCAATTTTTCATTTTGTCACAATATATTATTTTCATAAGTTGTTCGCTGCTAATGTATCAAAAGTTCAAAACTCATCTGTAAGTTGGAAAGGGAGGGTTAAACACATTATTAGCAATGTTACACAAACGCCTTATTTTGGAGCTTTTGCGAACAGTGTAAACCTGTTATACTGCATGATCTAGCAAACCGATCCAGTTTTTTACTGTTAAACTTCTGATAATCTGAATTATGCAGAATCTCAGTCATCTGACTGAATTTCAAGCCTTTGCCAGATTTTATTAGTAGACTATTCGTTACTATACCCATCAATGAAGTCTGATAAATTCTGAGACCTTATGGATACTAGAAGTTCACTTCTTCCCCTAGCAGTGACAAATGCTATTCAAAACTGTCTTTAAAGTCACCGTGTTCAAAGAAGCTGATGACAAAGAATGCAGGATAGATCCCAAAGGATGAGACAATGGAATAAGACCAAATACTCTCTCTCCCTTTGAACTTAATGTTTAATGGTAGTAAGGACAAAATCTGTTTTTCCAACAAGAAAAGAAAGAAATCTACCAAATCTGTCACAGAGGGAGGCTCTGGATAGATCGACCTTGCAGTACACCAAACTGAAAAGACCGACTATAGCTTCATTCGACGATTCTGTTGGATTGGTCACCTAGACTTGGTAATGCGAGAAACAACATTTTCAGAAAATTGTTTCTCTCTTACAGAAAGCTGGCTAACATCCAAGTCTTAAGGAGCAGCATAGCCAGGTTGGGATGAAGATACCAATCCGACTGCTGAAACTAGAGGAAGAGGAAGGAAACAAGGATAATCCACAAGGCAGTCCAGAATGATTCTGCACTGTTGGAAACCCCAGGATTTCCTAAAGAACAACTAGAATCAATATAAACCAGGAAAGGCATGCATATCCGAACAGAAAAACTCAATTTAGGGACACTGCATACACTGCCCAAGCTAAGGGGACATACATTAACGTTACAGTGGAAGAAGATGATTTACTTTCGTGGCAAAGAGGTTAACAAAGGACTCCCAGAGTGTAGCAATAGGGAGTGAATGACTTCCTGATTCAGAGTCCATTCTGCAGATAAGACATTGTGAAGAGATTGACTGTCTGCTAGAACATTTAGTGTGCCAGGGATATGCTTTACGATAACATACAATCAACATCGACATCGACTTACACCACTGAAGACGTTTCCAGGTCTCCAGAAACAGTAGAATGGAATAAGTTTCCGCTTGCCTGCGAATGTAGGAGTAAACAGTTTTGTTTTAGCAACAGAGGCAGATAGTTTAATGAATGTCAGAAAAACAGCCTTCAACTCAAAGTTGCAGGTAAGACATTGTTCTGAAGAGATAGACTGTCTGCTAGAACATTTAGTATGCCAGGGACATGCTTGACGAGAAGTAGTACAATTCACATCGACTTACACCACTGAAGGAGTTTTCAGGTCTCAAGAAACTGAAAGATGGAATAAGTTTCAACTTGCCTGCGAATGTAAGGAGTAAACAGTTTCGTGGCAACAG
Source organism: Serripes groenlandicus (assembly GCA_031761405.1). NCBI lineage: Eukaryota > Metazoa > Mollusca > Bivalvia > Cardiida > Cardiidae > Serripes > Serripes groenlandicus. Next base: position 136,267,075 of record JASEVX010000004.1, read on the forward strand.
AGGAAGATAGTTTAATGAGTGTCAGAAAAACTGCCTTCAAATCAATGTTATTGATATGGTCACAACTTACCACCTTTGACCAAACACCCTGTGTCGTCAGACTCCTATGCACAAGTTAATCATAACCAGTTTGAAAGACACTGATGGTCAAAGTACACTGGGAAATAGATAAAATGATTAAGACTGACATCAGAAAAGAAATACAACTGCTTTTTTTATGAAACAGTTCACAATGGTGAAGAAATTGAAGGGGATCTTTTCAAGACCCAGCTCAGATCCTCATGACCCTTGTTTCTTTCAGTAAATAAGTCAATGAAGAGAGGAAAGTGCACCAATCAGAAAACTGAAGTTTGCTGACTTGATCAGTTTATGCAGAATGCAGGGACCTTCTTTATATCAAATTGTGTTTGGAAAATATTTCAATACAAAACTTGTCAAAAGACTACAGATCTTTCAGATTAGGCATTTTGTTAATAAACATTGTTTATGAAAAAAATTGGCCTAACAATAAATTCGTAAATTATGAAGTAGCTTTAATGTTTGTCCAAACGACACATTAATTTAGTTAAATTGTCTAGATACGGTATTATGCCATTTTCAACAGAATTTCAGTCACACCATACAAACAATATTTTGTTGCATAAGTGCATAAGAAAGTTACAGACTAAATTTACCAGCTGTCCCCAACATTTTGATCTTGACTATTTTATAAATAAATTAATAAATGATGCAAAGTGTTCATTAAACTGCTTTAGAATCATAGTAAAAGAGGCATGCTGCTATACAGTATTGATCAGTAAAAAAAATGACCTTAGCCCTAATGTCATATCCATAGCCCTTGTTTTCGGGTTGATTAATTTGCTTTTCATGCCATATTCAACAATATACAGTTATATCAAAGTCCCAATATTTGTTTTCTGGCTCTCTCACACAAGTACTCCACACAACATTGTTTTCCACAAATGGCTGCTTTTCCACATTGACTGTAAACCCATTGTTGGGAGATACATGACACTTTATGCATTGACTTTTGTCAACATTATTAACGTTGGCCAAGCTAGTGGTTGAACTCGAAACACCTGACTTCAAAGTCCACTTCACTACCCACTGAGGTATATTTTTCCACAATATTGTATACTCAAACTCATGCTGTTATTTTTCAAAACTGCTTATCCCTTTCTTCAGATGCTTTAAATTTGAATGCCTGATTAACCATTTCCCAGATAGAATAAATATGTCTTAGACAACTTTTAAAAGAATATGAAAACTCTGTAAATGACAGAATTTGTATTGAATAGGATTGAAAACATTGTCCATTATAAGCAATATTTTCTTTTGTCGCAATATTTTCAGTCTATGAAGAAGTGAAAATGTCAATTATCATTTTTCATATAGAAAATAATTGATCATGTTTGTTTGCCATTAAAATGTTCTGTTGTTTAAACTAATTTTGCCCTTTCCAAAATGAAGACTAACTTATGACCTGTAGTGTAGGCAAAGTTTTGAAACATCATGAGAAAAGCAGAAATGTTTTTTTTTCAACAATGTTTAATTACTCTTTTAAAATCTTACTTTCATTTACCAATATTTTTCCTATAAACTTGAAGAATATCATGACTGACAAATTAATTTATCATTATAAAACTGACATGAAATACTTCGGTTGAAAGACCATTTTCTTTCTTACACCTCCATTGGTTTCTAAACTGTTTTCTACAGTCTCATGAAAACAGTCAGTAATACACTTAATCTTATTAATTGATAAAGAGTAGTTGGTGACACATTCAGTTAAGTTACAACATTATTACATAAAGTGTTTCCCTAGTTTGTACAACATTGTTGAATTGGAAAACTGTTGCATGTCAACTTGCAACACTGTTGCATAAAGTTGTTATTTCAAGTACAGCCACATTTGAAATTGGAAAACTGTTGTAAGTCAGTTTTTTCATAAAGTTTGCTTTTCTGGTACATTTTTTTTAAGAAATAAAACTGTTGTCATTAAAATAAGGCTCATAATAAAAGTTTAACAACAAAAAAATGAACATTTATTTTGTCTCTCCTGTAAAATTTGTGAAAATGGAGTTAAAACAGTGTTGGGTTGAGCCCTCCAGTAAGACTATAACCCGCTGCTCCACTTTTAAAAAAGCCGACATCATACTGGTCCGAAGCCTCATCGATGACGTATACAGCTATTGAATACAAAGTTAAAGCTGTACACCGACAGTTGTTGCAAGATGGATTGATCAATTGGCTGGAAAAAAGAAAAACAAATTATAAGCATTAATTATAACAATTATGATATAAATCGTGATAATGATAATGCTGCTGCTGATGATTTTGAAGATGCTGCTGCTGATGGTAACAATGATAATTACGATGTTGATAATGATGATGCTGGTGGTTATGATGATTATGATGGTAATGCTGATGATGCTGTTGATGACGATGATGATTACGATGATGATGTAGACAATGATGATGATGATGATGATATTGATGGTGCTGGTGGTTTTGATGATTATGATGGTAATGATGATGATGCAGTTGATGATGTTGATGGTGAGGATGTGGATTACGATGATGATGATGATGATGATGATGATGATGATAGCTATGATGATTATGATGATAATGATGATGTTGATATTTTATGTTGTTGACCCTATTGATGATGAACTAACTTTATCACAATTCAACAGTACTGATAAAAACAGAGTTAACCGTTTTCCACTTGCAGACGCCTTTTTACGCAATTTCCTCTTTTTTCACAATACTTTCAAATATTTTCAATAACGGGACTTTTATTTATATCAATTTCCCTTATGTTAGCTAAATATATGTATGTGGGAAACGGTTCAATCACAAACCAAACTTACGTGAAGTTTTCCGTAAAGAAGTATTGTTTATGGTCACCAAACTGTGCCAGCGTTCTATTCACGGAGTCTATATCAATCGCTGTCGTCACTGTTTCAAAACGTCCTACACTGAAAACAAATAAAGACCTCAAAGTAATAGAAATCGGAACACCTCCGATAATTCCCACATTCTGGAACGGTTTGATTGGCGAGGGTTGTTGTCGAATGTTCATGCATTATGAAGATGGAAGTTGTCACATAAGGGATTTGACAATAACAGTTGTATTAAACTTGTATGGCCATACTATGCGTAATAATGCTCGTTTTCAAATATGTCATGTGTTTTCTCTACTGATTTGTATTATATATATAAAGGTCACAACCTTTTACGAAATGTATAATACTAATGATGATGATGATAATAATAATAATAATAATATTAATAATAATAATATTAATAATAATATTAATAATAATAATATTAATAATAATAATGAAAATAATTATAAATATACTTTATTTATAGATGATGACTCATTTAGCCATTGGCTATTTTTCAATAAGGCCATCTTGCTAGATTTCACAAGAACATACAATGATGAAACAATTAAACCCCCTATTCCAAAAAGTCAAACAAACCTGCCCTTCCCCTTAAACAACAATAACAACCAAGCCCCCTCCCGCACAGGGGGGACAGTCTCGTCAAACAGAGTTTGACTGCTAAACTTTGGGTTGATGTGTTCATTAGACCTGTCTTTATTATGATGATGTTCGTGAGAGCTGATAGAGATGCAGACTGGCCACTCCATCTAGAAGCATATAGGCAGATGCTTCCATATTTCTTTGCTGCTGGCCATGTTCACTACGCAAGATACGGTATATGCTATCTGTATTCAATGGAGCTCCTTCCAAAATCAGTTTTATCTAAGTGTTTAAATGGCGAACATGTCATGCGACACTAGAAAGGAATATGGAACGGAATCTGGAGCGATATGTTCATAGAAAGCACCTTCATGATATATGATCATGCTCCAGGTGGTATCATTGGCATTACGCTAAAGCCTGAAACGTTGAAGGTTTGGGCCCTGAGTCTGCACACATGCAGTCAGCTCGAGTCGGATTTGGATGACATGATAGATTATGACAATATTGCTGATCAGAGTGTTATGAGGGATAAAGAGGAAGGCAAACTGCGCATTGAGAATGATACGACGGACAGAAAAGGTATAAGTTCTAAGCTTGAGACTTGTATTGATCCTTTATACCCTAGCAAACAGACGGATGGGGCTGTTCTCAATATTGTAACTGGGGAAATGTCTACATCTCGAGTAAACGTGTACAATGCAGAGCAGATTGGGACAAAACAGATGACTGAATTTGATTGTAAATTGCCAGGAGGATTACATGAAACAATTCATAAGAAAGTTATAACCATGAGCACTACCAAAAAGCATATAAAAATAGGAGACACAAAGGTTTTTGATACCAATCTAATTTAGTCCTTGGACTTCAAGCCATTGGTCGTAAAGTAGACATTAGAAATGTTCTCTCCCATGAACTTGCTCCAATCCCAACAGCAATGTTTGGTGATACAGGAGAAATGAGAATTGCAAAAGTCAAGGCTATTTTAAAAAAACAACTTCAGGTTGAAGTTTGAGAGAGAACTGCAGGTCATATAGATACAGCTGTTGTAGATTGTTCAGCAATGCTGTGGGCTATTCCCTGGCCTACGAAGGACCAGGAGGGAACGGTAGCGGATTATATTGGAAATTGCAATCATCCCATTGGAACCAGGTTATCTATGCATGATGTTTATCTAGGTTTTGAAAGGTATTATGCCTATAGTACTAACAGCTAATGGAACTGATATTCAATGAACTCGTGGGAGATAAGGTGTTTCAGCAACACAAATTGGTGATCACAGGAGCAGATGATGTACCAGTGGAAATGTGCAACTCCATAATTTCTGAAAGAAATGATATGGAAACTAAGCATGAAGAAAAAGATAATATTATTGTACAACAGGTGTTGATGTGTGCTGGTCAAACGGTGAACCGTGGCATCACTGTAATTTGTGATGACACTGATATATTTGTGTTGTTGTTACACTACTATCACAAAGTTTGTCTGGAAAATTTAGTTACAATGTAATCGCCCATTAAAGGGAGGGTTGTGATAGACATTGACCGGACCGTTAAGAAGCATGTGGATATAGTTAATGGTATTCTTCCGACCTTTGCTCTATCTGGATGCGATATTGTAGCAAACTGTTATGGGATAGGAAACGGGAAAGTTGTTAAATCCTTGCGAGCTGGATATTCCCATTCAAATCTAGGACTTGTTGACTCCACCGTGCAATCTGTTGTATCTCAAGCAACACGATTCATGTCTGTGTGATACGGACAGTCGGCCAATTGCTACACAATGTCAGAAACCCGTATAAATGCTTGAATCGCTAAAGCTGGAAGAGGATCGTCATCCCACCAGAAACTGTGTTATCTTCCACCAACGAGCGAGGACTTTGCAGAAAACATAAAAAGGGCTCATCATCAATGTATTATCTGGCGGTCACTAGAAGTAAATAACCCACCAGAACTTGATCCAGTTGAATACGGCTGGACGAGAGATGAGAAGACACAAACTCTCCAACCTGTTTGTCTCGCTGAGAATGTAGAACTTGCCCCAGATTTTATCCTGCGTCTTATCAAATGTGGTTGTCGTAGTACCATGCCATGCAGATCAAGAGGATATAGTTGCAAAAGTGCCAACATAAGCTGTACAATGTTTTGTCATTGTCACAACCAATGTTGCCAAACTCTTTAAAATGCCATTTCATCATTGACACTTGGAATTCAGAAGCATATGGGGCGACGACAATTTTGGCCGCCATCTTGGATTTTTGGACAGCATTTTAGTTATTTTGACCTTTTATATGTCAAAAAATGGATAAACATATGTTCGCTAATAATTATAACGACGTAGTGTCAAATGTCTAACTTACGCAAAAAATCTAATATAATTGACAGCAGAGCGAGTGTATGGAGTTTTGGTCCGGTCGCCATCTTGGAATTTGTTGGCCGCCATCTTGGATATTTTGTCACCATCTTTGGATTTTTAAATTTTTCAACATTGTTTAACTTCCTTTCAGTATCAAATGGCATAATAACTGATGTTTACTTTATCCAAATGTTTAAAAATATTGACTGTAGTTGGGAGTTATATACGTAATATACGCCATCTAAGAAATATACGCCATCTTGATTTTCTCGAATTGCCCAATGGTGACAATGTGTCACCCTTCATATTTAGTGAAGACATACCCTTCCCTATGTTAATCAGTCAATTAAAATACTTAAGAACACAATTTTAGGTTCAGCCTAGGTTCTGCCGGACTAAAATTTCAACTTGCTTCATGTGTTTAAGTTGTCTGCACCGTATTTGTTGTATGTGAGATAACGCAAACAAAACTAAGGCTAGATACTTACATTTTGCAGCAGCTCGTTAATATTGTTGGCAATGTAATCGTGCAATAGTTAGCGATACACACTTTGATGGGAGCATCTGCACTGGTGTTTGCTGCAGCTTCCGCAATCCACAATCGGACTCGCTTCATGATTTCTGATTCGTTCTGGAACATTCCAGGGAACCGTTGTCTTAGTTTGTCCTGAAGTGGTAACTGAACGCTTGCTGAATTTTGAGACCCTTCATTGTCGTTAAACCTATGGTAAAGGAGCATGTATTTCTTTATTAAACCCGATTACCGTTTTGTTTTGAATTTGCAGTGTTAATCTTCTGAACATGTCTTTTGTGTAAAGAGACGTTTTTAAAGTCAACCGCTTTGGATTTATGCTATGTGAGAAAATGTTAAATGTGAGCAAGTGTAAAAATGTACATGCTCGTTTTTTTTGTCTTTACCTCTATTCAATAATTAAATATAATTTAAAGGAAAATCCCATGCTTCTGCTTAAATGATATTAAAGCCGTCGTTGTATCTAGGAAATGGTTAATAGGATATGTATACAACATTTTAATAGATATACGACGCATCTGATCAAAATGCATTTCATTCAATTGGCTATTTAACGGAAAATGGGAGTTAGACTAATGCGATTCGCTGCATTCTCCATTCAACGGGACATGGTAATCAATTGATATTTCATTACACTCTTTATTTAACGAGAGATTGGAGTCAAACTAGTGAGGTTTTATTGAACTCTGTATTTAACGAAATATCGGAATTGAAGTAGTGGGATATTATTTCATCCTTTAATTAACGAGACATTAGGGTTCGGGATTTTGTTATATTCTATATTCAACGAAATATTGGTATCAAAGTAGTGATACTGTTTGGCGTTTTATATTTAACGGGATATGGGAATCAAACTAGTAAGATTGTTTTACATTCTCTTATTAAAGGGACGTGGGATTAAAAAAAGTGAAATATTATTGTTTTCTATATTTAATGGGAAATTGGGGTCAAACTAGATATATTTTATTGCTTTCTATATTAGACAGGAAATGGAAGTCAAACTAGTAAGATTTTATTACATTTTCTTTTTAATGAAACATGACATTCCAACTAGTGAAATTGTAATTAACGGAACATGGGAGGTAAACTAGTGAGATTGTATTCCGTTCTCCATTAAACGGGTCAAGGGAGTCTAGCTAGTGATTTTTATTGCATTCTTAACTTAACGGGACATGGGAGTCAAACTAGATACATGTTGTAAGAGACTCTATGTAACGGAAGATGAGAGGCAATCTAGTGAGATTGTATTGAGTTCTCTATTTAACGGGACTAGGGAGTCAAACTTTTGAGATTTTACTGCGTTCTCTTTTTAACGTGACATGGGAGTCAAACTTGTTATGTTTTATAACATTATCTATTTAACGTGACGTTGTCAACCTTGTTATGTTTTATAACATTCAATATTTAACATGACATGGTAGTCAAACTTGTGATATTTCACTGCATTCTCTTTTATACTCAACTAAGGAGTTTTCCATTGAACGGGATATGATATTCAACATAGGGAGTTTTCATTGCATTCTATAATAAACGGGTAACGGGGACAAGCTAGTGATTTCATTATCAATTTAACGAGACATGGAAGTCAAACGTATTGTATAACCAATGTAACGGCACATGGGATTCACCCTTGTGTTATTTTAGTTCATTCTATATTTAACTTGACAAGGAATTCAAACGAACGATATTCCATTGCATTCTCTTTTATACGAGCCATGATAGTCAATTGATATTTAATCGTATTTTCTATTTAACTAACGGAACATGAGATCCCAACTAGTGAAATTGTATTGCATGTTCTATCTAATGGGACATGGGAGGCAAACTAGTGAAATATTATCGCGTACTCTATTCAACGGGACTTGGTAGGCAAACTAGTGAGATTTTACTTGTGACACAAAGGGGAACCACATTGTAAATATAAAAGTACTCGCTTTATGTTCAACATTTTTAATTTCTCTATAGAGGATATTGCCAACTTATCACACTAAACATAATTTCTAAATTATTACGCCAGATCTTATACGTGTCTCATTCATGTCAGTAGTACAGCAATAAGTCCTTGTAATTATCTTGTATACGGAACTTGAGAGTCAAACGATATTCAATTTTCAACTGAAGAGACAATGCAATTCAAACTAGGGAGACCTCTGCCTTCTATATTGATCAGGACACGGGAGATTGAGATGGAGTTGAAATTTGAATCTGATGGGATAAGGAAGTCAAACGAATGAGATTTTATTGTATTCTCTATTTAACTTGACATGGAAGTCAAACTAGTGAGAGTTTATTGCATTCTCAATTTAACTTGACATGGGAGTCAAAACTAGTGAGATATTATTGCATTCTCAATTTAACTTGACACGGAATTTAAACTAACTATATTTCATTGCATTCTCTTTTAAACTGGACATGGGAGTCAATCGATATGTTATTGTGATCTATATTGACTTTTACATGGGAGTTAAACTAGTGATGATACGCATCTAGCTTTGCTTAGGAAATAATGTGAAGGTCAAATATTAGCAATAACAGTTCTTCTATTTTTCACTGTAAATCAACAAATTTCAACAGTCAATTATCACATTTTCTTCAATGTTTACAAATTAATAATTCCGCGAATATGGTTCCCAACAGTTCACACACAATTAGACTTGGTCAAAACCGGTTTTCCAGATATTCTATTTTTAGTATCAGACATGGTCAATATACAAATAATTGATCATTCAAACAATACCACTGCATCTTATACATATTTACAATGAATCTAAACTCATTTTCACATATGCAAAGCAGTCTACTGAAGGTGTACTATCGTTTTTAAACAAACACAATTGTTTAGGGACTTTTTGATTGTATATCAGCTTGGCCCACGGTTGTACCTTGTTTATTCTTTTAAATGTACGCAGAGAGCGATGCTGCCGGTGAGACTGGGCGTATACACTACGAGGGTTGGAACAAAACACCTTTTCTCGTGAAGTGACTTATTAAATGTTTACGCATTTTAAGGAAACAATAAACAAAAGAAATAGGATTTCACTCATTGCGAAATAACTTTCAAAATTTACATTTTATATTAATCACTTTCGTTGTCTACTTTCTGGCTCCGTAACACGAATTGAGGCCGAAGACGAGTGTTCAAACTCAAAACCAATGACTACAGGTTCGAACCAAGTACACTTAGATCACGCGGCCGATGTCCTACAAACAAGTCACTGCTTACTACTACTACTACTACTACTACTACTACTACTACTACTACTACTACTACTACTTCTATTGCTACTACTGCTATTATTATATATATCATCTCTGTTACTACTACGATTACTGGAATCCGCTGTGGTCGAGTGGTTAGCGTCGGGGATTTCGAAACCGGGTGTCCCGGGTTCGATCCCCAGTCGCGGCACTACGGTCATGGTGGAGTACCCTTGGGCAAGGCACATTTTCTAGCCTAGTACTGGTTTGTTTACCCAGGGTACATGAATAATTAAATTTAATTGCGCGCTAAATGACCTTAGCTGTCGATGCGCCATAAAACAATATACATTCATTCATTACTACTACTACTGCTACTATTACTACTACTTCTACTACTACTACTACTACTTCTACTACTACTACTACTACTACTTATAACAATAATAATCATACTACTACAACTACTACTATTACGTTAAGACTTCTACTAGTACTACTACTACTACTATTACTGTTACTACTTCTTCTTCTACTTCTTCTATTACTACTTATACTACTAATATTAATACGCTACTACTGCTACTACTACTTTTACTACTACTACTACTTCATCTACTACAACTACTACTACAACTACTACTACTACTACTACTACTACTACTACTACTACTACTACTACTACTACTACTACGACTTCAAGTACTACTTCTACTACCACTACTACTACTACTACTAATATTACTACTCTACCACTAGAACTACTATCTGAAGATTGTAGAAAGAAAGACAGACTATCGGAAGAGTGTATAAAGAAAGACAGACTCGGAACAGAATAGGTAGAACGATAGACTATCGTAATATTTAAAAAAGAAAGACAGAAATTCGGAAGAGCGTCGAACAAAAATTTACCATCGGCTGAGTGAAGATAGAAAGACACACAATCCGTAGAACGTAGAAAGAAAGACAACAGTAGTATGGTCTACCCTGTACCTTCCTTCCTCTTAGGACCGGGACCGTATGACGTACTCACCCAAGGCCAACTGATCCTATTCATGATTGGAATGATTAGAATGCGTAAACGACGTCATTAACCATCCAATTATCTGATAGAAATGTCAATTATTTGAAGATCTTCTTTTTTTTCCAAGGACACGCCGTGATATAATTTACTAATGTTGAAAGAGGCATAAACCAAGAGACAATAAAATCGTTGATACAGAACAATAATTGGAATGCGTAAACAAGGTCATTGATCATCTCTACTCTACAACCCTCATCATAACATGTTGATAGCGTCTACAATAAAAAAGGACAATTTTACCAAAATACGACATTTTAAACCGGCTGCTTTCCTTTAATTTCTTTTTAAAGATGACTTTTCTTGGTACCATATAAAGGTTCGATTTATCTACCATATTTCATACGCGAGTAGTATTTGTCTATCAATAAAAATAAAAAAAAGTAGCTCGATAACGAAAAATAGCACTCTACTTAAATAATGTCAGAAATTACATTTCATACTACACGGAAAGCTATATAGATTGTTGTTGTTGCCGTAGTGAAAAAAGGAGCGACGAGGAGTTGACGGTGTGGAAAGGAGATGAAAATCATATTGGACTTACAACAAGGGCCCATACTGAGGTCTGGAAAACAGGAAGCGATGCGATTAAAATAGTGGGTGCGGCGGTTAAATACGTGATTTTGGAGGCCAGAGGAGAGAAAATATAGCGGAAAGAGCCATCTGACAAAACAAGATGAATCGTGCAATACAAGTATTTAAACAATAAGAAACTACTCTTCATTATTTTCAACGCTGTCTTCGGATTTATGAACACTTTCACCAATTTAACTGCTCTATCATCTTCCACCATCTCATAAATTTCTGGAGGATCGTATTCTTCCAAAGTCTTATCCAACAGATACCTTTTTTTGCTAATAGCGTATTTACGAGCCTCGTCTCTTTAGTACGAATCGATCTCCACTAGGTCATTAACCGTTCTCCTGATGGCTTTGTAAATTGGATGCCTTTTAATCGCGTTTAACCATATCAGTCTGTTTATTAAGACAGTAGTGACAGCTTTTCCGTAGATATGCTTCATGTTCATATACAATTGTTTCCTGGCGTTCGTTTCGTCCATATTCGAGCTTTCCATCATTTTTCTCACTGCCGCTTCGAATTGTTCTTGACACTTCTCTGACGCTCTATCAATAACGCTTTTCCAAGGATTATATCCATCTGAAATGTTTTTGTCGTCCGTGTTATCGTCCTCCTCTTCCTCTGATGTCACGTCTGCGTCTGATTCTACAGTTTCTCATGGTCTCCGTGTATTGTTTTTTTTATGACGCAACATATTGTCCCGTCGTTTAAAGTCCTTCAGACAGATATCGCATGTGTTCATGTTGCTTTCTGAAAAAGGAATGAGGCGGCGGAGGAGAGGCGTTGTAGATTTATACCTTTAAAATCAAGATGAATTCAAAGACAAACCCTTCCGCTTCTTATCCTTGCTCTTCCTGCGGCTTGAGTGCTCTCACTTTTCCGTTTGTTAGAAGTAAGGTTACACTTGGAAGACGCGATACCTACACTAGTAAGTCTTAAAAGTTCATTTTTTGCCCGTTCCGTCGTCTGTTCTACGGAAGTGACAGCTTCAATCGTAAGTTGACGGGTATCCGATGTCTTTGGATTCTCTTCGATACTTATTATACCCTTAGACATCAACTGAATAGTCTTGTCCCACATATTTTCGAAAAACTTAATCCATTTTTCGGGATTCGGCACATACTGTTTCATTGTAAACTTCCAAAAGAGGTGTGAGTGTGTGGTTTAACGCGTTCTGTTCTCATGTGTGTCCTCTAACAATTGAAACAACTGAACGTGTCGTTATGTTTATACGGCATCAACAACGCTTAAAGGAGGGGCCCGCTTCTGAGGTTTCTTTTTCAATGATATTTTACCTCTTAAGACATCCACATTCACTTGATTCATTTGAACGCCGCACTCACTCTTTTAAATGCCCCTCTTCCTTTTTTCCAAACCTCATAATGGGTCCTTGTTGTAAGACAGATATGATCTTGGATTCCTTTCGCAGCGATGATTTGACTCTTTTTTTTCCACGATAAGCTCCATTTGTATTCATCCTATAAGTGTATTCAGCCAGCTGCTAGCGTTACGGTGTCGTGATTTTAAAATATTTTCCAATTGAGAATTAACAATCATGGAAACGAACTGTTCTACGTCTTGTTAGGTCAGATGGCTCTTTTTTCTGCGATATTTTCCGTCCTAAAATGGCCACTAAAATTACGTATTTAACCGCCGCACACACTATTTTAAACGCATCGCTTTCTCTTTTCCAAACCTCATTATGGGCCCTTGTTGTAAGTCGAATTTGATCTTGATGAAATATGGTAGACAAATCGAACTTTTATATAGTACCAAGAAAAGTCTTCTTTAAAAAGAAATTAAAGGAAAAGCAGCCGGTTTAATATGTCGTATTTTGATAAAATTGTCATTTTTTTTATTATTGTAAACGCTATTAACTTGTTACGATAAGGGTTGTAAATTTGCTACGGTGGAATAAGGATGATTTATGACCTTGTTTACGCATTTAACCGTCGCATACACTATTTAAAACTCATCGCTTCCCCTTTTCTAAACCTTATTATGAGCCCTTGTTGTAAGACCAATATGATCTTGATCTCCTTTCACCTAGACGATTTGTCTTTCCATAGCTCTTTTTCCACACTGACAACTCCTCGTCGCTCCTTTTTTAACTACGGTTATTATCTCGGGATTTTACTCTGTGACAACGTTAAACATCAACATCAACACTCTATATAGCTTTCCTTAGTTTGAAATCTAATTTCTGACATTATCTAAGTCAAGTGCTACTTTTCGTCATCGAGCCATTTTCGTTGGGATGATTAATGACCTTGTTTTCGCAATTCCAATAAATTTTCTATATCAACAGTTTTATTGTGGGCTAGTTAATGCCTCTTTCAACAAAAGTAAATTATATCACGGCGTTACCTTGGAAAACAAAAGCAGATCTTAAAATAATTGACATTTCCATCAGATATAGGGATGATTAATGACGTTGTTTACGCATTCCAATCATGTTCTATGTCAATGAGCAAACCCAGTTGACCTTGGGTGATGACGTCATACGGTCCCGTATATAGAAAGACAGACTAACGGGAGAGCGTAGATAGAAATACAGACTAACGGAAGAACAACGATTGAAAAACAGACTGACGGAAGAGCGTCAATGGATTAACAAACTAACGGTCGAACGTGGATAGATCAACTGACTAACGACAGAGCGTAGGTAAATTGACAGAGTAGCAAATAAGCGTAGATAGAAACACGTCTAACGGAAGAGTGCAGATAGAAGGACAGTCCAACGGACGAGTGTAGATAGAACTAAAGAAAGGAAACTCACTCGAAATAAAGGCGATGAAGAGTTGCTGCCTGTAGTCCTATAACGATCACAATACAACTTCCGATTATAGAGATCTGAAGGATAACAACAATTACATATTATAATATTTAAGTAAAACAAACAAAAACATTTTAGCTTGTTTATTGTTCAAAAGAAATTTGAAATTTACTGCTGTTTGAAACCTTTCAGTCAATCCGATTACGTCAGACCACGTGTACCTCGAGCTTTACAAATGATAGAGAAAAATAACCGACCTTCGCCTGTTTGAACTTTCTATACGGAGCAGTATATTTTCATGGACCTTTGAATATCGAGATAACCAACTCAGTGATAACTCTTAATTTTGTTCGCATCGAGATCGACAGTCTCGGATATGATCCCCGGTTTGGCTAAACTTATACAGTTGTTACAAAGAGTGTTTGGTATTACCCGGCTGGGCTTGAACACGCGACCACTCGCGCCAGAGTCGGACACCCCCTTCACTACACTACCGAAGCGGTCCACTATTGATAAAGACCTGCTGATGCATCGATGCATTCTGAACAAATTGAACAGTATTTGTAAGACTTTTATATGACTTATTGTGTAACACTGCAAAGTCAGCTAGATCTACTCTACTGGTTGCAAAAAACAAAGTGTTAAGTGGCATAGAGCATGGCTGATTTAAAAAATAAAATAATAGTATATCTATATCTAAATTGCTTGCATTTTCGTATCTGTTCGTCTATATGAATTAACGCTCGGCAACATACAGATGATTTCTGGCGTGTCTGCAGCGGACGCCATTTAAAAACATCTTGGCGTGTCTGCAGCAACATCGTGGCAAAAGGAGAAATCGCTCATTATGAGTAATTACGCCTTTTGACACAACGTTTTCAACTCTATTCACTAATTTATCATTCTTTTATAGAGAATTTCCGTGTTATAGGCTAAATGTTTACAAAGTAGTTTCCTCCAGATTGATTGTATGTGGGAAAGAGTTTTATTTGTTGAAAATACATTTATATCAGTTGAATTTAATTAGCAGATACTTGTGCACTTGATCTTTGAATTATACATTTCATATAATTTAAATGTACGCAGACATACTCAAGTCTATACGTTACTGAACAAAGCTATCTTGAATCTTGCATCTGGAATATAATAGTTTATTAAAATGTAATGGATGAACGAAGTATAATCTAAGATTTCACTTACGGAGATAATGCCGCGTCTTCCAATACTTTATAAACAAAATGTAATGGTTGAACGAAGTATAATTTAAAATTTCACTTACACTTCCAAAACTGTTCTGTTCTGCCATTTTTCTAGTTTTCCTTTCTAGGCTGTATCAAAAGCGGTCCTCAGTTACACAATGAGGAACATTTAGATAAGAACGTCTTTATATATAAAGGACTGTCCCGGACATAATGACTCTGTTTTCTATTATTAGAATAGTATGTACGTCACACTTGTGTTTTTTTTATATTTTCCCAAACAAATTTAAAATTTATATACAGTTTGACTTTTGATCGCACTTTGCTTTCACAACAGACGAGTTTTGAAAACACGCTGACAAATAGAAAAATTGCTAATAACGTGCAATTTCCTAATTTGCCAAAACATTTTCAACTCTTACACATAGGTGTACTTTCATATCATGACATTTTACGTGTTATTTGCTTAGATGTTATTAAAGTCTTCTGCAGTCGATTTGTTGTATGTAGGAAAGGATGAATGTTAAATGAAAACAATTTCAAATTTCAAGGGTAATACAATTTTAGTCATTAGGATATACACACGTGATAAAAGTCGATCGTGAACAGCGGCACCCCCGTGGTTAGAACGTCCGTCTACAAAGCGTAAGACCAGGGGTTGATCACCGGTCTGTGTCTTATCAAAAATGTTATATAGTGTAGTAATGACCGTCATCTTTGGTACTGTTGATTCCCGGTTTGTGTCTTATCAAAAATGTTATATAGTGTAGTGATGACCGTCATCTTTAGTACTGTTGATCCCCGGTTTGTGTCTTTTCAAAAACGTTCTACAGTGTAGTAATGACCGCCATCTTTGGTACTGTTGATCCCCGGTTTGTGTCTGATCAAAAACGTTATATAGTGTAGTAATGACCGTCATCTTTGGTACTGTTGATCCCCGGTTTGTGTCTTATCAAAAACGTTATACAGTGTAGTAATGACCGCCATCTTTGGTACTGTTGATCCGCGGTTTGTGTCTTATCAAAAACGTTATACAGTGTAGTAATGACCGCCATCTTTGGTACTGTTGATCCGCGGTTTGTGTCTTATCAAAAACGTTATACAGTGTAGTAATGACCGCCATCTTTGGTACTGTTGATCCCCGGTTTGTGTCTTATCAAAAACGTTATACAGTATAGTAATGACCGCCATCTTTGGTACTGTTGATCCCCGGTTTGTGTCTTATCAAAAACGTTATATAGTGTAGTAATGACCGTCATCTTTGGTACTGTTGATCCCCGGTTTGTGTTTGATCAAAAACGTTATACAGTGTAGTAATGACCGTCATCTTTGGTATTGTTGATCCGCGGTGTGTGCCTTATCAAAAACGTTATACAGTGTAGTAATGACCGTCATCTTTGGTACTGTTAATCCCCGGTGTGTGCCTTATCAAAAACGTTATATAGTGTAGTAATGACCGCCATCTTTGGTACTGTTGATCCGCGGTGTGTGCCTTATCAAAAACGTTATATAGTGTAGTAATGACCGCCATCTTTGGTACTGTTGATCCCCGGTTTGTGTCTGATCAAAAACGTTATACAGTGTAGTAATGACCGTCATCTTTGGTACTGTTGATCCCGGGTTTGTGTCTGATCAAAAACGTTATACAGTGTAGTAATGACCGTCATCTTTGGTACTGTTGATCCCCGGTTTGTGTTTGATCAAAAACGTTATATAGTGTAGTAATGACCGCCATCTTTGGTACTGTTGATCCCCGGTTTGTGTTTTATCAAAAACGTTATACAGTGTAGTAATGACCGCCATTTTTGGTACTGTTGATCCCCGGTTTGTTTCTTATCAAAACTGTTATATATTGTAGTAATGACCGCCATCTTTGGTACTAAGGTCTGCTGGGATTGAATTACGAATAATGCACCAGTGTCTGGGTAATTTCTCCAATGAATTACAGAGATATACATTGTGTAAGACGGACAATAATACCAGCGAAGTAGTTCACATTCGGAAACACCTTTGGTGAAGGGAGATAGGTATAATGGGGTGGGGGGAAACAAGGAATGTAACGATTAATGAATTTCAAAGTGGATCTGTACCTTCGGGTAGTCTGATCACGATCGTTACTATCATATTGTCCTTTTCACTTTGAATTGTAAAAATGTTTTCATAATTGTTCGATCATGACCGAAGTCAAAGAGTCATCATGACCGTTGAAAGGGGTGTGAAATTCGCATTATAAACACGTTCAAGGTGGAACTATGGTATCTGTGAAGTTCTGTGAAATAAGACCGAGAAAACGAAGTAAGTTTTACAATATCTGAATGCATATTACCATGCCAATCTGAGGAAAGTCTGTGTGTGGATAACTTCCCTGGTGTTGTAGGTCCCCAGTTTGGATTAAACATCTGGATGAACGAATCAAAGCTCATACAAGTTTGTCGCACTGTCTTGTTCACTCTTTAAAGTTGCTTGTTAAATACACTTAGTCAGAAATGTTAATGTGTTCAAAATAAAACTAGCTGTATTCGGCCGGAGGTTCGTGTTAAATAATGGGTTTTGAAGGAAAGTCTAATAATTACTAAGATGAGTGTCTCTTTCGTCAAAACGAGGGTAAAGCAGTTGTCTAAAGTGTGTCTGGTCCTCTCCCTGATGTAAGAAGACTTCACCCCGAGAAGGTCAATCGTCAGCTTGTATTATAAAATACTTAAAAAAATACTCTTAATGGCTGCGCTCCTTGTGGATCAGTGTTGTGGGGTAAGCATTACGACATATTGGCTGGTGTCAGGATAAATGAACGAGTAGAACTAATAATTTACCAAAAGCACGCCGTGATATAACTGGAAAAAAACCGTTGATAGCGGCGTCCAACACCTCAAACAACCAATTGTTGGACTGAGATCAGCGAGTACCTGCTCCTTGTCGTCATGTTCTAATAATGTGTGATCATGGAAGTACGTTTTTTGCGGAAAGGGTATGTCCAACTCACGGAACGACGGCAATTGTTAATATTTGCCATGATGATATCGAGTACTGCCCAGACCTTCTTGTAAATTCCGTGTTGCCAGTATTCATATAACAATTGGAGTCGGAATATTCGTGTTATGGCCAGGCTCTAATATATAAATACTGAAGAACTGTGAGTTTATTATAAATATTATAAATGTAAACATTAGACGTTAAGCATGATTTCAAATTTTGACATCTGACCCTTTCATCTTTGAGTCTACTTGTGTATGGCCAGGAATCTGAAACGATGCCTTGTTAGCTAGGAGCATTTTGTTGCTTATAAACAAAGGTACCAATTTTTTTCAGTTGAAAAGTGTGCGAATATGAGCTGGAAACGTGGTATTTCCGAATGCATCCTCAATTTGATTATTGGTTTTGGTCCGAAAGTAGCTCATCATTTCAAGGCTAAATCACTGCGTTGTTTTGTGGTGACTTTTCGAGTTAAGGGTAAAAATGGTCTTTTTATGAATTGTTTTGCTACCGTGAAAGACGTTTGCAAGTGATAAAAATGTCCATAATCCGAATTAATACATTGATTTTCTGTTATTTTCTAATAATTCCGACTGTCTTTGTTGCATCATTCTTTTAAAAATGATTTCAGTAATTCCTTGCCAACCGTTTTGACAGCTATAGGGAAGAGGGTCGGACGTTTCTATTGAAGAGAGCCTTTCAACTGTGTATTGCCACCTTATAACTATCAAGTAATTGACCCAGAAGTATCAGAGGTGATGTTATACCACCGTATGGTCATCTTAAATGAAGTGCTAACGTCAGACTTAGTCCACTGGTGGAAGACGAATGACGAGTGTAGCGTTATTTTCAGTCAAACGTTGGGAAGAATGTTGGCCGAGTTAGGGTTTGAGCCTAAAACCCGCGTATTAAATTTATTTTAAAAATCCCATCACACTTTACCAAAACATTCTCTCACACAAACACATGCTTTAGCAAAAGCGTTCAATTTGAAATACTACTTTAACTGTTGCTTGGACAGACTGTTGTGTAAAGAACTGGTGTGAAAACGCCATGAAACACATTAGGAGGTTAAATGGCCGCCGCCGTGATATGACTAAAAAATTGTTGAATTTATTTTTTTATTCATAACTTCATTCAAACAAATAACAGTTAAAACGTGTATTGTCCTTATTCGCCATTTAAATGAAAACAAGTGTTTTCTTTCAGAAAAGCTCTCGTTCCTTCCATGTTTTCTAAATATTCCATCCCAATACACACACACATTGCTCCTCAAGCAAAACCAATTATTCGAAACAAAATGAAAACGTCACTGTTCTGAATACGATTACATTTTTTATTCGATTAAATCCAGAACATGATTCTATAGATTGACTAGGGTACGAGATGGAGAGATCGAATAGTAACGAAATGGAACATATGTTCGAAAAAGAAGATTTCAATAATTAAATAAAAAACAAAACAAATAGCTAAAGACTTCGTTGACATTTAAAAACAATTGAGTCTGCAGGTGTACCAATGTCCGGACGAACAATGGCGGATGGAAAAGATGATGAAGTGACTGAAGTCACAAACCTCAAGTTGAGGAAAACTCGCTTGAAAATAGCGTTTACCAAAACCAAGAATAAAATTCTTTATCTTGTTTGAAGACACATAAGACAAAAAACAGGTCCAATTTCAGCAAAATAATCTTGACAGTATATTGGATGAGCTTATGGACAAAGATTACAGTGATGCCAATACAACTGTCAAAGAAGCTGTAGACTTACACAAAAGTAGTAGTTCTCTGTCAGTTGCAGGAGAAACTAGCAATCATTCTATTGAAAAAGACATGTGAAGGAACTTAAGAAGGGTTGGTATACCCATGTTTGATGGGAACAAAAGTAAGTACGAATCATGGATGGCTGCATTTAAAGCTTGTGTAAATAACGGTCCGGCTACACCAGAGTATAAACTGTTGCAGCTGAGACAGTATGTAGAAGGAGAGGCTTTAAAGGCAATAAAAGACTTGGGTCATTATCAAGCTACAAAGGATCAATTAGAACGTAAGTTTGGCGGTCAGCGTAGAAAAATTATGAAATTCATGGAGGATATAGATAAATTTTCGCCTATGAAGAGTGAAGATGCATATCTATTAGGGAAATTTGCTGATATTTTAGACTTGGCAGTTATTAACATGACAGAACTTGGAAAGGAAGATGATTTAGGAAATGGCTCTCTATCTATAACACTTCTGAAGAAAAGTCAGAAACTATGTTGTCTCGTTATCATAGGTGGTTATTTGAGACGGCAGAAACAGAATGTATGGAAACATTGAGAAATTGGGTAGTCTAAGAGTCCACATATTGAACTATAGCAGCTGAAACCAAATATGGCATATAGCAATATAATACATGTACTTATAGTAAAATGACTAATCATGCATATTTAATTGTCTCAAAAGGTAGACAAAATCAAACAAGTTCATGTAAAGTTTGTAATGCAAATCACAGATTTTTGAAATGTCAACACTTCAAGCAGCTAGATGTAAATGGTAGATGGAAGGTAGAAAGCAAAGGAGCTGAAGTTGGGTTTTAGGTGTCTGAGAGACAATCATACTGGAAATCAGTGTAAAAACTTTCGAAAATGTTTAATTGATGGATGTCTTTGAACTCATAACTCTTTGCTACATCAGTCAGATAGGGGTCAATCAAACTTAAATACACATGTTGCATAATTTTAACCAGGTCAGAGACAGTCCCAAGAAATACCCAGTAATTTTTCTATGATTCAAAGTGTAAAGTTGCGTGGCGAAAAGTCCCAGTGTTTTTAGTAGCAAATAGTAAGAAAATGAAAGTTAATGCACTGTTAGATGATGGTAGTAAAAAGACCTATATAAGTCAAGAAATGGCATCTGAATTCGGTTTACAGGGTAAAATAGAGAGAGTTAAAGTCAATGTTCTCAGTGGTAAAACAGAAACCTTTGAAACTATGTCTGTCAGTAAAAATATTGAAAGTAAAAATGGTCAAAATAAGTTGGACATTGAAGCATCAGTAATATACACAGTTACAGGATCATTACAGACAATAGATTGGAGGAAACAATCTAAAAAGTACCAACATTTACAGGGAATTCAATTTCCAGTAGTTAAAAACAATAATCATATTGATATTCTTATTTGTCTCGATTATGCACAGCTTCACACTTTCATATATGAAGTTCTAGATCAGCCAGGATAACCTATAGCAAGATTAATCCTCTTAGGATGGACATGTGTGGGTAAAGTAGATGACTATGTGCATTTAAGTCTATTTTCAACATTCTTTGTTACATAGCAACTTCAGTTAAATGAAAGAATGAAAAAACTGTTGGGAAGTTGATAACAATAGGACCTCCTCAAATACAAAAATCTTGTCATCAGATAAAAAATGGTTTTAAGTCACATGGAAAAAACAGTTCAATTTAAAGATGGTCGTTATGAGGTGTCATTTCCATGCAAATCTGAACCACATTTACCAGACATTTCAGAAATGGCATCAACACGGTTGGCTCAAACTGAGAAAAGGATTAAGAAGAATCCAGAAGTTGAGTCTAGGTACAGCTAAACAATAGAGAAGTATATTGAAAAGGGATATCTGCGTAAAGTAGAAAGCAAGAGGTACAGCCTCATTCAAAATTGTACTTATCACACTTTCCAAGGGTGGATCTAAACAGAGAAACAACCAAAGTAAGAATTGTTTATGATGATGCAGCAGCAAAAACATCAGGGTGTTTGTCTCAATTATTTCATTCACCAAAGGCCAAAACACCAGAATTATCTGTTTGACATTTTGCTTAGATTCCGGAAACATGAAATTGTTGTAGTCTGTGGCATTAATGAATGAATTTACAAGTAAGCCTTTGTGAATCAGACAGAAAGTGTCATAGAATGTTGTGGGACAATTCAGAGTATGAGTTTAATAGATTAGTGTTCGGGATAAACGCATCTCCATTTTTGGCACAGTATGTTTCACAGAAAAATGCTTAAGAATATGCTGACATATATACAATAGCTGTAGAAACAGTATTACAATCCACCTATGTGGATGACTCTATGGTTTCTTTGTGTAATGAAGAAGAAGGTATTGAACTTTAACAACAACTGTCCCAGTTATTGAAAAAAAGCAGGAATGAATGCAAGAAAATGGCTTTCAAACTCTCTAAAAGTACTCGAAATGGTCCCGAAAGAAGACATAGCAAAGGAAGTTGACCTATATACAGGATACTTACCAACTACAAAAGCCCTAGGCGTAGTTTGGAGAATAGAAGAAGATGTCTTCACATTTAAGTTGAAAAAGATATCGGTTCATATCCAAAAACATACAAAGAGAAATCGTTTGACTGTAGCAAGTCTATTTGATCCGTTAGGTTTTGTATCTTCCAATGTACTTCAAGTAAATATACTGATGCAAGAAGTTTGTTAAAGTCACTATGACAGGGATGATGAGATTGACTTTTAATTAGCAAAAGAAATTCAGAACTGGTGCAAGATAAGGCTTCAATTTGAAGCATAATAATTGTTGTTTTATAAACATAACATAACATATTTGGAACGAAGTGAACACCTTGTTATAAATGTACTGTTATGTATTCTTAGATTTTAATAGAAAAGCATGAGCAAAATTGGCAAAGTATCTTACGATGGATTTGCAATTTAATTAACCCGTTCCTTCATTCCACACAATTGCAGCAGACGCCTATCAATACAAATTAGTAAAAACGTGAACAAATCTCGATTGATGATAGTTTAGTTATTACACAGTGTTTCAATATTTTGACAATTTCTCCTTCTCCCACAATGTTCGCAAAAGTTGTCTCCTGCATAGGCGTCAGAAAGCCTTTGGATATGGAAATGTGTTAAGGAATGAATACAGGTAATCGATGTCGGGATTATATGTTTGTTACAATCAAATATTGCCTTTTCGATTCTAACAAACTACTTTAGTTCTAAACCTTCAAAAGTATATCTATGTTAATCATACTATAATCGACTTGGTCTGTAACAACATAATTAATGAATACAACCTTCACAGATAAATATTCGCGCGCTTGAAACAATGAAGGCAATTCAGAAGATTAACAAAGAAAGACGTTGAGGTTATCATTTATAATGTGCGTTTGTTTTATGGAGATTTTACGCCGTTTTCAACATAATTTCAATGATATCACGGCGACAGTTAATTTATGATCCCTGATTAAACAAACCGGGGCTAGAATGGGAAAAGTACTTTGATCAAGGGCACTGCCCCACATTCCTCGATGCCTAACACTCAGTAGGGCGGATTCCATGGAGTGGAGTACTGGTTGAGATGCCCAATGTTATCCTCAGATATTTTTAAAGTGGAAGATTCCAGAATATCATGTTGACATTCCATAGAAAAGTCAATTCAATACTGGTATTTAGTCTCATTATATGTTATACATGGTTAGCTCTTTTCATGCAATGCCATAGTGTGATAAAAGCTATTTCCATACTGGTGTAATACCTCATTATTTGTTATACGTGAGTATATGCTTAGACTTACTATCACACAATGTCATAGAGTAGTACAAAATAATTTGACTACTTAACAATGTCCAAATGATAAATATGTCATTCCATACTGAAGCTCTATTATATGTTATACATGCCCCTTAGACAACTAAAGACTGTCATTGTGTATAAAAAGGTATTTTTTTTACTGGTGTCTCATTATATGTTATGTATGGATATACACGAAGGTTAAATGACATATAGTATAAAAAAGGTTATTCAATACACCGGTGTAAAGTCTCAATATATATGAAATATATGGTTATACACTTAATCAAAACATTACACAATGTCCTACTGTAACAGAAGGTTATTCAATACACCAGTGTAAAGTCTCTGTATATATGTAAGATATGGTTATACACTTAATCAAAACATTACACAATGTCCTAGTGCAACATAATGTTATTCAATACTTCAGTGTAAAGTCTCTGTATATGTTAGATATGGTTATACACTTAAACTAAACAATACACAATGATCTAGTGTAATAATAGATAATTCCATACTGGTGTGAAATATCATTATATGTTATATGCGGTTATACATTTAGACTATGACACACATTTCCAATGGTAAAAAAGGCGATTCCATACTGGTTCAAAGCCTCATCGATGACGTACACAGCTGTTGATATCAATGGTAAAGCGACACACAAACAGTTGCCGCTAGATGTATGCCTGGAAAACAGATTTGTACACAGCTGTTGCCATCAATCCTAAAAGGACACAGTGACAGTTGCCGCTAGATGTATGCCTGGAAAACAGATTTGTTTCATGAACAGTAATTATAACAATGATGATATTTCCGTTATTTTTATATCATAAATGTAGGATGTGGGAAAGGGTTAACCTTCAATCGACAAATCAATCACAAATTAAGCTTACGTGCAGTATTCCGTAAAGAAGCATTGTTAATTGTCATTAAACTGTGCCAGCGTTCTATTGTTGCCTTCTGTATCAATGGTTGTCGTCGGTGATAAGAAACTTGTTTTACTGAAAACAAATAAAATCCGCAACATAAAGGAAATCGAAACACCTCTATTAGTTCCTCTAGTAGTTCCCACATTATGAAACTGTTTAATTGGCAGGCAATATTGTCCAAATTGTTTAGTTAGATGAAACTTTGAAGATGGAAGTTGTCACACATGGGATTGGGCAATTATAAATTTATCGAAAGATAAAAGTGTATGAAAGAATTGAATAGTCTCTTCATGATTTGTAGCCAAACTTATATACATGTATCTATAGGTGACACCTATTTACGAAACGTATACTTGGAAAACATAAGCATTTGAGCCATCCCGCGAGAAAACCAACATTATGGCCTCTGTAATATGTATCGACCCAGATCACCCTGCGCAGTCCGCACAGACTGATCCGGGCCGACACATTCCGTCTCAGGGGGATAGAGGTATAGAGTAATGATTCATCAAACAGAAAATCCACAGGAGGCGAAAAGTGTCTATCTGGGTAAGCCTGCGCGGCATGCTTAGTCTGATCCGAGTCGATACTTTACACAGAGTCCACAATGTTGGTTTTCATGCAAGACAGCTTATTTATACGACTGTTTATTGGGGTTTAACGCCGTTTTCAACAATTATCCAATCATATCACGGCGGCCAGCTCGCCTACTCATATCTTACCTGGTTTTCTCACAACAGTACTCTACACAACATACTTTCCAAGCAACTGGCTGCTTTACCACATATATTGTTAGCCCATTGGGGAAAGACGAATGACGCTTGTCACAGTGACTTTTGTCAAACGTCGGAAAGAATGTTGGCCGAGCTGGGATTCGAACTTACAACCCCTGGATTGACATCAGCGTGTCCGCGGATTTATTTGGTAAACTTTGACCTTAATAATGGTTTGCAAAAGCAAAAAATGATCATTATGTTCGTCTAGTTGATCATTGTTGGCCATAATATGCTGTATAAATGTCGTTTACAAAGCATCGAAGCCTTTTCAGGCATCTGCAGTAGAAGACTTTTGAAAAAAAGATTGTGGCAATAATAGACATTGTTCATTAGGTAACATATGATACATAGACGATAGATAACTTTTAAAAACATTAGAGCAGTTTCTCCTTCTATCACTGCAGGGTTTTCAATTTTAATTAGTAATAAAACTTCAACTTATTAAGATATCAATTTGTTTTATCTACATTTGTTTAAAGTTGTCTGCCCCTTTTGTTGTTTTGATTTGGGGATAAGATAAACACAAATGAGGCTAGATACTTACAATTTGCAGCAGCAAGTGTTGAGTTCCACCATAATAATCTTGAAATAGTCAGCGATACACTCCTTGGTGAGAGCATCTGCAGTGGTGTTTGATGCATTTTCCCTGGAATTAATCCAGAACCGGACTCGCTTCATGATCTCTGCTTCGGTCTCGAACATTCCAGGGAAGCGTTGTCGTAGTACGTCCTGAAGTGATAGCTGAACGATAGCTGAACTTTTTGGCTGAGACCCTTCAATGTCGTTAAACCTTCGGTACAGTGTCATTTATACGAAAAAAAACATAAATGGGTTTTATCGCTTATAGGTAACAGGTGTGAGATTTTTTTTTCAATAACCCATGAAGCTTTCTGAAATGAAACTGGAAAAATCCATGGGGGCCGCCATTTTGGATATGTATAAAAAGCAGATGTAAAACTCAGATTGAAAATTATTGTCGGCTTTTTAATCATTTTTTTTAAAACCGGTATTTCGGATATGTATAAAATGATCAGAAAAACACGGATTGAAAATTATTGTCGTCTTTTTAATCTTTTTTTTTTTTAAATCGATATATTTAAGATCATTAAAGTGGTGTGTTTTGTGGGAATTAACATTTGTACGAAAAGTTAAAAATAAATGGAAATCTGTAAGAAATATGTTTTCCCGTTCGTCAAAAAAACGACAACATTACCCTTCTACGCCCGCAACTAAATTTTGACTGTATCGTAGCCAAAGAAGGACGTGACGTCATTTCCGTTACACTTCATCTTGGCGTGACGTCAATGGAGCGACGTCGTTTCCCGCAAAAACGTGGTATCAACATGAAAGACCCCAAATTCCTATACATGAGCTATTGACTCACTCATTCAAAGTTTAATTATTTATCAAACATTGTGGCAAAAGGATAATTTCTCATAAGGAGCAATTGTTCTTGTGGCGACAATCTTTTCCTAAATCGTTTGTTGCATAGGCCTCAGAAACCGTCTCTAATAGGGAAAGGGTTTAGCAGAAATGTGACCCGTTACATAATTTGTTCCAGTCATATTGACTGGTTGAAAAAGGCAGTCGCCAGGTGGCATCAGAAAAGGGCTGATCTATTTGCTTCTTTACCATAATGTAGGTGATCGATTACGGATCATCTTGGCCCTCATGTTTTAACCTCGTTCATTATAAATGTATTCCTTGATTTTCTGAAAGTCTTTACTTTATTATTTTCTGTGAAAACAGCAATAAGAATTCCAAATATTTTTTGATAATGCAAGAAACATGACATTAACATTATTATTGTCTAGTCAATTACTTATAAATCCTTTTTTATGGCCAAAGTATGCTCTTTAATTTTTGTTTATAAATATCTTGCGTTTTTTTTGTAAATAGGTAGCACCTATAGATATATTATCTGTATTAACCCCGATTACCGTTTTGTTTTGCATTTGCAGTAGACATCTTTTGAAAATATTATTTTACGAATTGGAGTCGATTGAGATTTCATTACACTCTCTATTTAACGAGAAATGGGGTGTCAAACTAATGCGATTCATTGCATTCTCGATACAACGGGACATCGGATTCAATTGAGATTTCATTACACTCTCTATTTAACGAGAGATTGGAGTCAAACTAGTGAGATGTTATAGTACTCTATATTTAACGAAATATTGGAATTGAAGTAGTGGGACTGTATTTCATTCTTTAATTAACGGGACATTGGGATTCAAACTTGTGAGATTTGATTGCATATTCTGCATATATTTAACGGGACATGCGGGTTTAAACTAGTGAGATTGTATTGTATTCTACATATATAGGATATGTGGGTTTAAACTAATGAGATTGTATTGTATTCTATATTTAATGGTACATGCGGGTTCAAACTAGTGAGATTGTATTGCATTGTACATATATTTAACGGGACATGCGTGTTTAAACTAGTGAGATTTTATTGAATTCTATATTTAACGGTACATGCGTGTTCAAACTATATATATTTTTTGTATTCTATATTTAACGGGACGTAGGGTTCAAACTATATATATTTTATTGTATTCTATATTTAACGGGACATGCAGGTTTAAATTATATATATTTTATTGTATTCTACAAATATTTAACGGGACATGCGGGTTAAAACTATATATATTTTATTGTATTCTATATTTAACGGGACGTGGGGTTTAAACTATATATATATCTTAATGTATTCTATATTTAACGGGACATGCGGGTTTGAACTATATATCTTTTGTTGTATTCTATTTTTAACGGGACACGCGGGTTTAAACTATATAATTGGGCCATTCCATAAGAAAACCATTTATAGTGACATTCATATGAAATGAGGTATTTACCGCTCTAAGTTTGACGTCACGTTTGTGTGTGTGAACCTACATGTTTACGCGGAGTTTGGTTGGATTTTTACCGTAGTTTATGAGGTTTTGATTTTCACCTTTCTCTGCGGTAAGGCGTTGCTATACCAAGAAAGAAGTAAAGGAAAATACGTCTCTTAGATTGATTTGAAACCGTTGACAGATAAATATTTTCTTGGATCCGTGTTTTGGCTTCGTTTTTTCTCGATAGCATAACTTGTATTTTGAATCCGTGTCTCTCTGCAAAAAAGTATGACTAGTTCGTCTTTTGACACAAGCAATATTCACACGGATGCAGGTAACATAGGCATTCATGATACTTCGAACAAACTTCACGTGCATCTATATTGTTTGCAAAAGCCATTAATTGCCATTGGCAGCGAAAGGGTTAAAAACTAATGACAAATGAAGAAAGTCAGTGTATGCTCGCTCTCCTGATACAAACATTCTATCATGTTATAATAATATTTATGATAAAACTCGTGAAAATAGTAAAATGCCCACATGTTGTAATGTACAATGTTTAGATTATGCCGACATGATGAAAAGTCGGCCTTTGACGTGTGACATTTATTCTGCATTCGGAACAATATACTACGTTTTTTCAACACAATGAGGAATAATAATTTTGTAATATTATTAATAATACAATATAAATAGCAAAGCATAGTCTTGCTTGGTAAAACATACGTGCTATTTTGAAGCGTTATGCCAAGGTAACAACTCCTTAAGTTATTTGTACTAGATGGAACCCTGATAAGTTTACACATGTGTTCAGTCTGGTCAGGATACCTCTTGTCATTGTAGTTGTAAATTCACCCAAAGAGCCTACTTAAGTAGGCAATATAAGTGAAATCAGCATTGATTTACAACCTCTTCATGTTGGTTTTAGTATCACATATATCATTGAACAAATGCATGATAATTCATTTGACAAAAAATATCATTGAACATTGCCTTATCACAACTGCGATTTACAACCTCGGAATATTGGGTTTTATTATCGCATAAATCATTTGCTAAATACATGATACAGCATTCGACAAAAACGTTGCGTTGTTGACGAACCCAGTTGTGTTTCGATGACAGACTTGCAGATATCGGGAGGAGAAAATGATACATAATATGACATGCCCTCATGCAATGCTTCGTTAGCGTTGCAAGTGTCTATCAGAAAAGCCAAATCTAAATACATGCAATGCATTTCCTTCGATATAGTAGATGTAGATTGAATAAAGTTTCCGGATGTTTTCCTAAGTTTGTAATGCACCCGGCGGCATTCACATACTTATCTAGATGTGTAGAAACAATGTTAGTGTAGAACAGGAAATAAAACTCCAACAATATGTCATACATTTACATGTGTGCGTATTTCAGAACGACCCTGACATCTTGTTCAAAACGTTGTGCTTTAAAACATAATAACATTCAATGTAGTACTGCTTTACAGGTGAAGTTATAAGATGATTGATTGATTGATTAGGGTTTAACGACGTTTTCAACAATCACGTCTACCAGTTCACCTACTCATGCGTTTACTGGTTTTCCCACACCAGTACACACACAACATACTTTCCAAGCAACTGGCTACTTTTTCACATAGACTGTGACGAATGACGCATGTCCAAGAATTTACGTTGAATGGCTTAAATAGCTCTCAAGCCATTTTGATAAAAGTAAAAATAACGTTGCTATAAATTTTGTTTAAGCGTCGAGCATAAATTATGAAAATGACTTCGATGTCATTGCAACAATTTGTAAGACCTGTCTTCTTTTGACGTCCATTACGGCGTCAATATTCGTCATACGAAGACCACATATATAGCAAACAAAACTAGACAATTCGGACTACACTTCGACGAATTTCTAATTGGCCACCTAGTTTTTATCATATTCTAGGAAAAGACATCGGAGAAAAATACAAATAACCAGATATTAGTTTAATACAATTTATTCCTAATATGTAAAACAAAACATCATTGAAATTCGATTACGAGAACAGACTTAACAGAGAGGGTTAACATGGACACCCTTAAAACAAAAACTGCAAGATTAAATCACGTCGTAAATGATTTCGTTTCAATACTTTGTATGTCCACCTGCTGCGGCAATTACAGGACGGCACCTTGTCCTCATTAATATAATGTATCTGTGAAGATACTGTTGTGGAATGGCCGCCCACATCTGATGAATAACACGCGTGAGCTCCCTGAGATTTGGTTGCAGCGGCTTGGCACGCATCTTACGCTTCAATAGGTCCAACACGTGCTCGATTGGATTTAAATCCAGGCTTTTTGCAGGCCATTTGATAGAAAAAAACATGTTTCTGTCAATATTTTGCACTAAATAACAAATAATAAAACATATTGCAACTTTTATAACGACGCGTAACATACCTATCTGATGAGGGTGCCGGCACGAATCATTCCGACAGATTGAGCGCGTTCTGCAATGCTCATTCTCGCCATATTTAATGTTTTTCATAAAAGACAATCCACGAAGAATACTTTCCTACCAAATACGACAACTACCATGCCGTGCACGAGGAACGCGAGCACAACGGCTATTTTCGCACCTACCGTTCCGCATGGATGATTTTGAACATGAATACGTGTATTCTTTCTGTAAATCGATAGATCTGTGTGTACAACACAAAAATAATCAAACTTTAGATTTATTGATTAAATATGTCGCATAATATCATATTGTATACGGTGGCCAATTAGAAATTCGTCGAAGTGTATATGAAAATGTAAAAATCCCCAAATCGAAAAAATTGTCACTATTTGTTGAATTCTTTATTTAACGGGACGTGGGGTTCAAACACTAGATATATTTGATTGTATTCTATATTAAACGGGACAAACAAACTAACGGTAGAGCGTGGATTGATCCACTGACTAACGAAAGAGCGTAGATAGATTAACAGAGTAGCAAACAAAAGAGAGTAGATAGAAAGACAGACTAACGGAAAAGCGTAGATAGAAAAACAGACTTACGGAAAAGCGTAGATAGAAAGACAGACTTACGGAAAAGCGTAGATAGAAAGACAGACTTACGGAAAAGCGTAGATAGAAAGACAGACTTACGGAAAAGCGTAGGTAGAAAGACAGACTAACGGAGGAGCGTAGATAGAAAGACAGACTTACGGAAAAGCGTAGATAGAAAGACAGACTTACGGAAAAGCGTAGATAGAAAGACAGACTTACGGAAAAGCGTAGATAGAAAGACAGACTAACGGAGGAGCGTAGATAGATTAACAAACTAACGGTCGAGCGTGGATAGATCCACTTACTAACGAAAGAGCAAAGAAAGATTGACAGACTAGCAAAAGAGCGAAAATAAAAAGACAGTAAAATAGAAGAGTGCAGATAGAAAGACAGACCAACGGACGAGTGTAGATATATCTGAAGAAACGAAACTCTCTCGAAATTAAGGCGATTTAAGTTAAATGACTTTAGAACATCCCTTTTACACTTTATATACATGTGTGAGCTTTATAAATTAAAACAAAACACAAATGCCAGTATATTATTTTAATGTAAGCTCATTTTTAGTTAAGCGAAATTCATACTGTATTTAGTCTAAACAGTAAGATAGAGAACCATTCTACTAAATTGGTTACCTGCCTCATAAGCCTTATTATTTCAAAAGTATCTCAAAGCGGGAACCAAAAAAAGGTGCGCTAATTGTATGCTAGTTCCTTACACCCTATGATATATTACGCAGTAATTAGAGGAAGAATCTAAATAAAAGGAGTACCGTTCTTCTATAGTCTATTTATAGATTTTCATTTTTATCGTAGCATCTCAGTTTTCAATCATCCAAACTATTCATTTGCTTTATTTTTAATAATCTGACTTTCATGTTTAGTATAATATCCTCCTATTGTAATGTGTTGTGTGCCAAAAACTCCGTCTGTCGCTCTTCTAATAATTGTTTTTTGTCGTTTTCGATCATCTTTCATTTTCATTCATCTATGCATTTTGTTTTTAGCAAATATCGCTGAAAGTTTCGTCTATGATTGCACATACTTGATTCAAAGTTAACTTTGAGTACAATTGTCATCGCAAAATGCAGACATGAAAAGATTTGCTCATCTTGAGCAATTTCTCCATTCACTACAATGTCTTTTTAACTCTTTTTCAAATAAGTACTTTAATTTATAGAGAGTTTCGATTCAGTATAATGAGGGACGTAGACGAGATCTTGTCTACGTCCCTGGTGTAATTGATTACATATTTGCCGTCATCTTTGTGATATCTTTAAATTAAGAGGAAGGGACCAAGAGTTAATGATGAGGTCAAACAGAGTTATTTTCTTTCTATATCAATTCTTTATATGCATCAAACTATAACTTTGAGAGTTAAACTCTTAGGTCTTCTTAATAAAATATCAAATATTATTGAATCCTGTTTTGTGAAAAAATATCTAAATAGCACATGCTAAAGTCATTCAATTCTATTAGGTAGAATGTGAGGAAACTTCTTCAATTATAATCTTATAAAATGAGCACCGTCTGAAATAACGACGACTTCTGATAACATTGCCAAATTTATCGATGCTGTTTTCTAGATATGTCATATTTTTCCCAAAATATTTTAAAGCAGGCATCTTTAAAACATGTTTTCAGACAAATTGTTATTAAAGGTCAGTAATTCGTAATCATAAAAAAGGTTACAAAATAACCCTTTCCAAAATACAACAATTCTGCTGCAGACAACTTTGAAATTGTCAAGACAAAAACTAGGAAAGGCTCTTTAAATGATAACATTATAATTGAATTGTGTTGAAACTCTGTAACAAAATAATAAAGTGCACATGTTGAGCAATTGCTCCCTTTGTCAAAATGTTTTTAACACTCATGTTGTCGATGTATCTGAAGGCGAGGTAGAAAAGGCTTTAGATCAATGTTTTTGTAATAAGACATCTAAATAAATTTTACAAGTCGATTATTCACCTGAAGAGAACCAAAATTTATATTTAACATCAAAATATTTTTTCAAGCACTGGTTGAACAGTTTTTCTTTTATAAAAATTGAAACTAGTTTTTAGTGTAACCCATTCATACAAAAAGACACTTTCAGGCACGTCTGCAGCAAATATGTTTTGAAAACATTGTGGCAAAAGTAGAATTTTTTTTAAACTTTATTCAATTATAATTTTAATTGTTCTTTCAATTATAGAGAGTGTCCTTATTTTTGAATACCGGCATTTGTTGCAGATTTGTTGTATGTGGGAAAGCGTTAACAAAATAGTGTCTTAAAATGTACACTAAATGTTCTTTTACCTATCTTTTCCTAACAAAAAATTGACTCAAAATGTTTGTAATATAAAAGAACTCTTATTATTAATCTAAGGTCATGATTTTACAGTTTGAGAAATAAATTCAAGTAATTTTTCATTCACTGGTTTAACTTTTTCAAAAGATTTGAAACTAGTTCCTTTGTTAAGCCTTTCCCACATACAACACATCTGTAGCACATTAGGTAAAAATTGGAACATCTTGCTAGAGAAGGTATAATTTATAGACATAAAGTAGAAAACGTTGTAGCAAAACGATAAATTTCTCGTGAGCACTTTTTCCTTTTGTCACAATGTTTTCAAATGTCGTCTGCGCAGCAGCTTTAAAATGCATATGTTTTAAGGAAATGGTTAACAAATATTTACTTAACCCACCCATTGAATTGTACATTGATTATTTCATTTAAAAACTTACCAGTGTATACATATATATGCCCACATTTTCTCTCTTGTCAGTCTTTTGGATTACGTGAACATTGAAATACGTTTCCTTGAATTTCTGAATGCTAATCACGATACAAGTTCACATCATTTTCGTCCACTCGAGATTGTTCGTTTGTAATCCGACAGCTTTGATTTTACATTGTTCCATTTGCCACAATAATTTCAACACTTTTCAATTATTACTATTATTTATATAGACTTTCTATGTTTTGTACTTGATATTTACAAAGTCTGTCAGGTTAAACATCATTGAAATAATTGTGGCAAAAGGAGAAATTGCTCATGATTAGCAATATCTGCATTTGCCACAATCATTTCAAAACTTTTCAATTATCATACGATAATTTATAGAGATTTTTCATGTTTTGTACTTGATAATTTCAAAGTCGTCCGCTCCAGATTTGTTATTTGGGGGAAATGGTTAAACACCTTTCTACTATCATGACTTACCGATGCAAACCAAAACAGATCTTCTGTGTGTCAGAAATATTTGACAAGACATGATCATAACAGGGCGTGTGTTCAATACAAATAGTAGATTGTTTTTGGTACAAATTGAAATTGATGGTAATCTCTTGTCCATTTATCTTTAGTATCATATGTCTCTTTTCATGATCAGTTTAACTCTAAGTCATCTCATTCGCTTAAAACCCAGAACCTGCCAGGTTAAATATCCTACATAAAACTTATATCTTCAAATACCGATATCAGCATTACTGACTACATATTAAATTTGTCTAATGTTTGTGGATTTAATTGTTCTTTTTTCTTATTTCTTCACGTGCAACGAAATATTGCGGATTCTCTGCTGTGCGTCAAACATTCGTCCTGTATAGTGTAGTAATGACCGCCATCTTTAGTACTGTTGATCCCATGTGTGTGTCTTGTCAAAAAAGTTATATAGTGTAACAATGACCGCCATATTTGCGCCAGTGTCTGGGTAATTTACCAATGAGATGCAGAGATGTACATCGTGTAACACAAACAGTTATACCAGCGAAGTGTATCACATTCGAAAAATACCATTGTGAAAGGGTGCTAGTTATACGGGGGGTGGGAAACAAGGAAGTACACGAGGTGCAATAGGTGTGCTGACAACCGATGTCACACGGAATTTAACACTCGGGATTTAGCGATTAATGAAGATGGATTTGTACCTTCGGATAGTCTGATCAAGATTTCATCGTTTGAATCTGGTCTTAATACATACGAGCTGTCCCACGAGTTAACCATCATTGTGGACTCAGATAAGCCTAAGCAGGCGAACCTGGATAAACAATGTTTGCCTCCTGGGATTTTTCTGTTTCAGGAAGCATTACTCTATACCTCTATCCCTCTGAGACGGAATGTGTCGGCCCGATCTGTCTGCGCGGACTGCGCAGGCTGATATGGGTCGATACATTACGCAGAGGCCATAATGTTGGTTTTCTCGCAGGACGGCTCAATTAATATCATATTGTCCTATTCACGTTGTATTGAAATAAATGTGTTAATGGTTTTTCGATCATGACCGAAGTTAAAGAGTGATCATGGCCATTGAAAGGGGTGTCGGATTCACATTATAAATACGTTCAGGGCGGAAATATTTTGTGACATCAGACCATGAAAACGAAGCAAGTTTAACAATATCTGAATGCATATTACCATGTCAAGCCGAGGAAAGTCTGTGTACGGATAATGTCGTTGGTATTGTAGGTCCCCACTCTGGTTAAGAACATCTGGCTTAACGAATCAAAGCTCATACAGGTTTGTTGCATTTGTTTGTTCACTCCTTAAAGTGCACTTAATCAGAAATGTTAATGAGATAAAACTACCTGTTTTCGCCCGGAGGTTCGTGTTTAATAATAGTTTTTGAAGGAAACCCGAATAATTACTAAGAGGAGTGTCTCCTCTTTCGTCCAAACGGGGGTAAAGTGGTCGTCGAAAATTGGTCTGGTTTTCTCCCTGATGTAAGAAGACTTCATCCCTAGAAAGTCGATCGTCAGCTTGTATTATAAAATACTTTAACAATGGTTGTAATGGCTGCCCTCCTTCGCGATCAGTGTTGTAGGGTTAGCATTACCTTAGATTGACTGGTGTCAGGATAAATGAACGAGTAGTATTTATAACCTCCAAAGAACCAATGATATAACTGGAAAAAAAATTGAAAGCTGCGTCCAACGACAAATAATCAATTGTTGGACTTAAATCAGCGAGTAGCTGCTCCTTGTCGTCATATTTTGATAATGTGTGATTATCGAAGTTTGTCTCTTGCGGAAAGGGAATGTCCAACTCATGGAACGACTGCAATTGTTAATATGTGCCATGATAAATACAAAAAAATATCATGCGGTCCACTGTTCGTTCACGTATAGTTTTTAAGCACTTTTGAAAATGTCGTGTTAAAAGAGAGATCGGGGTTGAGGTTTATGAAGGTTTGTCATTATTACTTCATAAATTATACAATGACATCCCTATATACCAGTTGTTAAATGATACATTCGTTATTCACCAGATGTAATAGGTAAATGTCCCCAACATTACTTAATATCGCTGAAAAAAGCCAGTTAGGTGCGGCGGAAATGTGTTGTACCAGAATCTGTCTTTGGGCAATAGAACCTTCCGATATCGCCGATATAACGAAACTGAATGGTTTCCATAATCATACTAAAATAATAAACCTTTTACAAGTCCGAACAGAACTACTACATAAACGTGTTTAAACTTAAACTAAAAACTAGAGACTCACTCACTCCGACTAATTCTCAAACCCTGACTTACGCTTGCGCTATTATTTGCATATACTATATTTCCGCTGTAGACCAACCTTAATTTAATTTTCTCCTGTTTTTCTCTGATATGCCGACCAGCTCTTATCAAACAGCACATATATGTTTTTACAACCATCGAGGAGTAATTGACCCAGAAGTAACAGAGGGGATGTTGACATAGATCTGCACTTAGAGGACCAACAAGAAGGAAAGCGTTAAGGCTTTCAGAAATTTCACAGATTGCTACTCTGTAGGCCTTATTATGAGCCGCACAGGTAAAATATACATCATCCCAACCGTTTCTTTAAAACTCCTTAATGACATTTGGTCTATACTGCCATTCAGTCAGAGGACTTTCAGAGTATACCATCTATGCGAGGACAGTGTCTATTTTGTCTATGTATAGCATCTTTAGTAGAACGTATAAAACACACACTCAGTGTATTGATGAAGAATTTCGATTGGACAAGCATATACATGGAATCGCTGTTCTTACTCATTCGATATTATTAGAAATTGAAGTACGTTATGTTGACAGCGGTATATACGGAATATTACGTTGCGGGAGCGATAAAAGGGTTTGTATTGCACGACAAGTAGCGTGGAAAAATCGATATCTTACGAGACCGAAGGTCGAGTAAGATATGGATTTTCCACGCTACGAGTCGTGCAATACGTACCCATTTATCGCTCCCGCAACGTAATATTCCTTTTATTATATACCTACGATCGATGAAGAGCGAAAAAACTATTAAATATACAGATTCAATACATTGTTTATTGGGGATACCTCACTGAAAGTATTCCGCGCACTGTCTGACGTCACAATCTTGTATTTACACCGCATGTAGATACGGAATTTTAATCTGTCGTGGTGTATTTGCGCATGTCAATCTGCATGTATTTCCACCGGAAAATGTACAGGCATATAATAAATATATATATTTGATTGGTCAATGGAAATCTTTATGACAAATTTTGATTGGACAAACATACACACACGGAGTAAATTGTGTATGACAGAAATACATAAATCACAACGCACAAACATTATGAGGACAACCATGTTTCTTAATGTTTAGAACGTAGTCCCCATAAAGATGATTTATATAATGAAAACTCTTCGAGGACCCGAGTGTAAGTCCTCAAAATGTAAAAAGTCCTCTGACCGTTGGTATGTATCTAATGTTCAGTCCTCACAACATAGGCCATACAAACGCACACACACAGACACACACACACACACACACACACACACACACACACACACACACACACACACACACACACACACACACACACACACACACACACACACACACACACACACACACACACACACACACACACACACACACACACACACACACACACACACACACACACACACACACACACACACACACACACACACACACACACACACACACACACACACACACACACACACACACACACACACACACACACACACACACATTCTAAATATACTCGTATTCCATTACTAAAAGACTGTGGCGAATCGTTATACAATTGTGGCGAATTTTAATGTGGCGAATCGTTATTCGACTAAAAAATTAATTGCCAAAAATGTAGAGTAAAATGTGCGAGCCTGTTAAATCAACTTCATAATCGAGTGTTTAAAATTCAGACGCACACCGACAACCCAAACTTAGCCTGGAATTTGTAATTGTGATAAAGACGAGAAAAACAAGACTGTTTGCACTGTTTGACAACCCACTACCTTACTTAAGTTATATCGCGGCGACAGTTCAAATATTCATGATCTCTGGGCAAACAAACAAGTATTAGGCTATGAAATGTGCACAAAAGCACTCCAACGCTCCCCGACGTCTAACCTGTCGGTCAAGGCGGATTCCTTATAAAGATATAAGTTAAGACTGAATGTCATTATCTGGACGCATTGAGGACGTGTTTTTATACAGACGTGAAATCATCCTAGATTAAGGAGAACTTGTTCATCTAGAGCAATATCTCGTGGTTTTCCTTAAGCCTCGGTTACAACGAACCCACGACGCATTTGTGCCACGACACGACAGAAGATTTGGGCAAATCGTGGGTCGTCGGTACGAAATTTTAAGCATCGTGTTATCGACTTGCCGTCATGAGGCAAACTTTCGGCATGCACCTTATTTGATCGACACTCTTTTGTGGTATCTATGTCTAATAGCTGTCGTGAGTCTGTTCTCCGACAGTTTTGCGACTGTCGTGCGATAACTGTCTTGTCGTGGATTCCAGAAGAGGTTATTTTAGTCAAACAATCTTACGACTGTCCTACGACTGTCCTACGACTGTCTTACTACTGTCTCACGACTGTCGCAAGACAGTCGTGAGACGGTTGCAAGAAGCCTCACGAATAGCATATTTCATAAGGAAGGGGCGCGTACAATATTGCAAGTCTGTCGTGCGTTAATCTTGCAAGATGCCTCACGAATAGCATATGTCATAAGGAAGGGGCGCGTACAACATTGCAAGTCTGTCGTGCGTTAGTCTTGCAACACATTTTTGTTTTGAGTGGTATAAAACTCGAGCAAATGAACTCTTATAAATTTAACATGTCTGTCGTTCCTGAGAGTGGGTGGCTATTCCACTTGAGCGACTACACCTAGTCCTGCTGAGAGGGCATCTGGCAGAACTCCAGCACGAACATAAAATAGTGCTGTGGCGTTGATCCGGGCCAGGGAGCAGCGCAGGAACCGGCAAAACCCCCGTCGTTGGTGGTTCAGCTGTAGATCGAGCGACGCCTGATGTTTATGCAGTATTGTACTCTCTGAGTGGGTTTATGCAGATTGAGCCTGGCATGTTTCAGGAGCTGTTGCTGAGGGTCACTCCTTGCATCACAAATGGCCGACTGCGAGGTTGCCGCACTCCTCTAAAGCCTGGCCTGAAGCTGGCCATCACCATGCGTTATACGGCCACAGGTAACAGTCATCGTAGCCTGATATACTCCTTCCGAGTGCCCCACAACACCATCTCAGGGGGATCGTTCCAGTGGTTGCCCAGGCCATCGGTGATGAGAAAGTTTGCGAGACGATGCAAACCCAGCACACCTGATAGATGGCGCCATGTAGCGAACCTATTCAAAGTTCAGCGTAATTATCAACATTGCTGTTGGACGATCGATGGCA
The DNA here is from genome assembly GCA_031761405.1 of Serripes groenlandicus. Taxonomy (NCBI): domain Eukaryota; kingdom Metazoa; phylum Mollusca; class Bivalvia; order Cardiida; family Cardiidae; genus Serripes; species Serripes groenlandicus. The sequence continues at coordinate 136,307,048 of JASEVX010000004.1, forward strand.
AACTTGTGGTCATCAAGGCACCTAAGAACAGCGGCCCCAAGCACTACAACTGCAAGGTTTACTTCTCTGTTTGGAGTGGATGACGGTAACTACAAGTTCGTGAGGGCGGACTAGGCTTCCCTAAGCTTTATCATCTTCCTTATGATGAACACAACATCCCATACATCCTGATAGGCGACGACGCGTTCCCACTGTGCATCTGGATGATAAAACCGTAAGGTGGAACCGTGCTCGACCATAACGAGCGCATATTCAACTACCGAACCTCGAGGGCCCGCCGCGTCGTGGAGAACGCCTTTGGAATCCTGACTAACCGCTGGCGCTTCTTCCTGATGCGTGATCACTCTCCCGGCCTCCACTTAGCCGACCTTGACCAGGAGGATGGAAATGGCGTTCCGGGAGACTGGTCGCAAAACGCTATATACGAGGTCAACCAGGTGATCAGGCCTAGATCCCGCAGCCTTCTTCGCTTTCTTGGGGACAGAGCCACGACTAGTGCCTGTAGCCTACACCCGCTACATCCGCCTCGGCAGTCTCAGTCTCATGTACGCCATCAGTAGGGTCACCGGCAGTCACCGATTCGTCATTCGTGGCATCACCTTTATCAGCTTGGGGTTGGGGCTCCTCTGTCTGGTACACATAAGCCACTTAAACCAACTTTCTCTTGCTGTTTTTCTTCTTGGTAGGCATCCTGGATACATACTTTGATTACATGTGCAAACAGTTGAATAAGATAAGGTGAACAATGCCAAATTCTGGCAGATGTTTCCACTGAAAAGTCTCGAAAGCAAATGGCAGGCAACAAACCGGGCCTCGTTATATAGTCTGGAGCCGGACGCGAGGGCACCAACGAGAGACCAGCGACTGTTGGGTGACCACGATTGAACAACGATCGGATTACGTGAAAAACAGCCCCCCCCCCCGACCCCCGCCCCCCCCCCCCCCGACGAAGCCCGACAACTCACGATGGTTTCACGACTCTCGCACGACTAACTTGCGATACACCCACAACATAACCACGATATATATTTCTTTCTCTGTCCCGTCCCCATCGCCAAACTATCTTTAAAGTGTCGTAAGATCTGGCCACGACAAATATTGTATGTGTCTACCACGACAAAATTTCGTACGATCCATTGTGCACTAGGCTTTACACAGGTTTTATACTACCTCCTGATGTAGACACGTCAATTATCGACTATATAAAGGCAAGGGTCAACCCTTTCCCACACACAGACGCTATTTGACGCCTCTGCAGCAGACGATTTTTGAAAACATTGTTTCAAAAGGAGAAATTGCTCGAGATTGTTTTAACTCTATTCATTAATTATACTATTATAGGAACAGAGTGTCAATATTTTTGCCTAGATGTTTGCATAGTCGTCTGCTGCAGATGGTTTGTGTGTGGGAAAGGGTCAAATAACATCAGTGTGTCAAGGATACATCATCTAACCAAGTCTCTATGTAATTCATTCTATCTTATATGGCTCAGGCTTTCTTAAATGCAGACGTGGTTCAGGTATCTGCAGCAGACGACTTTTTAAACATGTTGAAACAAACAGAAATTAAACATAATCATGTTAAGGAAACGGATCGGAGAGTAATACATGCCAGCATTCTAAGAAAATGACCATTACTAGAACATTATCACGGCTTTAACTCTTGTCCACATACAAACGCTTTCTGACGCCTTTGCAGCAGACGACAATCTCTATTTAATTGTATCTTTGTAAAACGGCCGACTTTTCATGAGTTAAACACACATGAGCCGTGTCCAGCGATTTGGCTCTTAATGCACAGTCTCACCAGTGACTTCACTTTTGGCTAAAATCTTATATAGACATACAACCTTTCCCACATACAACAAACCTGTAGCTGAAGACTTTGGAAAGTCTCTTTCTATAAACGTTTAGTTTTAGAATACAGTTGATATCATTGTGGAAAATAGTAATTTCTCCTTTTTTCAAAACGTTTTTAAAAGTTGTTTGCTGCAGAGGCTCCAAATTATGCCAAAGATTTAATTAATATTACTTTTGATAAAATATACTAGAAGCCTATATCCACTAGCTGTACCCCAATGTGATCTAAAAGGATTCCACGTCGGACTGTCAATAAGGCCCCAAGTCGCCTGACGCGATTTATAATGAAATACAAATAGAATGCGTGTGCCTAGTTATAATTATGACTGTGACTTTATATATGTGTGTGTGTTTATATGAAACCTTTTACGACTTTGCAGCTGTGTAAACCTTTGAAGATATGTTTTCCTACATTCATTCTCCTTCTTTTCCTTCAGATATACATATACTGTTTTAGCTGACGACTCTTTTCAAGAAAAGGAAACGCTATTTTCGGTATTTTGGGTAATTATGATAAGTATTATAATGGAAGTATAAAAATAATTAAACATACCTTTTCTCCGCTCAAATGATTGAAAAGGGTATTTTGATACTTCATAAATATTTCCTCTATTGTTACATTTTAAAATTGAATAAAAATCTTCAATATTTCTGTTTACAAGCCATTGAGGTTTAAAGTATGTCTTTCGTATATTCACATAAATAAGACGTTGGAAGAAAAAATTATATTCGTCTTCGATCTATGGACAAATGTTTTCCTTTTTAATTGAAGATATTTCATATGAAGAAAATATAAAATTTGACAAAGTTTTCTTTAATAAGAATTCGGGTGTAAACAGAAAATTGAAAAGTATATAATATAATGCTTGTAGCGTTACGTCTATATCACTTTGCCATTTTTCCTTGAAAATATATTTTAATCTTGGCGTAAACACTTATAAAACTGTCATTACCAAATCATCATGAAATATCCAAACATCTCTGAATCCATATCTAAATAAATGATCATTTATAAATGTGGGCCAAGTACTTCGTCCAGATTCATCAAGTATAAATAACATGAACAAACATTGTTTGGGTATCTTTTGTTATCCATACGAACACCATATAAGCAGTACTTATTGCAGTTTGGCATGTATGTAATATACATATGAGGTTACTTGATTAAGTGTTAGGTCATGATTTGTATTTGGTTTTATATTATTGTGACGCTCTGTTTACTAGTTATATGTCATTGTAAATATAATTATGGGCCGGTGACCTAGATACAAGAAATAAAGACAGGTATGTCTATTAATATTCATGCTATTTCGAGCACCGGCTCATTCATATTCATGAGATTCAAGTTACTTTGCCGCTGTAGGTTTTATATTATTATTTAGAAAAGACAGCTTCAGCTTCCGAAATAAAAGCTGTCAATCCTGTTAACCCTTTCCAATATACAACACTACTGCAGTAGACGACTTTGAACATATTTTGTCAACATATAGAAAAACTCTATAATTGAATGGATAACCTATGACTAAAGGTGGTAAACATTGTGGCAAAAGGAGAAATTGCTGGTTTTGAGCAATTTCTTCTTTTGTCACCATGTTTTCACAAGGCCGTCTGCTGCAGAGGCGTCATAATGCGTTTATATGAGGGAAATGGTTAAACAATATGTAAGATATATTTACAAATAAATGTACTTTGAAATGATCGTTGGACCCCGTTCTTCGTTGCAAGGCGCCCCCCCCCCCCCCCCCCCCCCCCCCCCGTACGTTGGCTACGGCAGCCAAAGAACTCGGTCCAACGATGATTTCACATTACAGGGTCAATAACATATAAATATACATCTTGACTGGGTGATTTCCGTACGAAATCTCTATTCATTTTCAGTATATAGGCTCGTTGATTAACGTTCGAAGTCGCTCGAGATCCTACGGAAATCACCAAGCGGATCGTGCATGTTTGAATATCTATTAGCGTAAACATGAACATTCTCCGTAAGTAAGGGTGTAATATTTGAATAGAATGAATACTTTGTGGCAAAATGAGAAATAGCACACCATGTGCAATTTATTCTGTTGCCACCTTAGTTGGAAAGGGTTAAGGATATCATGCTCATCGCACTAAATATATAAAATGTCGCAAAGGCGATATCATGTATGTAATCAAAATCGGAAGTTCCCCCTTTTCTTTCTTGACAAAACAATGGAGTTTTTATAAATAACATTTTCACGCAAAGAAAAGAAGACCCATATTTGAACGTATGCTGAAAATATTCTGGGAAAGGGATATTTGTTACGCCCATTTCTGCTTCTTAAACATTTTTTATCTCATTTTATGTGTAACTTAAAGGTAGTTTGTCGAAATATGTTCATTGTGCTGTTTCGCATGTTATACATGTATTCAGCAGACGACGTTTGAAAACATTTTGACATAGACGGAGAAATTGCACAATATGAGCAATGTCTTCTTTTGCTACGATATTTTCAACTTTACTCAACAATTGTTTTTTCATTGTATTCATAGAGTTTCTATAGATTTTTATTAAACATTTTCAAAATCGTCTGTTGCAGATTTGTTGTATAAGGGAAACGATGGAGACATGTAAATTCAAATTGAACAATGTTTTTAATGTCTGTCATTTTATGCAATAAGCCAAATGGTCAAAGGAGAGTTAGCACAGTCTCAGTTTTTCTCATTGTCTGTTTTCACAAACGTCCTGCTGCACATGCAGTAAAAGGCGCTTATATCGGAAGAGTGTTCTGCAAACCAATGTTAAAAATGTAAAGTAAAGTGTTTGTTTATTGTAGTGTTAGCTTATTGATAATAAATACACTCAAAATATGTATATTTGTTGTTGGCATTTTTTGCCAAGGTCGAGAAGAAAGTACATTTTAAAAGAAAGTGAAAATGGGATTTCAAATTACATCGTTTGTTTTTTGTGTAACATCCGTAGGTAGGTAATGTGTGTGTGTGTGTGGGGGGGGGGAATATTTTACGATGTTTACACGTAATAAATCATCGGTATAATCCGGGTTGGGGTATTTTACGTGTAATCATTACGTATGCGTATATATATAGATATAGATAAGCTATCCTTGCCGTCTGTTCCAAATGGAAAATCTTAGTCATGTCTTTCTTGATTATTTTACGTGATTAATTGGCATAAACTAAAGATCTACATCAAACTGCACCGATCTGGACCTTCACCGATTGAAAGTATCCTTGGTTGGTTTTACTGGTAAGAGACCTTTAATAAAACATATAATATAATTACCTCTTGTGAACTAGATTGTAAATTAATCGAATGACGAAATTGGGTCGATGCCTATAATAGGAATGTACATTTTTATCAGTGCAGATCGACTGACGTAACTGGGTTGCGGTAACCGTTTTCATTTAATGACTCACTCATTACGAAAACATAACACATTTGAGCCGTTCCACGTGAAAACGAAAATTATTGACACTGCTTAATGTTTTGACTCAGATGAGACTGATATAGGGGTATCGAGTAATGATTTCTAAAACAGAAAATCTACTGGAGGCGAACAGTTTCTGTCCGGGTTAGCCTGTGCTGCTTGCTTATGCTGATCCGATACTTCACGAATAGTTCACAATGTTGTTTTCCTCGTGGAACGGCTCATTTACTGAGCTTAGCGACCAGCGAGGAACCGCATAAACATTCGGCTCCACGCAATCTGATATCTTGACCTTCCTACATCCGGTGACATAAGCTCCCTGATGTTTAAGGTCAAGTTCTATCGTTTGAGTGCTCAATATTTATAGAGGACTCCATGCTTAAACGTTACCAAATTAAAGAAGTGAAGTAGGAATATGATGTTCAAGGTCAAATGATATCGTCTTAGTGCTCAGCATTTATAGAGGGGTTCCATGATAAACATTTACCAAAGTAAAGAAGTGAAAGTGAAAAGTGATATGTAAGGTCAAACGATATTGTCTTAGTATTCAGCATTTATTGAGGAATTCAATGCTCAATATATATCAAAGTAAAGACGTGAAGAAGGAATATGATATGCAAGGTCAAATTATATCGTTTAAGTGATCATCATGTAAAGAGGGGCTACATGCTTAATTGCCTAAGTGAAGAAGTGAAGAAGGAATATATTATTCAAGGTAAAATGATATCGTTTAAGTGATCATCATTTATAGAGGAGCTCCATGATTAAACGTTACCAAGGTAAAGACGTGAAACGGGAATATGATGTTCAAAGTCAACTGATATCGTCTAAGTAATCATCATTTATAGAGGGGCTCCATGCTTGAACGTTACCAAAGTAAAGAAGTGAATGATGTTTAAGGTCAAATGATATCGTCTAAGTGATCATCATTTATAGAGGGGCTCCAGGCATAAATGTTATCAAAGGAAAGAAGTGAATTATTTTTAAGGTCAAATGATACCGTCTTAGTGCGCATCATGTAAAGAGGGGCTCCATACTAAAAGTTGTGAAAATGTGAAAGAGGAATATAATGTTCAAGTTCAAATAATATCATTTTAGCGCTCAGCATTTATTGAGGGACTCAATGCTTGAACGGTACATGTACTAAAGTAAAGAATTGAAAGAGACAAATGAGGTTCAAGGTCAAATCATATCGTCTAAGTGTTCAGCATTTATACAGGGGCTCCTTGCTTAAACGTTACCAAAGTAAAAAAGTGAAAGAGTAATATAAGGTTGGAGGTGAAATCATTAGAAGTCAGCATTTATCTGGAGACTCCATGCTTATCCGTTACCAAAGTAAAGATATGAAAGAGGAAAATGATGGTCAAGGTCAAAGAATATCGTCTTAGTGCTCAACATTTATGGAGGGGCTCAATGCTTAAAGTGACCAAAGTTAAGAAGTGAAAGTGGAAAATGATGTTCAAAGTTAAGTGGAATCGTTTAAGTGATCACACTGTATAGAGGGGCTTCGTGCTTAAACGTTACCAAAGTAAATAATTGAAAAGGGAATATGATGTTACATTTCGTATAAGTATGCTAGTTCTTTGTCTCATTCAGAAAACAATTTATCGATACTTATATTCTACATTAATCCTAGTATGTTTAAATTCACAACCTTTTCGATCAGCACAAGTATAAATCTTGTGAATAACATTGTATTGAATCATATACATGTATTTCGTTATCACAATACTTGTCTATGCTTGTACTTATTACTATGTTATGCAAGTGTTTTTCTATCACTCATGTTAGTATGTATATATTGTACAAGATGAACATATATTGAAATACCATCCTACATATTATTCTTGTCTTTGGAAGTGAGGTAGGGATGTAAATTTTAGTTTTGTCATATTGTAGGTAGTATTCAAGATAATGTTATCCATTTGCTTAAACCCCTTCCGGATGCAACATATCTGTAGCAGACGACTTTTAAATCATTTTGGCAAAAATAAAATAATCTTTATCAGTGAAAGTTATATCATAAACTATTAGAGTTGTAAACATTGTGACTAATGTGCTCATAATGAAAAAAATCACCTTTTGTCACGATGTTTTTAAATGACATCTGCTGGAACTACGTCAAAATACGTCTGCGAATTCGAAAGGGTTATAGTACAGATGTGTTGTCCATTTTTGTTTAGAGGAAATGATATCTGCTTTTACTGCCCAGTTTGATCAATCACATTGAAAAAGAGATTTTGAACAATTGTCATACAGTGGCTTTTTCGGAATTACATGCCAAGTGAAGTGATCTGCCTTCGTAGAAATATGCAGAATTCGAAATTACGACTTAAGACACTCACATTTAAATCAGACCAAACAATTTCGATAAGTGTATAATATATTTGGCGATATTGCATAAAATATCGTCTCGAATTGACCATATGAATTTGAATATTTATGAGCTGGTGCTCGTTTTAATGTCCAATGCAATCGGACTATACAACCAACGCACTGCCATGCGGCTGGTATATCTTATTTATTTATATAGGTACCCTTTATCCTGTGGATACTTAACGATTATGAAGTCGACGACTTGATTGGCTTATGCAATGGTCAATCTGAGACGACCTGTACTAGGCAGTCTCCAGATCTATAAAAGCGTTTACCACTGCAGCGTTGTTTAAGTCTGATTTAAATGAGATTGTAGTTTTCATTTCAATAAATGCGTCACAAAGAAATTGCAATCACCACATGGGATGTAACCAATTACAAAGTATGATTATTTATTGAGAAGAGTTGTCTTTCTTACAAAAAATAAAAGTTCTGATTAACATTGTTTTTCTAGAAAATGTATTTTTATTTTTCATTTGTATTGTGTGTTATGCCACACAGAGCAGTATTTCAGTCAGTTCACGGAGTTACCGGTGTACATTGGCAATACTGATGGAAAACTTATCCTGCCACAAGCACACCTGGCGTAAAGCTTTGCCCGCAACACTTGCTGAAAATTACATCTCAAGTAAATTAGGATTAATATATTTATTTAATGCTGAACGATGAGATACTGAGTTCTATCAGTGAGATATAATCAATATCACCCACACTGCGAGTGATATAGGTATGGCTCCAAAGGGATCAACGCTATACATCATACCGCTGACGTGACGTGATTTTCCTAGTATTCGGTCATGTTATACTACACACGTTATATATAAAGAAATACGTAATGGGTATATTATTCTTTCGTCATCCATTATCATTAAATAAAAAGAAAATGTGTTTGTTTTGAGTGTATATGGAATATATTTCAACTCGAAGTGATACAATTTTAACATTTTTACTCGCGCTCCGCGCTCGTGAAAATATTGAATTGTATCACGTCACAATTAGATATATTCCATATCCACTCAAAACAAACACATATCCTCTATTTATTACACATGATCTTGTTAATAGTTATCTAGAATTAAAAAGAGTTTTGTTTCGTAACAATGTAGAAATAGTTACTTTTAATAAATGCCAAGCAGTATTGATTTGTAATTATGTCAAATAGTATTGTTGACGAAGCGAGTTTGTGCATAACTGTAACGCGTTGTGTCTATTGAACGCAACCCTGTGGTATCAGTACCAGTACGTGGTAACAGCACGCACCCCTGTGGTATCATTACCAGCACGCATTCCTGTGGTATCAGTACCAACACGCACCCCTGTGATATTAGTACCAACACGCACCCCTGTGGTATCATTACCAACACGCACCTGTCTTTATATTGACTAGCACCGTCTCGATTGTGTAGTGGTCGGGCGTCTGGATCGGGAGGTCGCGAGTTAGATCCCCAGTAATGGTAACTTATCCAGGAAACGCTATGATACAACTGAAAAAGTGTTTAAAGCGGCGTTAAACACCCAACAATTAATAAGTTGTATTGACTGGTAAGATGGCTGTGATTCGTGTTAAACTATTCCCACAAACTACAAATATGCAGCAGAAGACTTTGAAATGATCTTAGCAAAATAATGGAATATCTCTAAAGATCTTTTAGAATGCAAGTACAATTAGTGTTTGGAGTTGAAAGCATTTTGGAGATATAAGAAATTGCACATAATGAGCCATTTCATCTTTTGTCACAATGTTTTCAGAAGTATTCTGCTGCCTATCAAATAACGTTCGTACTCTGGGAATGGTTTAAAACATATGACAAATCCTTGACGAAACTGTGTAAGATATAGTGTTCTGAGGTAATATTTACATCTTATATCAATACTCTTAAATTCTTCATTAAGTATGACTGCTTGAATAACTGCCCGGTATATATGGAACGCCTTTACTGTTTTAGTATGTTGTTTTGTATTATACGCAGTACATTTTCATGTATACGAGGTACATATTTCAGGTGACATGGTAATTTGTTCATGATATGCAGTGCATTTTCTATAATATATGGTGGTTATTTAACAATATGCAGTACAACATTGTGTAAATGCAGTAGAATAACCATTATATGTTGAGCAAACAACGTCATATGCATACAAACAACATTATATGCAGTCGGTGTGTCGATACGTGCGATGCTATTTTGATTATATACAGTAGTTGTACCTTTATATGCGGTGCATTTTCATTGTGGATGATCATACTTTGCGGCATTCTCCGGTAATTTACGGAAAATACAGAGTATGACAGATAAAGATTAACATTAACACCGTCTAGTCCATTTTAAAACAATCTATTATAGAAGTGTACACATTTTCAGAATATACGAGGTGCAGAATGCCGTCGATGCAGACGCACTTTAAGGCCTGTCGCAGACAATTCTTGAAATCATTATGGCAAAAGAATAAATTGCTCATCTTGAAAAAAAAATCTTCAACGGACGAATTTGACAACATTGAAGCAAAATTATTGCAAATCGGTTTAAATGAAAGAATAACTTTAGAATAGATTATAAAACAATTATGACATAAGCAGAAATTGCTTATTAAGACCAGTATCACCATTTGCAATACTGTTTTCATATTCAATTCCACATATACAGCCACGCGAGAAAGCATCTGCTAATGGGAAAGGGTTTTAATTCCTCTAAGAATTGATAGATTAATTAGGATTTTACGCCATTTTCAACAATTGTTCAGTTATACCATGGCGGCCAGTTCACCTTCTCATTTGTCTCCTTTCTCACACTAGTACTCCACACCACATACTTTCCAAGCAACCGGCTGCTTTTCCTAAAATAATGTAAGCCCATTGGTGGAAAAGGAATGACGCTTGTCGCAATGACTGTTGTAAAACCTCGGAAATAATGTTGGCCGAGCTTGGGTTCGAACTCACAACCCCTGGATTAACAGCCCTCGTCGCTACCGGGCTCCTCTTAGAAATACAGTTTATATAAGCCCTTCCATGGGACAAAGGTAACAATCCGCTTTTGGGAATAGTGTAGACCTAGAGCATTCTGTTCATTCGCAGCCTGGTCAAAATATACAGTCTCAATCCTACATATTCTTGTTAGAAGATACAGTCAACTTGTGAATAATCTGATAAGACAGCAAATATACAGGCTAAATTGAACCTACAATGTTACTTAAATGAAGTTGTACCTTTTCCTAAAGACAAACTCAAAAATATCATATAAAGCTCTTTTTCAGTTATTTGCTGAGGAGTTAAAAGTGTTTTTAATATAAAGTTATAACCTTAGGACCTTTTTAAATTCATTCTTAAATCCTTTCCCTAATAAAACAACAATGCATTAGATGATGTTAATGCAAAACTATAGAACATTTTTATGAATGAGAGTATAGTTATTAAAGACAGTTGAAATCATTGAGGCAAATGGAGAAACATCTCAAGATAAGCAATTTCAATAGTTGTCTGCTCCAGGCCTCAAAAAGCGTCTGCATAGACGACATTCTGTGTACACTTCTATTTATAGATTTTTTTAATCGACTGTCATACTCGATTATTTCCGGAAATTATGATCATCGTAATGAAAAATGCACCGCATATAATGGAAAATGATATTTCATAAAAAAAAGTGTCATGTAAGACTCAATTTCTAGATGACCCTACGATACATGTGTAGGATCAATTAACGGAGATTCCGCTGACCACAGTGTTTACATGTAAGTCAATAAGTAGTCCACGTGGAGATTACGGGAATAAAGTATGTACTGCGTGGTATTTCGAGGCTACATGGGTTAGTTACATGATTTACAAATCCCTGTTCTGTGTCATATTAAAATATGATTACATGATGGGTCACAACTGTGGGTTTTAACTTTGACACAATTACCCACAATGCTTGCCATAAGTCATTGAGCCATTTTAATATTCTTTCCATAACAAGCTGCTAAATACATGGAGGTGTTACTGTATTTTTCTTCGAGCAAAGAAGTAACTTATGCCAAATTAAATTATGTGGACTAGCCTTGCAATCTATAGGATGGCGAAAGGGACGGTCGATATGTCTAATAAGTTTCGCATATCGAACATTTGGACTCTTACAATCGGTCTTCCGCTGTTAATACTTTTTTTTATTTTACTGGGTGGGACGTTATACCAAACCGTACTACCGCCCCTATTGCTATTACTAGATAGGCTGTCATTCAGGACAAACTTCAAACTAATGACTTTTTACTGGATATGAAATGAAAACTGATAGTACTTCCCTTAACTCTTTCTCACCTGTAGACGGACGACATCGGACGCATCTGCAACAAACGACTTTTGAAAATATTTTGACTAAACGAGTAATTGCTCGTGATGACCAATTTCTCCTTTTTCCACAAAGTTTATAGCTCTATTCAATACTGATACGTTCAGTCATATATATATTTCATATTTTGGCATGGTGTTTCAAATGTTGTCAACTGCAGTTTGTGGAGTTAGCATAACGACTGAAATGCTGGTCTCGGGATAAAAGTACCAGTTATAGTGGAACTTGCCAAAGAAACGCCGTGATATAACGGAAAAATTGTTGTAAGCGGCGTAAAAACCACCACACGGACAAACTATTCTTTTTCTTTATAGAGTATTTAAAAAAAAATCGCATTATATTGATAATACATGCTATCATACATATCTAAAAGTAGGAACTCTTCAGTCCAAAATTACAAAAGACCGGTGGTGACTTCCTAACTTCATACTTCACATTTCACACTTCACACTTCAGACTTCACACTTCATGGATAATATGTTTGAAGTGTGAAGTTTGAAGTCTGAAGTCTTTGAAATTCAGACTTCATACTTCACACTTCATAGATAATATGTTTGAAGTGTGAATTCAAACTATACACTTCACACTTCACACATACACTACCCCACAAAACATGTCTGTTTGTAAACAAAGCCTACTTTTTACAGGATATGAAACACTTGAGAAGTGTGTAGTGTGAAGTGTGAAGTGTGAAGTGTGAAATGTGAAGTGTGAAGTGTGAAGTGTGAAGTGTGAAGTTTGAACTGTGAAGTTTGAACTGTTATAGTTTGGAAGTCACTACCGGTCTTTCGTACAAAATGGAATTGATACATGAACTTATAATTGTTTATTTGTTTGTACTTTGACATGCTTTTTAAATAGATTATGGGAACTGTATCAACAAAAGCACACAACAACAATAGTTTTGGGATAACTTAACTTGTGAAAATTGTATTTTATATTGTTTTAACGACCGGTAGGCTTTCTTTACAAAAATATATGTTTTGTAGGGTAGTGTATGCACAGCAAATACCGGTACCGTGGTTCTGAGGAATTGATCTCGTTATCAAAGGTTCCGGGTTGGATTCAATTGAAACCTATGTCAATATTTTAGAGATCCTCAAACACCCGGTGCGGGTACTGGTTGTGTGTACTCAGAGAGCAGACACTGAAAGTAATTGATTCTTAACCCTTTCTACAACAAATCTGCAGCAGACGCGCAAAATATGGAAAAATTCTAAAAGTGAAAATATAATTACTGAAAAGAGTTGAATACACTCTGGCATAATTTTTTAAGAATTCGTCTGCTGTAGAGGCGTCAGAAAGCGTCAATAGTCAAAGTAGGCCGCTTGACCATCCCAACCTCACACTACTCCAAAAACCACTTTTACTTAGTTTATATATATATATATATATATATATATATATATATATATATATATATATATATATATATATATATATACACACACACACACACACACACACACACACACACACACACACACACACACACACACATACATGTACACACACACACACACACACACACACACACACACACACACAGACACAGACACACACACACACACACACACACACACACACACACACACACACACACACACACACACACACACACACACACACACACTCTGTAGTTAATAAGTTACTGTAATGCTTGTTTAACTTGATTATCTAGTGGTGCAGGTAAGGCATAATAGGTGTATTTACTCCGAAACCGTTAATTCATTCTTATGTATAAATTAATTACATTAACATTAATTTCAGTAGTCTTTCGGTTTATCCACGGAGCACATTTTAATGCCTAAAATGGTCGGTTTTTTAACTTATTTCAGTTCGTACAGACAGAAGAACGCATATACATAATTTACGTTTATATCGCGGTGATGGAACGGTGTCTTAAACAGTATTGCTGATACAAATCTAACTCGCACTAAATCAACCCATCTTACGATTCACAAGTCTTAACATTCTCACCAACGTACTACTGATTCCCTATTCGGTGGCTACAGTATGCTGAATATTGTTCTGCAAGACGGCTTACCCACAGTTCAAATCGGTATAGACAAAGGCCTACAAATTCGCCTAGACTTTCGCTGTAACGAAATTATTAAACGCGCTACGATTGGTTTATTGGAAAGCGGTTAATTAGTGGAGAAAACCCAAATACGAACATTGATTTGGTGATATCTCCAATTGATTTGGAGATATCTACAATTAAGTTGATTTTTAGATATCTTCAATTGAATTGGAGACGTCTCCAAATTATTTGAGTTTAAAACAATTTGGCGTTTCATAGTATCATATCTCATTATATGTTATATATGGATATGCACTTAGACTAAACGTTACACAATGTCATAGTGTAATACAAGGTAATTCCATACTGGTGTTATGTTTCATTATATGTTTTACATGATTATACATTTAAACTATTACACAATGGCATAGTGTAATTCATGGTAATTCTATACTTGTGGTGTGTCTCATTATATGTTTTACATGGTTATACATTTATACTATTGTACAATGCCATAGTGTAATAAAAGGTAACTCTATACTTGTGGTGTCTCTCATTATATGTTTTACATTGTTATACATTTAGACTATTACACAATGTCATAGTGTCATTAAAGGTAGTTCCACGCTGGTGTTATGTTTCATTATAGGTTTTACATGGTTATACATTTAAATTTCTACACAATGTCCCAGTGTAAAAATAGGTGATATTCCATTTATCACCGATAACGTACAGAGCCAATGACACAATATCTTCGGATGCACAATAGCATCTACTGCCAGCATGATGCTTCCTGGAAAATAGAAACAGATAATATAAGCAGTAATTATAACGATGGTAATTAAAGTCATGATGATGAAGATGATGATGAGGAGGAGGAGCAGCAGGTATTTATGATACTGATGGTATTGATGATTATTATAATGATGACGATACTGGTGATGATGACGATGATGATTATTATGATGACGATACTGATGATGATGGTGGTGATGACATTGATGATAATGAAGATTGTTATGATGATGATGGAAATTTGGGTATTATGATAAAGATGAGGATGATGAAGATGATGATATTGATGATAATGATGAAGATGATGATTGCAATAATTATGACGATAATACTGATGATTGTGATGAGGAGGATGATAGTGATGATACTGATTGTGACGATGATGATGAGGATGATGATGATGATAAAAGTGATAGTGATGATAATGATGAAGTTGATGATTATAATAATGAGGACGATAATGTTGGTGATTGTGATGACGTTGATGTTAAAATTTGATTTATGATGATGCTAATGATGATGAAAATGATTATGACGATGATGATGATGATGATAATGATGATAATGATGATGATGGTATCTTGAAGTCTTTATCCCCGATTAAAGACTAAACAAAAAGAAAATAATAGCTTCGCTCCTTTGCTCAGGGTTGCGGGGATAGTAGCTTAATAAATCTCAGAATAATGCTGTGAATAGTATCTGGTGCAGGAGTCCAGAAAACGCGTATTGGTAGGTGACTGGCAGCTGTGAACTTAATGAATCACAACTGAACAGTACTGCTTAAAGCGGAGTTAGAGTTTGTCCACTGGCAGACTAATTTTGACGCATCTGTAACAGTCGACTTTGCAAACATTGTGGCACTTCCGATAAATTGCTCATAACGAGAAATTTCCCCTTTTGTCAAAATGTTTTCAACTATTTTCAATAACGACACTTTAATTTCTATAGATTGTCCGTATGTTAGCCTAGATGCTTTCAAAAACGTTTGCTGCAGATGTATTGTTAGACTGGCAACAGTCCTTATGGTTTTTTTTCAATGTTACAATTGGGGAGAACTCTAATAGACAAAATATGCATGCCTCTGATTATCGTTCTTAGGGCTTGACCATAATGTTTCGGACACCAGTTGAAATGCAGCCATATAATAATAAACATAGAGCCTTGTGCCAGGCTAATGTATTGTATGTGGGAAAGGGTTAAACGCGACTTGAAGAATTAATTTCAAACCAGACTTACAAGCAAGCTTCCGTATAGAAGTATTGTTTTTGGTCTTTAAACTGTAGCAGCGTTCTATTGCTGCCATGGGAATCAATCGCTGTTGTCAGTGGTTTAAAACCACTTTCTCTGAAAACAAATTAATTCCGGAGTTTAAAGGGAATCGGAATATTCTCTGCATGATTTTTACCCAAACTAATACATCTATAGGTGCTGCCTATTACACACAAAATGTACGCACTCTCGAAATATAGAACGATATGTAATATATACAATCAGTGTGAGGTTATTATTTCTAAAGTCATATATTTCGATTATAAGAATGGTTAGCTAGACGAAAATGATAATGATAATTTTAATCCGTGTTTATTGCATGTTCACTATGTATTTGGAATTTGTATTGCTGTAAACTATAATGAAGTACGGAAAATGTCAATAAATATGCATACTCTTCAATGAAGTTTGTATATATGAATCAAAGTATTGATATAAAATGGCATAAACCAAACATAATGTACAAAAGAGTTTTGCATCTCCAAAACAGAAGGCAAGCGGGGCCCTAAACCGATCACCTGAGTGATAGCTAAGTAGCATATGTGTAACTGCTTATATCGGAGAAAGTTTAATAAAGAGTGTGAATGAAACTGCTAGGAGTAGACAGTGTAAATGAAAAGTATCAATAAAGAACATTTGACATGGTATTAAATATTTGAACAGTTTGTAAGAGGATCACCGAAGAAACGTTCCAGTGAAGTTTGGTGGATATCTCTCCAATGGTTTAGGATAGGATTTTGTTTAAAGCTAAAAGTTAATTTTATTACTATTCTGATGCAGGATGGCAGCTATCTTTTCAAACCAATCAATATGGCTTGCAAATATCATGTAGAGGGTCACTAAAGGAACGTTAAAATATCACGGTCCTGATAGCTTTCGTTGAAAAGCAAATTTGTCATGGGTTCGAATTATTTCTTTTACTAGATGGAACTAAGGGTTACAATTAACAAAGGATAATTTATTCATGCAGTGTTTTACAGACTTGAGCATATTTGCGTAGTGATAGCAATTTACACTTAACTATACTATAACGGATACTGTGGCTCTCACAAATGTGAATACACATCTGTGGCTCTCACAAATGTGAATACACATCTGTAAAACTCACAGTTCTGCACAATGAAACAATCGTCCTGTCTTGCACCTAGTAGTGCACAAGCAAAATCATCTTTTCCCAGTCTGATTAGGTACATAGCATTTTCCCTTCCAAAAGTTTGGGATATATTGTTAAGCGACTGATCTCTCGCTAGGTGGACACTCTATGACTTTACTTCAGAGGCGGTCTTCAATACATGCAAGTTTCGTATATTGGTGTTAAGAACAGAGTGGTGAAGAAGACAGAGGATATAGGTTGTGCTTCAACTGCAAATATTACTAACGGACAATACATAATGTTCAGATGTACAGGGTAATATAGATTTACATTCAAAATGTATACAATAGCCAATAATCCCTTTTGTCACAATGTTTTCAACCATATGTAAAAATGTATAGAGATTTTGTACTATTATTGTCTAGGCTCTTTCAAAATCGCCTGCTGTAGATTGGTTGTATGTGGAAAAGGATTACAAAATTCGTTCTATATGTAAGCACCGTGGTAAATAGGAAATATTTGATTTTTTTTCCTGCATATGATCAAACTTTCTTAAATAAGCATAATTTACCTGTTTCCCATATATTGGCGCCTTGTCAGGCATCTTTGAAAAACACCAGAAGACATCATTCATTTACTCTAACGTTATACAAATAAAACTGAAAGACAGCAGACAACTTATGAAAACATTTGAGCAATTTCTCCTTTTATCTAATGTTTCAATTTTATTTAGTAATCAAACTTTCACATATTGAGATATCAATTTGTTTTATTTACATGTTTAAAGTTGTCCGTACCATATTTGTTCATGGTGGGATAAGGTTAATAAGAATAAGGCTAGATACTTACACATCGCAGCCGCACGTGTGTAGTTCAGCTCTCGTTAAATTAAACCACATACTGTTTCGCTTCATGATATCTGCTTCGGTCTGGAACAATCCAGGGAACCGTTGTAGTAGTTCGTCCTGAAGTGGTAACTTAACGCGTGCTGAACTTCTTGGCTGAGACCCATCAGTGTCGTAAGACCTACGGTAAAGTGTCATTTATGGCTTAATTAACCCCGATTTCCGTTTTGCAGACGCATTTGCAGCAGACATCTCTTGAAAATATTAGTATAAAAAGCGGAATTACCCATTTTGATAAATGTCTCATTTTGACAAAATATTTTCAACTCCATTCAGATAAATTCATTCGACACTCTTGCTTGAACGTATATAATGTAAACCGCCTTGGATTTGTTATATCATGCGGTGAGAAAATGTTCAATTTTAGCAGGTGCAAACATTTACCAGCTATTTTGTTATTTGTTTACAACTCTATTCTATAATTAAACGTCTTTAAACGAGATTTCACATGCTTCTGACAAGTTGATTTCAAAGTCATCGTTGTACATAGGAAAGGGTTAATATGATGTAGAGGAACCTTTGGAATATGTCAATATATATAAGTCGCATCTGATCAAAATATATTTTATTCCATTCTCTATAGCGGGATATGGGGGTCAAACTAATGAGAATCGTTGCATTCTCGTTACAACGGGACAAGGGTGTCAATTGAGGTTTCATTACACTCTCTAGTTAACGGGAGACGGGAGTCAAACTACTGATATTTCATTGCATTCTCTATTAAACGAAATATTGGAGACAAAGTAGAGAGATTGTATTTCATTCTCTAATTAACGGGACATGGATGTCAAATTAGTGAGATTTTATTGTATTCTATATTATGTTTAACGGGACATGGGGGTCAAAAAAGATAGGTTTTATAGCATTCTATATTTACAGGGACTAGTGAGATTGTATTGCATTCTATATTTAACTGGACATGGGAGACAAGCTAATGAGATGTCAATGCATTCATATTTAACAGGACATGGGAGTCAAACTAGTGCATTTGTATTGTATTCTATATTGAACGGGATATGGGAGTCAAACTAGTGCAATTTTATTGCATTCTCTATTTAACGGGACATGGGAGTCAAACTAGTGAGATGTTAGTGCATTCTCTATTAACGGGACATGGGAGTCAAACTAGTATTATTTTATTGCATTCTCTATTTAACGGGACATGGGAGTCAAACTATTGCAATGTTATTGCATTCTCTATTAACGGGACATGGGAGTCAAACTAGTGCAGTTGTATTGCAATCTCTATTTAACATGACAAGGAATTCAAATTTTATTGCATTATCTATTTAACGGGAAAAGATATTCAAACTATTGGAACTGTATTGCATTCTTTATCTAACGCGACATGAGATGGAAACTAGTGAAATTGTAATGCTTTCTGTTGTTAACGGGACATGGAAGTAAAGCTAGTGAGATTGTATTGTATTCTCTTTTTAAAAGGACATGGGAGTCAAATTATTCAGATGTGTTGTCTTCTAAATTTAACGGGACACGGGAGTCAAACTAGAGACATGTTATTTCATTCTCTCTTTTAGGGACATGGAAGACAAACTAAGATTATTTATTGCATGCTCTATTTAACACGGCATGGAGTCAATCTAGCGAGATGTATTGTATTCTCTTTTTAAA
The DNA here is from genome assembly GCA_031761405.1 of Serripes groenlandicus. Taxonomy (NCBI): domain Eukaryota; kingdom Metazoa; phylum Mollusca; class Bivalvia; order Cardiida; family Cardiidae; genus Serripes; species Serripes groenlandicus. The sequence goes on from JASEVX010000004.1 coordinate 136,326,729, forward strand.
GGGACATGGGAGTCAAACTAGTGAGATTTAAAATGCATTCTTAAAAAATGGGACATGGGAGTCAAGGTAATGGAATTGGACATGGGAGTCAAACTAGTGAGATTTGAAAGCATTCTTAAAAAATGGGACATGGGAGTCAAGGTAATGGAATTGGACATGGGAGTCAAACTAGTGAGATTTAAAATGCATTCTTAAAAGACGGGACATGGGAGTCAAGGTAATGGAATTGGACATGGGAGTCAAACTTGTGAGATATTATTGCCTTCTCATTTAACGGAACATGGGAGTCAAACTAGTGATATTTTATTGCATTCTCTATTAAACGCGACATGGATGTCAAACTAGTCAGATTGTATTGCCTTCTCATTTAACGGAACATGGGAGTCAAACTAGTGTTATGTTATTGCCTTTTCATTTAACGGAACATGAGTGTCAAACTACTGCAATTTTATTGCATTCTCTACTTACGAGACATGGGAATCAGAATAGTGAGATTTTATTGCATTCTTTACTTACGAGACATGAAAGTCAAACTAGTGAGATTGTATTGCCTTCTTATTCAACGGAACATGAGAGAAAAACTAATGAGATTTTATTGCATTCTGTATTTAATGGAACATTGGAATCAAACTAGTGCAATTTTATTGCATTCTCTATTTAACGGGACATGGGAGTCAAACTAGTATATTTATTTTATTGCATTTTCTATTTAACAGGACATGGGTTTCAAACTAGTGCAATTTTATTGCATTCTCTATTTACGGGACATGGTAGTCAAACTTGTGATATTTTATTTCCGTCTGTATTTAAATGGACATGGGACACAAAGTGAGGAGATGTTATTGCCTTCTCTATTTACGGTACATGGGAGTCAAACAAGTGAGATTATATTGTATTCTATATTTAACAGAACATGGAAGTCAAACTAGTGAAATTGTATTGCCTTCCTTTTAATGGGACATGGAAGTCAAACTAGTGTGATTTTATTGTGTTTTCTTTTTAACGGGACATGGGAGTCAAACTAGTGAGATTTTATTGTATTCTATGTTTAACGGAACATGGGAGTCAAACTTGTGAGATTGTACTGCCTTCTTTTTAATGGGACGTGGAAGTCAACCTAGTGTGATTGTACTGGGTTTTCTTTTTAACGGGACATGGAAGTCAAACTAGTGAGATTTTATTTAATTATCTAAAGTTAAACGACACGTGGGACACACAGTATGGAGATGTTATTGCCTTCTCTATTTACGGAAAATGAGAGTTAAACTTGTGAGATTATATTGTATTCTGTATTTAACGGGACATGGGAGTCAAACTTGTGAAATATTATTGCATTCTCTATTTAACGGGACATGGATGTCAAATTAGTGCGATTGTATTGCCTTCTCTATTGATTAGGACATTGGAGTCAAACTAGAGAGATTTTATATAATTCTCTATTTAACGGGACATGGGAGTCAAACTAATGATATTTAATTGCATTCTCTTTTTAACGTGACATGGATGTCAAATTAGTGCGATTTAATTGCATTCTATATTTACGGGACATGGGAGACAAAGTAAGGAGATGTTATTGCCTGCTCCATTTACGGGACATGGGAGACAAAGTAAGGAGATGTAATTGCCTGCTCTATTTACGGGACATGGGAGACAAAGTAAGGAGATGTTATTGCCTGCTCTATTTACCAGACATGTGAGTCAAACTAGTGCGATTTTATTGTATTTTCTATATTTAACGGAACATGGGAGTCAAACTAGAGCGATTTTATTGCATTCTCTACTTACGGGACATGGTAGTCAAACTAGTGAGATTTCATTTATGTCTCTATTTAACTGGACATGGGAGTCAAACTAGTGAGATTCTATTGTATTCTATATTTAACGGAACATGAGAGTCAAACTAGTGAGATTGTATTGCCTTCTTTTTAACGGGACCTGGGAGTCAAACTAGTGTGATGGTACTGTGTTTCTTTTTCACGGGACATGGAAGTCAAAGTAGTGAGATTGTATTACATTCTTTTTAATGGGACATGAAAGTAAAGCTTGTGTGATTTTACTGTGTTTTCGTTTTAACGGGCCATGGAAGTCAAACTAGTGAGAATTTATTTAATTCTCTAAAGTTAAACAACACGTGGGACACACAGTAAGGAGATGTTATTGCCTTCTCTATGTACGGATAATGGGAGTCAAACTTGTATTCTGTATTTAACGGGACATGGGAGTCAAACTAGTGTGATGTTATTGCATTCTCTATTTAACGGGACATGGAAGTCAAACTAGTGAGATTGTATTGCCTTCTTTTTAATGGGACATGGGAGTCAAACTTGTGAGATTTTATTGTATTCTGTATTTAACGGACATGGGAGTCAAACTAGTGTGATGTTATTGCATTCTCTATTTAACGGGACATGAATGTCAAATTAGTGAGATTTTATAGAATTCTCCATCATACTGAACATGGGAGTCAAACTAGTGATATTTTATAGAATTATCTATCATACGGGACATGGAAGTCAAACTAGTGATATTTAATTGCATTATCTTTTTTACGCGACATGGATGTCAAATTAGTGCGATTTAATTCCATTCTATATTTACGGGACATTGGAGACAAAGTAAGGAGATGTTATCGCCTGTTCTATTTACGGAACAAGGGAGACAAAGTAAGGAGATGTTATTGCCTGCTCTATTTACCGGACATGGGAGTCAAACTAGTGCGATTTTATTGTATTCTATATTTACGGAACATGGGAGTCAAACTAGTGCAATTTTATTTCATTTTCTATTTAACCGGACATGGTAGTCAAACTAGTGAGATTTTATTTCATTCTCTATTTAACCGGACATGGTAGTCAAACTAGTCATATTGTATTGCATTCATTTTGATCGGTCAATGGAGTCAAACTAGTGTGATTTTACAGCGTTCTCTTTTACGGGACATGGAAGTCAAAATAGTGAGATTAATTGTATTGTCTTCTTTTTAATCGGACAATGGAGTCAAACTACTGTGATTTTACTGAGTTCTATTTAACGGGACATGGAAGTCAAAATAGTTACATTTTATCGCATTCTCTATTTAACGGGACATGGAAGTCAAAATAGTTACATTTTATTGTATTCTCTATTTAACGCGACATGGATGTGAAATTAGTACGATTTTATTGCATTCTCTATTTAACGCGACATGGACAATTAGTGCGATTTTATTGCATTCTCTTTTTAACGCGACATGGACAATTAGTGAGATTTTATTGCATTCTCTATTTAACGCGACATGGACAATTAGTGAGATTTTATTGCATTCTCTATTTAACGCGACATGGACAATTAGTGAGATTTTATTGCATTCTCTATTTAATGCGACATGGATGTCAAATTAGTGCGATTTTATTGCATTCTCTATTTAACGCGACATGGATGTCAAAACAGTGCGATTTTATTGTATTCTCTATTTAACGCGACATGGATGTCAAATTAGTGCGATTTTATTGTATTCTCTATTTAACGTGACATGGACAATTAGTGCGATTTTATTGCATTCTCTATTTAACGCGACATGGATGTCAAATTAGTGCGATTTTATTGTATTCTCTATTTAACGCGACATGGATGTCAAATTAGTGCGATTTTATTGTATTCTATATTTAACTCGACATGGATGTAAAATTAGTGCGATTTTATTGTATTCTCTATTTAACGCGACATGGATGTCAAATTAGTGAGATTTTATTGTATTCTCTATTTAACGCGACATGGATGTCAAATTAGTGAGATTGTATTGCATTCTCTATTTAACGCGACATGGATGTCAAATTAGTGCGATTTTATTGTATTCTCTATTTAACGCGACATGGATGTCAAATTAGTGCGATTTTATTGTATTCTATATTAATTGGACATAGGAATAAAACAAGTGGTGATACGTATCTAGCTTTGCGTAGGAAATAATGTGTAGGTCGAATTTTAGCAATTACAATTTTTCTATTTTTCGTTGTAAATCAATAAATTTCAACCCTCAATTGGCCCATTTTTTTTTCAATGTTTACTTGTAAAACACTTTATCATTGAAAATATTTATCTTTCAGCTTTAAAATTATCCATACAAAAATTAGGGTTATGTACTATAACAACAAACAATCAGGAATGACCAAAACCGAATTTCCACATATTCTTCTTTTTAGTATCAAACAAGGTCAATATACAATAAAAAAAAAGATAAAATAAAAAAAATACTTATGCATTTTATACATATTTACACCGAATCTAAACTCATTGTCACATTCACAATGCAGTGTGGTGAAGGTATACCATCATTTCTGGGACACAATTATTAAGGGACTGGCCCGCGGAAGCAACATTTTATGACCGATATTGCTCTTTTAAATGTATGCAGAGAGCAGCGATGATGCCGGTGAGACTGGGCGTATACACTATGATAGTTGAAATAAAAGAATTTTGCTCGTGAAGTGACTTATAAATTGTTACGCATTTTACGGCAACAATAAACAATAGAAATAGGATTTCACTTATTACGAAATAACTTTCTAAAGTTACAATTTACATTAATCATTTTCGTTGTCTATTTTCTGGCTCCGTAATAAGAATTCCGGCCGAAGACGTGTGTTCAAAAATTGAGGACCAATGACTACGTGATTCGAACCAGTTACATTTCGATCACGAGGCCGCCATCCTACAAACAACTATTTCTACTACTACTACTACTACTACAACTATTTCTACTACAACTACTACTACTACTACTACTACTACTACTACTACTACTACTACTACTACTACTACTACTACTACTACTACTACTATATTTACTACTACTACTACTACCACTAATTTTACTACTACTACTAGAATATCGGATGAGTGAAGATAGAAAGACAGACTATCGGAAGAACGTAGAAAGAAAGACAGAATTTCGAACGAGCTTAGAAAGAAAGACAGACTAACGGAAGAGCGTTGATAGAAAGACAGACTAACAGAAGAGTGTAGATAGAAAGACAGACTAATGGAAGAGCCTATGTATATTGACAGACTAATGGAAGAGCCTATATAGATTGACAGACTAACGGTAGAGTGTAGATAGATTGACATACTAGTATAAAAGCGTAGATAGTTTGACGGACTAGCGAAATAGCCTAGATATTAAGACAGTCTAACGAAATACTGTAGACATAATGACAGATTAACGGTAGAACGTAGATATATAACTGAAAAAAGGGAACTCACTCGAAATGAAGACGATGAAGAGTTGCTACCTGTAGTCCTATAACGATCACAATACAAACTCCGATCACAGAGATCTGAAGAATAACAACAACTATAAGTAAAAAACCAAACCATTTTAGCTCGTGTATCCTCAATAGAAATTTTAAAATTTACTGCTGTTTGTAACCTTTCATTCAATCCGATCACGCCAGACCACGTGTCCATCGACCAAAACTAATAATAGAGGGAAATATCTGACCTTCGCCTATTTGCATTTTCTATACATTGCAGCAAATTTGCATGGAGCTTTGAATTTCGAGAAATTCGACTGGGTGACTCAGTTTAAATACTTTCCGCATCAAGAGCGGCATTCTCGGATTCGATCCTCGGTTCGGTTAAACCAGTACGGTTGTTATAAATATATATTATTTTTTAAAGTGTTTGGTATGACCCGACCGGGCTTGAACCCGCAACCACCCGCGCCAAAGTCGGACACCCTTCACTTCACTACCGAGGAGGTCCACTATTGATAACGATCTACCGATGCATCCATGCATTCTGAGCAAAATGAACTGTTTTTGTAAAACCGTTATATGACCAATTGTGATACACTGCATAGTCAGCTAGATCTACTCTGGATGCGAATAGCCAATGGTTGGTTTTCATACACCATAGCTCATTTATAAAACAAAATAACAGAATATCTATATTGATCTCTATTGCTTGCATTTTCGTATTTGTATCTGGAATATTATAGTTTATAAAAAAAAAGTAATGGTTGAACGTAGTATAATTTTAATTTTCACTTACACTTCCAATACTTTTCTGTTCTGCCATGTTTCTAGTTTTCTTGATTGGCTGTATCAAAAACGATCCTCAGTTACACAAGTATGAACATTAAGACAAGAACGTCTTTATATACTGAATACACAATACAAATTCATTAAGTACTGTCCCGGATTTGTTGACTCTGGTTTCTATTAAAAGAATAATGTGTAAGTCACGCTTGTGTATTTTTATATTTGCACATACACATTTGAAATTTGTATACAATTTGACTTTTGATCGCACTTTGCTTTCATAGCGAGTTTTGAAAACATCGTGACAAATTGAGAAATTGCTAATAAAGAGCGAGTTCTCATTTTGCCACATTGTTTTAAACTCTTAAAAATATTTCTACTTTCATATCATAAAATTGTACGTGATATTTGCCTAGATAGTTTTAAAGTCGTCTGCTGTCGATTTGTTGCATTTGGGAATGGCTTAACTCTTTCAGCGCCAAAGGCAATATTGAGGATTTTGCGAACAATACTGATTTAGGTGTCACCTGAAATCAGCATTGTTTGCCTTCTAGTTATCGAAATAGTCCAGACTGTTATTACATTAGAAATGGAGACGCCCGATTTTGAATATGGAAGAGTCTAATTTTAACAATTTGTTGCTGAAAAAGTTAATGTTAAATTTTAAACAAATCATATTTATAGGAAAATGCATGGTCTTTCATGGTCTTTCAGACCAAGGGTCATTATGATATACGCATGTGATTAAAGTCGACGTTTGCATAAAATGTCATTTATTGCCTGTGACTGGATTAGTCAACTCGGTAACAACTGGGAAGAATTATAGACCACCTGACAAAACTAACAATGAATGATGAATTAAAGTATTGATAACATGCGAGAATAAATTATTTTTTGTAAAAGGTTAATATAAGAAGCATGTAAACTTTAATTATTTATATCTAGAACTACTTTTAGTTTGATTACTGTTCGTTTTGACAGGGATTTTTGTTTCTACTCCATAAGTCAAATTTAAACACATGTTCGCGTATTTTCCCGATTTTTAATGCAGAAATGACCTATTTTCTTGTCATGATTCAAAGTCGATTCCACGAGAATGAATGTAAAAACATCCCATATAAATAAGATTACAAAGTTATTGAATGTCTAATGTCTTTACATTTTCATTTATAACCATTTCCTTTTGAAGAAATAGATCGGCAATAGAAAATTGTCAACCAAAAAAAAATACCCGCCGGTATTGTGTAGATGAAAACAATAACCACTTATGTCAGCTGTTCATCCTTTTCCTCATTACAACAAACCACAGCAAACGATTGTGAAAATGTCGAGACAAAAATAAAGACAATCTATAAAAAATGAAAGTATAATTACTGAATAATTTCAAATCAATGTGGCAAAAGTTATCTATTAAAATTAATGCATTTAGGCTTCCTCATTTTACTGCAATGTTTACCAAACTCGTCAGCTTTAGTTGCGTCAAAATGAATGTACATCTGTGAAAGGGGTATCAGTTTACCCAGTAGCTTACTTGATTATCAAAACCGGTAAACACAGGAATTAATTATGACTCCTGATCGGTCAAACAAAGAACCGACTTAACACGTGTGCGTAAACCCTTTTCTCTTTCAACAAATTTGCCGACGAAATTAAAAACATCTTGACAAAATATTAAAGCTCTTTAACCCTTTCTCACGTACAGACAAATTCTACAGCAGAAGAATAGATTCATACAGGGTTGCTTCATTGCGTTTAGGATCATTACGCTGAGCAATTTCTCTCGTTTTCAAATTTCGTCTGCTCCAGATTTTTTAATATGAAGAAAGGGAGAAATAAACTACAAAGCACTGTTGTCAAGGTCATTTTTACTGCATGCGTCAGTAAGTTTCCATTTGATCTGGTTTGCACGTGGTTTACACATAATAATACCGTGTCAAATGAAAACCCGCCTTCCGATAGTTTGGAATAGTTTCAGATCAATATGCTCTTCTGTTAAGACTGATCAGAGTCATCACTGTTCGTAAATCGTCACACAACACTTATCGAAGTCTGGAGACCAGTAATGACCAAAAGCCGGCATTGCAATTATGTAAATTGATACAAACTGCCTTAAAATTTGGAAACAAAACTGATTGTCTATTTTTATTTGTCGTGGCTCAATTTTTATATGGTGCATAGAGATGTAATGTAGAAAACCCTTGTGAAATAATTACATTAAACAATTACAAATGGAAACTGATATTTTTCATAGGAATAAGGTAATTTTCAATCTTATCAGTTCCCGACGCATTTCATTCAACCTGGTTACTGAATTGTTAAAGACTACACCTGTTTGGACGCTTTTTACTAACAAACTTTATATAGTGACACTATGATTTAATGTCTGAGATCCCTTTGTAAGTCCACCGCTTTTATCCACATTTTCCTTACTGTGTCGTCCTTTGGGAAGCTATGAAAGCTAACACCGTCTTTCGGCATGTTGAAACACCCCCCTACCACACACTCTCTGGGCATTTTCACGTTTTATTTCTCTTTAATTATTCCAAATATATCGATGCGTTCACGATTTACACTGTCAACATAATGAGAGCCTGCATTGAATTCCTCATGAGCACTTCACTTCCGGTATTTTTTACGGAAATTGTCGATCTTTGTTTTTCGTTAATCTCGACCTGGCTTATTTTGAGCCCGGATTTTAAATGCTTATTAAAGTTATTTTTTTGATATTTTTAAAAGAAAATTCTTATCACATTAGGTTTTAATGACTTTTCCCTATATATTAATCGCGTATTTGAATGTCATTCTTGGTACCCTTTAAGATTATAATATTTTAGATTCATCTATGTTGGTAGATATGCAGAATTTCAATTTTATCAAATTGTGTTTGATTATTAACAGCTGAAGTCTTCGAGAATCAAATAATAAGTATCAATGTTTTGTTTTACAGGTATCATACATGCATGCTAACATACAGGTAGGTGAATGGGCTGATGGCGACAAAAGAAATCAAGGGCCTTCATCACACAGCAATGATGAGACTACATGAAGAAGTCGACCAAGACATTCGGAATGTGGCTTGAGATTTCTGTGTGGATGCACTGAGGGAGGAAGGTGATTTTTGCGAGTAATTTCTCTTTAACCGTTTGATATCTTCACTGACTTGAGTTTTATGTTGTTTTCAACGATATTTCAGATGTATGACATACCTATCAGTTTCTTAGCAAACAAAAGTTTAAATATTGTAAAGAATAGTAAACATTTGGGTAAAAGGAGAAATGGCTCATTCTGAAAGATTGCTCATTTTTCAAAAAAGGATTTCAAAAGATTCAAAGATCTTCTGAAGATTATATTACAGCGTTTTCTTGGTAAGTTACCAGTACTACTTATCCGTTTATCCTGACACTAGCCAGTCAGTCGTTAACCCTGCAACACTGAGCGCAAAGGAGGGCAGCCAGAACTACATTTTTTAAAGTCTTTGATATGACCAGGCCGGGGATCGAACCCAATTCTGATGAAGTAAACCTCTACAATTATCATTGGGAGTGGTGCATGATTGGCGAGTATATCTTTAAACATTGTAAAGAGTTAAAAACATTGTGGTTAATTGAGGAATTGCTCTTTGTGAACAGTTTCTCCTTTTACTACAATAGTATTAGAAGTCATTTGGTAGGTGGGAAAGAGGGGTTTTACTCCCTGATATTTATCCCTTCATATGAGTGTTGTCATAAAGGTTATATTTATTTCAGGATGCCCATTGATAATTCAGAAAGCTCTTGGGGGTCACTTTTAAGTATGACATGGGTTGGCAGAAGCGCGGCAGCAGGAGAGTTTATGACAATAACTCAGGTGTGGGGACACTCATCGGCAACACTTCTGGAAAATTCTGCGCATTTGGTATACCGGTTTCTGACTGCCTAACCTGCAGTAAATCTAAATATGAAAAAACTCCATTTCACATGTGTTAAAAACACTGGTCGGGTAGTGCTAAAGCTATGAAATCAGATGAAGGTGTAGATTTAATCCAATACTTTGAGAATGAGGGTGTAAGAGTAAAAACACTAATAATGGATGACAACGCAACAAACATCTCTAACATTAGAACGGACCTAGACCGTACAGTTACTATATGGAATGATATAAATACATATGTTAATAGACAAAGCCTGAGTCTTGTGAAAGCAAGAACAATTAATTAAGCAGTGTCAGTCCCCAAACAAGGTATATAGTTAATATACAAATTGTAGAAAATTGAAGGAATTCGAAAAACATATATTGAAAAAGCCCAAACTTATCATGTATTTAAGTTCAATTAGTATATATCTGTTTTATGTTTTAAAAGGTCAGGAGTTAAACAATCTGTAAAATTTCAGAAAATGTGAAATTACTCATTATGAGCAATTTTACCTTTACTCACTTTGTTTTCGAAAGTCATGATGCACCAAATGTCGTTTATATGCGGAAAAGGGTCAACTTATTTGCCACACTCTGTCAAGATGTGGTTGTCCCAGGCAAGAACAGAGGGTCAAGCAATGAGAAAAAATATTCTAACATGAAGTCCAGATAAGAAGGGGGTAAACTTCTCTTTTTCCCACAATATCTCACTTATTGCTTCACTAAACCCTATTGTGTGGGTACATTTAAGAATCGTCTCATGTGATATAATGCTGAAATTGAGCACTGGATTTTTATAAATTGATACATTTACAAATATGAGCCTTGATTTGATTATTCTTTACCAGCTATAGACAGCTAAGACTAGTCAAAGTATTGCCATTTAATTTTATCTTGATTTGTTGTACATATTTTGTAAAATTTATTAGTAACATATATTTTTGTGATTATTTTGAAAATAAGCAGGTGTTACATATATTTCTTTACATTTTCGGATACAAATGAAATAATCTTCCTCAATATCAAATAAGAACAAGTTTCTATTGATAGTTTATTTATTTTGTATGTTTTTATACGAAACTTGTTCGAAAAATTCAAACTTTACGTGCATTGGACATGCTTATTATAGTTGGTAATCTGCTTACTTTTTTGCAATTTCTTCAAGGTTTTGTTACAAACATTACTTTTTTAGACTGAGATATGATGATTATGTTATGTCATACTGGTCAGACTATGGCAAATTACAAAAAATATCTGAAAGTAGACATCTCTAGTCTTAATAGAACACTTCATATTTTCTAGAGCCTGTAAAAATAAAAAAAAGTGTTGACCCGTTATTTTCTTTTTGTTACTTTGTTTATTAAGGTTTAAAGGTCCCATTTACAGAAATTTCAATAAAATGTTATTAAAACTTCATTTGGGAGCATATCCCTTTGAAGTTTCACTTGTTCACCTTTTCTCAAATAATACAAGTGCCAGCGTTTTCAAAGTTGGATCATAGTGCCATCTTATACTCTTCATTACAGTGTACTTTGTAGAGGAAGCGTTTTACCTAAGTTTGTGGTAAAAAACATGACATTAAGTGGATTTTGAATATTAGACATAACTTTCTATTCAGATTGATTTAAAAAAATGCAAAATGCAGACGGCTGTGAATATATAGATATATTCCTTACTGGGTCTACCATACAACCGGTTATGTACAGTCTTGAGATTAAACTATACCTACTTCACCAAGGATCAGGAAATATTATCTTACATATTCCTAAATCGTAAATTGCTATATAGTGCGAGGGTAAACAAACCTAGATATTGTAAAAGGATTGTAAATAGATTCTTGTTATCGGGTAAACAAATCTATTAATTGTAAAGAGAAAATCATTTCTTACTTGGCCTATCCAGATATGGGTATCATTAAACAGAGTCTGGAGATAAACTATCCCATTTATCCTAGTTAAGTTGTGTTTTTGAATATTAGACATAACTTCCTTTTCAGATTGAATAAATGAATATATTCCTTACTGGATCTATCATACAACAGATTATGTACAGTCTTGAGATTAAATTATACTACTTCATCAAAGATCAGGAAATATTATCTTTAATATTCCTAAATCGTTAATTACTATATAGTGCGAGGGAAAACAAACCTAGATATCGTAAAAGATTTGTAAATAAATCCTTGTTATCGGGTAAACAAATCTATTAATTGTAAAATAAAAATCTAGAAAAACATTTCTTACTTGGCCTATCCAGAAATGGGTATCACTTGACAGATGCTGGAGATAAACTATCCCATTTATCCTAGTTTAGTAGGAAGAGAGCCGGGCGGAAGTACCCATGAGCACGCGTCATTAAATAACGACAATTTTGATAGATTGGCGTATATTTGAAACAGCTCTTATTCGACATCAGATAATTTGGGGAGGAGCCAGCTATCGTAGTGCATGGCAAAACTTACTGAAGACATGGACATTCTCCACCGATAGGTCACATCCTTAAAAACGGGCTAATCAACAAGAAGGCGTTGAACGCCGGCAAGATGGGTAACACCCCTCGTCGAACATGCCGTATCAAGTTATGATTATGGAGAAATACATTGATTGATTGATGTTTTACGCCGCTTACAAAAAAAAAAAGGACTTTGATAAAATTGAAATATTAACTATGTTTAACTACACTTCTTTAAATCTTAGCTGTTATCTATCAAAATGTTGTCCCTTAGTATGGATTTGTTCCTGAATTGTAGGAGAATGTTCTCCTTAAGTGCCACTTCTTCATCAAACGAAAAAAATCTCTAACTATCTATTATTTTTTTCTCTCTCTATCTCTATGTATCTTTTCTCTTTCTCCTCCTCTCTCTCTCTCTCTCTCTCTATTTATATATATATATATGTCTGTCTGTCTCTGTCTCTGTCTCTCTGTATGTCTGTCTCTCTTCCAATGTCTGTCTTTCTCTCTGCCTCTCTCTTTCCCTCTCTTTCTTTTTATCTCTCTCTATGTCTGTCTCTCTATCTATATGTATCTCTCTCTGTCTTTGTCTGTCTCTCTCTCTTTATGTCTCCATCTCTCTCTCTCTTTTCCTCTCTCTCTCTCTCTCCCTGTCTCTGTCTCCCTCTTTCTCTCTCCATATATGTATGTCTGTCTGTCTGTCTGCATGTATGTCTGTCTCTGTTTATCTGTCTCGATGTATGTATGACTCTTTGTCTTTGTCTGTCTTTCTCTCAATCTCTCTTTCTCTCTATGTATGTACCTGTCTGTATCTCTAGGTATATTTATCTCTCTTTCTGTGTTTCGGTCTCTCTCTCTGTCTCTGTCTGTCTGTCTCTCGTTATGTGTGTGTGTGTGTGTGTGTGTGTGTGTGTGTGTGTGTGTGTGCGTTTGTGATTGGTGTCAAAATGCGGACACACATGTGTATCAAACCGTTCAAATGGGGACGCACGTCAAGTGGGGACGTCCCCAGTTGGATCAAGCCTTTAAAACAGAGTTTTATCGTCTTCCTTGTATTTCCCGGTGTTTTTCAGGCGAAATCATTGCTTAGTATAATATGTCCTCAATTGATCGTATTGTATTGGACCAGAGTGTGTTTGCCATTTCAACCCGCACTAGCGCCTATACACACAGGTCCGCAGTTGCGCGATTTTGTACGGACAATGTATAAAGTTAAAAATAGATCACGATGGCCAAATTGACGGGAAAATGTTGTTAAACCTCCGGAGTCCGCATTTTTACTTTGAGCAAGTTGAAACTTGATTAGAATATTTTGTCTTGATAATATCTAGTCCATGTTTGAGTAATAGTTCATATTAGGTAAAAAGAAAACGCACTAGGCTAAATGAAGGAAAATTGTGTTTTAATTGAGGTTATCCATTTAATTATAGAGATTTTCTATTATTTGACAAAATATGTTCAAAATCGTCCTCTGCAGAATTGTCAAAATAATTGCCTTAATGTGTTTTGCATTAGAAATCGCATTGCATAATTCAAGTGAGCAATCTATGGCTACTATTGCCCTCTTGTATTATAGTTGCTTGTCTGATCCCAAGAAAAAATAATAGGAACCTTACTTCAGTGATGCTCTACTTAATTTGATCAAGCCGTATACAAAATCATTGCAACCAGGCGTCATCACGAAAGGGTGCATTGAAATGTTAGCTACAAATGACAACGCCTACCGTTCCACAGGACCAATTTCATTTTGACTTCATAGAAATGTTCCTTTGTTGGTTCCCTTTCAAAATTATTGAAAGTTTTACATCAATAATCTGCTTGTCCGATTCCAAGATAAATTTAGTAGATTTGATGTATAAGGGTTTAACGACGATTTCAACATTATTTCAGTTATATCGCGGCGACAGTTCACTTATCCATGATCCCTGGGTAAACAAACCAGTACTAGGCTAGAAAATGTGCCTTGCCCATGGGCACTCCACCATGACCGTTGTGCCGGAGATCGAACCCGGAACACCCGTTCGAAATCCCCGACGCTAACCACTCGACCACAGCGGATTATTTAAGTGACACTCTATAAACATCGTTCGAGCTATATTGATTTCGTTGAAAAACAGGGAAATTCGGCGGCAAACGGCCAAACGACAAAACTTCATAATTCCATTCAAATAAAAGTCTTAGATTTCAAGATGCAAATGACCTAATTACTTTTTAAAGCCTATAAATGTGCAAGGATTCTCGTGCTCTCCAAAAATGGACCTTCACAAAGTGGAGACGTTATAGTGAATCATTGCACACAATGCTGTCTATGGGCAGTATCAGACGTAGATAATTTCCCTGGCAGTATTAAAATATGAAAAAAAGGGATAGGGTCTATCTCTCCTAACATTTTACTTTTAGTCTATAAATAGACCTAGCATGTGCATATTTGTTTATAGGGCATGAAAAGTGTTAATTAAAGGATTAAAAGAAGTTTTTCGAATATATTTCTTGTACAGGTTGGTTTAGAATAGATTATTTGTATTATAAAATGCGGTTATAAGTATAAAATTGTTGTTGAGTGGCCATATTTTGATACAAAATTGTAAAATTGGAACGGCAGTGTATCATTGTATGCGATGTATATTTGACCAAAATCAAAACAAACAAACAAAAGTTCGTTCGGGCAGTTTCTCCATTTAAATATAGGGTTTATACTTGGCTATGAGTTTTTAAAAGCGTAGTGATTCATCCTTTAATGAAAGAAAATACACTTAAACTAATGATGTGATCGAAAATTTATGTTTGGGGGAAATTGACTGTGACGTCACTCAGGAATGTAGATGTTCTCACACGCTCAAAAATGTAAACAAATATACAAGTGTACTTCTGCAGGATCATAGCTGTTATTATTTCAAATCGATCGGAGTCCGCACAACAACCAGCCCAACATCCTTATTTTGAAATATATAAATTAAATAGGTACATAATTAGTCATTTATTACTATTAAAAGACATAGATTTTGTGTTAATATTTAGAAAAGGATTTCAAGGTGTGATGAATAAAATTAAACTTATGTTTTTAAATACAGAACGAGAACTTTAATGTTAATAATATTTAGACTGGAGGAAACACATATTTGCCACAACACCCGTTTCTGAAGGATGATAACCATCCTGGCTCTGAGTGGACCCGGATAAAGATACATGTACAAACTGTGGCTAATTGTGATATTTTTCTCTATATCTCTTAGCTATATCTCTATTTGTGCATGTCTTTATACCATCACTATAATGATAGAAGAGTCATACAATTGTTTTTAGATCGATGATCACTGCTAGCCACTGCAGATAGCAATTATTTATATTTTATCTGTCATCTCAAAGTCATCTCACAGTCACAGTCAAGCAGGTAAGTCTCCAGGGCGAGAATTTCGGGAAAGGTTGATTTTGGAAAGCCTTCAATGGAATCAAAATAGTCTGTTTTGTTTCAAACTCCACATACATGTACTTGACAGATAGGTGAGCCATACTTATTGGGGTATCTTACGCAACCAGTCAACAGATTTTGGTTTTAATCTTAAGCGCGTCACAGCCCTGTCCCCCCGTTTTGAGGTGGAACTTAGGTCTGGGGCTGTTCCATTTTGATTCATGAAATTCCTGGTACTGTATCTAGCCAGACTTTTTTATGTTGGCTTTGATAACTGCATATATTTCTGATTTTGACAGGGAAACTCTATATCACAAACAGAACTCTGCAGTTTGCCTTTAGCAGCCATATCCTCCTGCCTGGAACTCGACATGTGCTGGACACCATAATTATATTATTTGATGATATTTAGTTTTTAATTAATATTTATTTATTTTAGATTGATTGCGAAACAAGCTTTCAGCTTATATTAATCATGCTTCCTGGAAACTTAACCAGTACACACGCTGTTATTTACATAGCACTAATCATTTATGATTAAGGGATAGAACATTTTCTAAAATATATCTGGCCTAGAGTTGCTATTTTTAATTTAGATGGATTGTAGAAATAGAGTCAGATAGGATAGCAAAGTGGTTTGTTATTTAGATTCCAATTTAGTGCATGTTTTATTCAGGTGTGGCGAAATATGATTTTGACTTACTTAGATAAATCTGTTTTTTTCAAAATGCTATTTTGCACTTGTCTCTGTATGATAGTCATACGTGACTGTATACATGCTGTGTTACTTAATGACGAATCATGTCAGAAAACTGTCCAAATTTATTGTTAAAGTGTATTCCTTCAGACGGAGATCCATATATACTAGCCAATGAGAAATCAACATGCTTATTGTTAACATTGACATTTGTTGTTGTAAATATAACAATACATTCACAGTACAATTCATTATTTCACTCATTCATTCATTCATTCATTCATTCATGTACTCATTCATTCATTTATAATATCGTTCGTTAGTCCGTCCGTTCATCAATTAATTAATTAGTTCATTCATTCATTCATTCATTCATTATTCATTCATTCATTCATTCATTCACTCACTCAGTATATTTTGTTTGGTTTGTATTCTTCAATTTTTATTTGAGATACTGTATGATTGGTTTTCTTTACCTTTCGTTTCTGTAAATAACTCCAGTCTTGCAACCAGTTATTTTAAAGATATCTTTTATTACTATTTTTTTTGTTTTGCAATTGTGTTACTGTTCTTTTACAGAAAGGACGTAAATCGCTGTTGCGAAACGAAAACTTTTATGAAACACGCTCCCATTTAATAGCTCATAAACAATTATTGTATATAACATAAGAATGATTAGGGTCATGCAATTGAATTCAGGCACGTTATTGGTATGTATCTTGTCCTTTTTTGACATAGGAAACATGCCAACGACATGGGCGACTCAGTGCTGTGTGTATAAATATGTTTATAACAGGAACAGTGAAATGTACTCACTGTTTAAAACTTTTTTCTTAACAGTGACATATAGGCCCATGGGGCCGGGTCTTATTCCATTATTATATTTTGTTATATGTTTGTTTTGTTAAACACATGTCACTATAATAAAAGATTTACTGACTTACTTACTTACTTTGTATATATAGTTAATCCCTACTAAATTGCACTTGTCTGTACATGCTCTGGGACAAGCTGGGCAATACTGACAATGGATTTTGCCACCAGTTTTATTGCAGTTAGCTCAGACTGCTGCATATATTGATAACTTTTTGCCGAGTCTTTGACTGGTAGTGATATTTTGCCCTGGAATGACCTTTGCAGCAGAGACTGCATTTGCTGTATTTTTACTACCATCTGTGAATATTTGATGGTGCTCAGCATAGATTTCGTTTAAATAAAGGTTTGTTTTTTTCCAAAGTGATATAGGGTTCGGCTCTTTGTGTAAATTGAGAACCTCGTGATATGTTGACTTTAGGAGTAGCTAACATCCATGGGGCGTTCAGACGCGGGGCGTTGAGACGCGGTCTGAAGTCTGCTTACACTGAATTCATGGATCTGATCAGTGACACTATATTACAGGGATATGAAACGCATCGATAAGTTCCGTTATCTTTGCCTCGCTATAAGAAAAGCGGACATTAGCCCCTCTGGTCATTATCCACTTCGTAAATTATTTTTCAATGTGCTGTTTTATTAAAATCATTAGTTTAAATAGGAATAACCAAGAATGTAAGTACATTACATAATTTCGATCTTTATTTCTTACATTTACATTAATTTTGAGCTAGTATTTAAACAAAAAATGTCAGTTATTGCAGTTAGTTTCTGAAGTCGATTTTTTCACAAAGTTGTGGTCAGAAAAGACAAAACGAAGAATACAGGCTCAACATAGGACCATTTTGTGTTCTATATTGCCGTTATAAACACATTTAGATGTTATATTATAAATGTTGAATGATCAATCTTTGTTTTAATCATTTGATTATACCTGATGGTTGCCGAGAATTATCTAAAATTGTTTGTGAAAACCTGTGAAAAAATGCGATGAATTTTAAAAAAGATCACGGCCATTTGCCAAATGACGAATCGGGGCTATGCAAAACATCATTTTCTGTTCAATGTTGCCTTTATAAATACATTTAAACGTCAGATTATAAATGTTAAATGATCAATCTTGGTTTAAATTAGTTTTACAAACATGTTGTATGCAATGAAAAGTCTAATATTGTTGGAGAAAAAATGACAAAAATGCGTTGAATTTAAACAAAATTGTGGTCAATAGGGTCAAAATTAAGTAAAAAGGTTATACGTAAGATCGTGCTGTTGGCTGATAATTATAAAATATTTTGATTGATAACGAAATAGTTGGTTATTGAAAACATGGGATTATCTCTTGATTGAATTGTCCCAAACAATAAAATATATGCAATTCTAAAGAGGTCTACCATGTCACAATGTTACCAGAAGTCAGGGTGACTTATGTTATGTAACATTATGCAATCATTTCCGGCCTTGTCACATGTGTGTTGGTAACACACTAATTAATTGTTTTATAACCCCTATATTGTGCATACATGTAGGGACTTAGGCTAATTGGCAAGTAAAGTCTTCTTATATAACCTTCTCAACATTCTTAAATGCTGCAGTATACAAATTCGAAATCATCCTCGGCAATACATTTTGCAAAGATATCTATCTATAAGATTGTAAATGTAATTATGATTAAAATAAAAGGCAAAAAATGTTTTTAAAAGGAAAAAAATGCTCATGAATCATAAATTCTTAAAACGGCAAATGGTTATTTACTTCGCTTGGTATTTTTTAAAGAATTTCGATGATTTATGTCGGAGAATCGTGGCTGATATAGCTGAAATAATAATGCAAAGGAGTCTATATTGTGTGCCCCTGGTACCTGAAAGCGAGAGAGAATAAACGAAAACAGTCGTATTTACGCGCAAGTAACCGTTATCTTACGCAAGTTAAGGCCGTTATCTACCGGAATGGGTAAAACAAAATGGCCGACACCTGTACGAAGCGAGGCGAACATATTACTGATAAGGCTAATGTAACCGCACGCGTTTCATATCCCTGTAATATAGTGTCCCTTATCTGATATTCCACAGCCAGCTGATTAACAGCTGCACTTAATGGTATTATAATTAATTGTGTGATTTTGACTTTGCATTCCTAGCCAAGTATTTAAGACTAAGGGGGATTCACGTCACATGTTCAAAGGCTTAATCCCTGCTTCCTGTTCTTAAAGCTCAGAAGGGGAGTAGCTGAGGGCACCAAGTGAAATGACTAAGGCCATATTTTAATCTCAAGCATAGACTATGACACCATAATCTAACTTTCAACGCATTAAGGACTTGAATAGAAGCAGGAGTGATTGTTCATTTGATCCAAATTTGGTACCCCTTTAATAGCATTCTCATGAGGTTCCTTTCCCTTTCCCTCATATAGACGCGTTCGGATGTCTCTTTTGAACACATTGTGACAAAGGAAGATATTGCACAAAACATACAACTTCTCCTTTTGCCACAATGTTTTCCACTTTTAGTCATAGCTTATCCATTCAGTTATAGAGGTTTTCCATTTATTTACAAATTATGTTTTAAGTCGTCTGCTGCAAATTGTCGTATGAGGGAAAGGGTTAAGTCCTTTCTTTTCTGGCCGTTAATTCTTTAATATGATTCAGAAAATTGAGGTTTTTTTTATCAAAAGTAATTCCCGAAAAATTAACTGACAGAGCTACAGATAACATTTTCAGTGAATTAATTGGGTTCCAGTTATCAATTACCCTAATATTAAAATTAAAGTTTATATTTATTACCCCTAGTATGTGTAGCAACATCCCTTATGCCCAGCAGTTTTATCGAGATCTTATCTAAATTATTCAAGAGTTCGCATGTTTAATGTCCTGGAAAATTTTACTGGCTTGTCTTTGGACATTTTCTATTAAGATAAATGTAAGATGGCCCCCGATGCATACTCAAAATGAGGTCTGCATAACATGATACATGTATGGCATGCAAGCTTCTTTTTCTATTGCTCAACTTATTGCCAGTGATTGTAACGATTTGAGAACGTCTTGTGTGACAGAGCATAACCTGATATACTGTGAAAGTGAACAAAACAGACTGTACATGTCTTTTTTTTTTACCAAAGAACTGTCTCCGAGTTTGGGAGTACAGTTTTGTCTATAATAGCTGCACAGCTATGAATATGTTATTTTCAGTTTAAACAATATCGTTAACAACTTGGTGCTCTGCAATTATGATATATTGTTAACCCTTTCCCTCATACGACAATTCTGCAGCAGATGACTTTGAACTTATTAGGTCAAAACATAGAAAATCTCCATAGTTGAATGGATAACCTATGACAAAAAGTGAAAAACATTGTGGCAAAAGGAGAAATTGCACGTTTTGTGCAATTTCTGCTTTTGTCACTATGTTTTCGAAACGCCCTCTGCTGCAAAGGCGTCAGAAAGCGTCTATATGAGGAAAGGGTTAAACTTGTCCCTTTGCTTCTGCATTATAATAGAATTCTTATTAATTTCTTTATTTTTTATTAATTAATATAGGAAACCCATGTATATCTATATTCAAACTTTCACAATAAATGAATTCCAGAAATGAAAAAGATTATTAAAATTATGAACTATATAAATTGATATATTTAATATAATAACCATGTATTTACACACAAGTTACCTTTCTATAGAAATTCATAAAACAAATAAGCAAAAAAAAAAAAATACCGTATAAACCTTTATTGGGTGATGATTTATTATAATTAGACTGTAGTATGAGTAAGCTTTCATATTTTAATTATTTAAATAAAATAATTTTTCCCTGCTCGGTAGGTACCAATTAAGGAATTGCGAGAAATGACGGGAACGAATCGGATTATCTCGATTTTTAATCGGTTACGGTCGTGAGACCACGTGACATAAACCACATGTTGAGTGCCCCCTGTTGAGTCACGTGACATAGCGGATAATTTAGGGGAAAAATAACAAGGAAAACAATAAGCGATTTGGAAAGGAAACATAGCTGAGCACGGTCGACAGAACACTTTGTCGAGAGTATATCTGCTTTCGGAATTCGATAGATGGAACCTAATAAAAGCGCAGAGAGGCCTAAAAAGCGATCGTGAAGTTGCCACATTTTTGATAGATCAGTAATATTGTAACTTAATTACTACAATGTAACAACATTATAACTAATCGTTAAAACTCACAGAACAGCTATCGAACGTGGTTCTGGTCCTGTGTAGTTACTTCTAATTCTATGGGTGTGCTATATCTGAGGCCACGATCTCGGGGAGGATGTCTTATATACACCCGATGGTGGGATGTAAATCACGGACCCGGAAGTCGCCTCCAGCGCAGATGTCGTCGCGCCGGATACAACACTCCTCCCTACCCTAAAAGCTGGGCCCCATCAGCGTTAATTCGCTAACATTCTTAACAATAATAATAAATAATTCGATATTTACAATATATACAATACATTTTCTCCATCATGTAGGTAATGGAGATTAATTACTCCCATCTGAAGTCGTCAGTGACTAATGGAAAAGACGTTAACCATTTACATGGTCAGATACTTCCATCCGCATCCGACGACCCCTAATGGGAAGATTCTTTCGTCTTTAACAGGCTATCACAGTCACTTAAATCTGAATCTGGCTCCAGATTAATATTAAAAACATTAAATGACTCGTTAAAAATGTACGAGTCTTCTAAAAATTCAACGCCTGGGCCATAGAATCTGTCGTATGGAAGGTTCTAAAGCTCCTGCGAATGAACCAAAATGGCCTCCCGCCGTTTGGTTTTCGACTCACTTTGATCTCCCGCCGTAAGGCTGGAGTTGATGCCCCTACCATTGTTTATGGAAGGATCAAAAGTCTCAGCTTTGGACTGAAAATGGCCTCCCGCCGTTAGGCTGGAGTTGGTCACCTTTCCATCTTTAATGGAAGATTTATAAATAAGTGCACATTGGTTTATGGAGGGATCTCGGTTCCGAGCGAACGAACGCCATGCTGTTAAAGGTATGACGTCATCCACATCGGTCGCGAACTCAAACCAATTCTCATGAGCCCTAGTGCATTTTTGACATCCCCCACATGGTAGACTTTCCAGAATTGCCCAGTGTTTATAATATTTACTGGTCCCTGGTTGTGGGATACGCGCCAACGCGTCTGCATTTGCATGCTTTGAACCTTTCCGATCTTGAATCTCTAAGTCATATTGATTGAGTTCCTCAATCCAACGTACTAGCTGTCCCTGAGGCTCCTTGAAATTTAGCAGCCAAGTAAGGCTATTATGATCCGTACGCACGAGCACACGTTTCCCTAACAAATAATGTCGGCATTGTCTTGCAAAGCGAACGACGGCCAGCAACTCTTTTCGGGTAGTGCAATATCTTGTCTGTTCTGGGGAAGCGCAAAGCTGCCATATGCTATGACACGCTCAGCTCCCTCCTGTATCTGCACTAACTCGCACCCAATTGCCACGTCGCTAGCATCGCAATCCAAAATGAACTGATCGTGCGTAGTCGGTAAAGTTAGTACCGGAGGTGACATTAAGGCCAGTCTAAGATTCTTGAATGCTTGAATTTGTCTGTCGGTCCATTCAAATTGCTGTCTTCCCGTTACGTCATAAAGCGGTACTGCGATTTCAGCAAAATTCTTTATAAATGACCTATGATAATTTGCCAGGCCTAGAAAACGCTGAACGTCTTTTGTGCAATTCGGGACCGGCCAATCTCTAACTAGTGACTAGGGATGGGAACGAATACTGAAAACGATATTCGAATATTCGTTTTACTTATTCGAATATATTCGAATATTCGCTTTTCGAATCTAAAATCGGTATCCGATTTCAGGTTTATCCGACAACTGGTACTTTTCTATTTCCTTTTTCAAATAATGGCGATTTTCCAAGTAAAAGTATAAGCTATTGTTTACGTATATATTACATGTTTTCAACTGTACTTACCCTCTCTTTCTTTCTCAAACAGATATATTTTAATTTCAAGTTGATGTAAATCAAGAAAGAAAATCCCCTCAAAACGATAAATCTAATCGCAACATTTTCTGCGCAGTATATTTATTCAGGTGTCGCTTGTTTACCAAATTTGATATATAACCGAATCAAATAATTAAAGAAATAATTATATATCTTATTCATACAGAAAGCATAGGGAATTGGGTGATATTTCGTTTACTTTCTTTTACCGATTTCGTCTAGTCAATTTAACCGCGTGTTAGAAGAAATGGCGGACGATTCAATTTGTTTGCTGATGTGAATTTGATTTTAAAGAGGCAATAAAGAGGAAAGCTGCATACTTTTGAGACATAATGCAATGTTAAATATGATTTTTTTAAGTGTTGCAATAGCTGTCTATGATGTAAACGTCGACTATATTTTGGTTAAGCTGGGAGGGCTTAACGGAACTCGACGTTCACTTTCGTATAGTAATGATATGCAGACTGTCACCGTTTATACACTTTATACATGTGTGTTGATTAAAAAATATCGAACAAACCGGTCGTCAAGGTAATGTCTGGTTATATACACACGATAAGAACTCGGGTAAACGTACGCGTGAAAATTATCGATTTTATAATTGATACTTAAGGTTTGACATAGTCTACGTTGTAAAAACGGTGTGTTCGTCGAGTCGTACAGATTAACACCTATCACTTATCCGGGATTAGGGGGGTACCTAAAGGGGTATAGAACTATACATATAAATCAATTTATTTGATTTTAAGGATAGACGGAATTTAAATGTATTTTGATAAAAAAATCTAAATTTAGAATAACATTTTTCATAAGTTCAAACTGTCAATATATCTGATAGATAGACGGTAATTGATCAGAATAATTACAATTTAAATGCATGTTATAATTTAATTGTTTTCTTTTAAGCATTATGCCCCAGTCATAGTATCACGTTTTGGCCGCCACGTTTAGCTACGTTGGGAAACGTGGCTACAACGTTAGCAAACGTAGAACTACGTGGCTAAAACGTGATCAAACGTGACAAAACGTGGACATTTTAATTTTGGACATTTTCAAAATTCGCTCACGTTTCCCCACAACGTACAACGATGAAACGAAACAGAAACGTAGCAAAAACGTAATAGAACGAGAACAAAGTGCGTCCCACCGGTTGATACGTTCAGTTGCGTTTGCTGACATGTTGTGCTGCGCTATGCTACGTTGTGGCCTCGTTGCTACCACGTTCTTCGTACAGCGTTATGCCACGCTATGATATGCTGTAACACGTTGTTCTATGTTAAGAGTTGTGTTATGCTACTGTGTTTGACGTTATACGACGTTGTGTACGTTTCTGCTATGTTGTGCTACGAGGTTTTTTTTTTCATCTTCAATGCAAAACAACTCTAAAAGTCTATTAATTTAATAAAGGTATATTGGTCTTGAAACAAACTTACTATATATATTCAACGAGCAAAACTTTCTTCTCAGCGGTAATGGATACTTCTTATAAATGACGACTGATGTTCGATTGATAGTTGTATTATAAATAATGAATGATCGAAAAGTGTTCTACTTTAAATTGTTCTCGTAGCCATCTACCCCTTGTGTAAGCATTGCACAATATAATGTAAGTTATGAACAAGAGACAGAAAAGGCAATATTTAAAAGGGGGAAGTGCGCACCTTGGGACCTAGATGCTTACTTTTTGGAGTCCATCTCGCACTGTTCTGTTCTTTTGACTCAGTACTTCCCGCAACTCTCAAGCAAAGGTGCAATTCAATTTGAATCATGTTTGCACTGAGAGACGGATGCATTTTGTAAGCAATCCGTCCAAAAATCTCACAATCTTCACTTAAGTATTTTGGAGTTTGAAATAACAAATAATAACATATCATTAATTGTTTATTATATCACAACACTATTTAAGACATATAAATCTATTCAAATGAGTTTTCTGATATAACATAAGTTCAATTAATATAAATATGTTAAACTTTGACATTACTCAATACATAAAACTACATATTACAACATTATTTAAGAAACATTTTCTTCTTATTACCTCCATTTCTGGAGCATCCAATTACTTACGCGCCCCAAGCTTTGTCCATTTGGTATGTATGACAAGATGTTTGTTGGAGTCAATTGACTGCTTGTTCGCTGGCTGATTAAAGGACCTTTCGTGATTTATAAACGTTTGCTACATGTCTAATCAGGGACGAGTAAATACTCGCAAAGAGCATGTAATAAAATGAAATAGGAGGTTAATGAATCACAAACTTAAAACATTGGAAACACGAATTTCTTTTAAAAATATAGTCGCCAGCGACTTATAATTACGTGACGTTTCGTACTTGCAGATTCATTTTCAAGGGTGAAATGATATCTTTTAAAAAGTTATCTGAAATACGTGACAAAAATGCAAATCAGTAAAACATTGAAGTAAACAAGACAGTTAATATACTATGAAATTCAAAATACATTTTATTGTAGTTTTAATGTATTTTAAATCTACTTTAAATCGTTAAAGCGAAGCACATTAATACAACCTACCTTTATGTGTAAGGGAGTAGATTACTTAAAAGATTGAAATTGATGATAATGAAAATATAAGTGTTCATTTTATTACCCTGGATGCGTATTAATATATAAATCTACGTTTAACGACATTGTGATTTAAGATCGGCTGAATAGATATTCTTGACATGTTGGCAAATGGTAGACAAACGGGAGCCTAAACTATATATATTTTCGATAGAAATCTCTCGATCGAATATTAAATGAACTAAAAATAATCTTGTAACTGTTAAACTATTTTTTGCGAAATTTTTGTTTTAATTCGCATTAAGTTATATTATGTGTCATAGCAGATGTATGTAATTGATATAAGCACGTAGCTAATACTATTCCCTGCTTTCTGCCGTCAATTTGATCCGAATACCACTTCAAATCGTGATGGCGATTTCTTTAACCACACTATCATTGTCGCAAATACATGCGTTTTGACGTCAAAATCGACGTTATTATCTTAACCGGTCACAAAGTCCCGAATCTCTTTTTGTCCACTTTGAAGTGGGTGTCTTACAGTAAGTGTAAAGAAATTCAACGTTTTTCCAGTCAAATAGATGCTCCAGCATCTACAATACCTATGCTTAAGGTATTATTTTCTAGTCATAAGTAATTAAGTTCAAACTGTCAAGGTATCTGTTGAACAAATTAAATGCAAAACTGTGCTTTTTAATCTATTTTCTTTTAAAGAAAAAATAAACTGTTCTGTCTCTTCATTAATTTTAATTAAGTTCAAACCGTTAGAAACATACGAATAACTTACGTATAAGTAAAGAGATGAAACAAGAGGGCCATGATGGCCCCTGATCGCTCACCTGATTTTTTTTTTCACTTTAGCTATATAAGCTCCGCCCCCTGGCGGCCATAGTTTCTAACCAATCAACTAGGCTTGAAGGAATCTGATAGAGCGTCACCCTAGGAACATTTCTACAAAATTATTTGAAAATCGGCCTGACACTTTTGGAGAAGAAGATTTTTTAAGTTTTCAGTATAGCCATATAATGCAAAATAACCCTGCCCACTGGCGGCATGGCTTGAAGGAATCGGCTTGAAGGAATCTGAAAGGAACTTAAGGAACATTTCTACAAAATTATTTGAAAATCGGCCTGACACTATAGCCATATAAGGCAAAATAGCCCCGCCCTC
Source organism: Serripes groenlandicus (assembly GCA_031761405.1). Taxonomy (NCBI): domain Eukaryota; kingdom Metazoa; phylum Mollusca; class Bivalvia; order Cardiida; family Cardiidae; genus Serripes; species Serripes groenlandicus. Next base: position 136,353,746 of record JASEVX010000004.1, read on the forward strand.
TGGCGGCCAGGTTTTTCGATAAATCAACATGGCTTGAAGGAATCTGATAGAGGGTTATCCAAGGTACATTTCTACAAAAATATTTGAAAATCTGCCAACCAGTTTGGGAGAAGAAGATTTTTTAAGTTTTCACTATAGCCAATAAGGCAAAATAGCCCCGCCCCCCTGGCGGCCACGTTTTTAGACCAATCAACATGGCTTGAAGGAATTTAATAGAGGGTCATCCAACGACATTTCTACAAAACTTTTTGAAAATCTGCCAACCAGTTTGGGAGAAGAAGAATTTTGAAGTTTTTTTCATTCCGTTGCCATGGAAACCATAATTCTGCATGGATCCCAACAATTTGAAGGAAATCTGGTGAAGTCATTGAGAGGATGCTTTCTGTGAAGTTTCATTCCTAATGATCCACTGGTTATTGAGGAGAAGAAGTTGACGCACGACGGACGATGACTTAGACAGACAAGACTCTTTAAGGCCAAGCGAATGATAATATAATGCAGGTTATAGTGATAGCTACGGGTGAGTGAACACAACAATGGTGTCAGAAGTGGAGCAGAACCCATGTAAGTTTGTTCCATTTTGTTGTTTTCCAAAAAAATTGGGGAAGGAGAGAGATGTAGCCATTTTGGAAAACAGCATGGAAAAAGATGTTCTGCATTAAACTCTGGTGGCTAACTTAATGGATAATAATTGCATTGGAGCTTTTCAAGGTTTATTGGTCCCTGTAAAGCAATAGTCATGCAGCTTCTAGCATTTATTATAATTTTGAAAACTTATTCGGAATTGTATTTTAGCCACCAAAAATGTTTATTCATCCGTAGCAGTGCTTGGTTTGCATGGATACATAGTGAGCGTATTACAAACAACGCCTATGTTGTTGCAATGAGCATCAATAGGCAGTGTTTAAGAATGCCCAGGCCGTTTAAACGCGCGAGACTGAGGGTATTTCTTTGTTTGCGAATTAAGAGGCATAATGCAAGCTCAAGAAGAGAAAGGGGGGGGGGGTATGAGTTAAGTAAAAGAGACAACTATTTCCATTCTATTGGACTGTCCTGACAAACATAGTTGCTGTCATTATTTTAGGTTTAAGAGATATCCTTAATAGTTCAGGTAATTCAGTGCCACTGTAAGAAGCCCATGACAAGGACGTTTCATGATACAATGCGATTACTGTACCAAATAGTATCATGACGCTTGCGTGAATATTACAGCTACGGATGCACTGGATATTGCCAAAGCAAATGAAATAATGATGGTAATCAAAAGAGGTTGAAATGAACAATGCCATCCATCTGTTCCAGTCTTCATTTTCCAATTGCAATGTGACAGGGGCTCAACGCATCTACCATTAACTTGTGGAGTGGTGGTCATGCGTACCCGTGTTAATATGACGGAATGACTATGACTATTAACCACTTGTTAACTGACGGGAAAGAATTCTGAGGGATTTTACAGTACTGGTACAATAACCAATTATGACACTGGTACAACGATTCAAGCATGCATCAATAGCAGGGGACTGTTCATTGCCCGCTTGGAAAAAAGACGAGCCGGCGGGGAAGACAAGGTAGAACTTGAAGGGAAGTAACTCTGGTCACTTGTCTCTGTTCACTGGGGGACAACAAGACGAGCCGGTGGCAGAAGACACAGTTCTAGGGGATGCAGACCTGGGAAAGCAGAACCCTAAGAGGACGCAGAAGGGAAGTAACTCTGGTAACTGGTCTCTGTTCACTGGGGGACAACAAGACGAGCCGGTGGCAGAAGACACAGTTCTAGGGGATACGGACCAGGGAAAGCAGAACCCTAAGACGAGGTAGAAGGGAAGTAACTCTGGGAACTGGTCTCTGTTCACTGGGGGACAACAAGATGAGCCGGTGGCAGAAGACACAGTTCTAGGAGATACTGACCTGAGAATGGATTGAGGTTTATGTTTATCCTGACTATGAAGAACCACAGGTGCAGTTAGCAAGATGGCTGGAAGAATTATCACAGTACAAAATGATTCTTAGAAAGCCTATGTCAGAGATATGCTCGCACTATTCCAGACATGTAAAGATTGATGATGATCGTGTGGTGGCTATACCTATTGTAAGCGAGTAGAGACTCAGTGGGCCACTTTTTCGCGAGAAGTGGATGATGCGATTCCATTGGTAGCTCCTAAGGGAGGCTTGGGTTTGGATCAGCAATGCCCGTTGGGGGACAAAACGACGAGCCGACGGGTAGCTGAGAAAGACCAAAGATGCCCTAGAGTGTCCACGCTGGGGGACAAAACGACGAGCCGCCGTGGGGAACACTCAAAACCGTTAGACGGATTACAGGATGACTCTACGCCCAAGCGGTTGGGGTGCGCTGAGTGTCCTGGGATTTGGAGATTAAGTCCAATGGCGATCATTTCCCACTGAGCTGTGGTAACCATTGACACGTTACAAAGGAGGTATAGTCCAGAGCCAGGATAAGATTAGAATGGCAAGATATCTTTCAGTAGAATTGTAGTACCCGTGAGAGTTCGGGGAAAACCATCTGAGTACCTGTTTGAATTCAGGGAATATCATGTTAGCCCAAAGAGAGGAGTGGTTTAAAATCTCAAATCTAAGAAAGGTGGTGGTTTAATGCCACTTCGAACTTGCTCACTACGCTGGCGCTGTTCCCTACAGCATCACTGGGTGGTTAGACAAAAACAAGGATCCTCTCAACGAAACAATATCCGGGGGCCATCTAAGGGATTCCGCCTGGGGTTAGTGGGGTAGGATATGACACTGGCTCATGCGGAATCTCGCCTTATGGATGGGAGACTGGTAATTGTTTCATAACAGATCAACCGTCACACAAAAATGAGTTTAGAAACATAAATGGGGTTGATTGCATCAAAGAGGCAGTACTGTCATCTACAATATCGTTGAGTGTGTGCCAGATAAACAGATTGAGTCTGCTTTGTATGTTTGTTTTAGTATTTCAAGAATGCTGTAACCGTCAGATTGTTAGACATGAGGCACACCATTGTTACATATATGGCTTCGAAACTTACAAAACTTGTTCACCATCATACACTCCATCAACAGACAAGAGTACATGTACATAACTCTGTCAAGATTTTTGTAGGAATTATGGCCCTTTTTCGACTTAGAATTTTTGTTATTTTTTTTGTACCAATTTCCTTTTTCAAAACCAATACAGAGATTGCTTTGAAACTAACAAC
>JASEVX010000004.1:136361942-136406942 GCA_031761405.1 Serripes groenlandicus
TCCATCTGAATGAGGACAACTGCTTAATATACGACCAATGCATTTGGAAGTTGTAAGCTTAACATCTTGATTGGAGGACAAATGAGTATATGTATCTAACCTTGGTTTAAACGATATATTATTCAATTGAATTTACATATGTACATAATAATACATATCATATTGACTTTAAAAAGGATTGTGCAGAAAGCATTAAACTTATATAAGAAATAGTTTTTCATTGTAATATGTTGAATATCTAAAAGGTTTTTTCCTTTTTTTTTTTTTTTTTATTGAATTCTAAGAGTATGTCTTTACAAAAGAGAATTTTATCTTAAAAATGAGAAGAAGAAGAAGAAGTAAGAAATCGCTCTAGATTGTCAATGGATAGTTTGTCTAATAGTACATCGACTTTATACACTTATACACAAAGGAGTTTTGCTTCTAGTTACGTATATGTGTTAGTGACATCATGGCTCTTCTAAGAAGGGATACGTGGGATCTACCTCTACTATATTAGGCTGGCATTTAATTTTGTGAATCGTACATATTACATTATAGCAAGATTCTTCTCTGTTCGTGGGAGATAAAAGTGGTATATTCGTAGCATGAGGTATCCACCATTATCGCTGTAGTTTCCAATAGAACAATAGTATATTGCTCTGCTGATGTTGGAAATAACATATTCTTGGAAATTAATAAGAATAAAATCACTCCTTATATTCAAATGCTACGTGGCACTTTAATCTTACAAACTGCAATACATATATAATTAAACTGATAAAGTTTTTCAATTAAACATCTTTAAATAATAGTAGGTGCTGATGATGTCGGATATTTGGATGGTTGACTGTAGGTAGGGATTGAAATTGAAAATGTAGTCGTCGAAATTGACGAAAAAAATATTTTTTTAAAACATTTATTTCTTTCCTTTAGACATGTATCTGGACGTATTAAATGCAAATTAGGCCCTAGTTCATGTTTCATGGCGATCAGGCAATCAGAAGAGCTTCACTAATTCGTCAACTCGTCAATTTAGTTGACGAAATTGACGAAAAAATTATTTTTCTAAAAACTTTATTTCTTTCTTTTAGATAAGTATCTGGACGTATAATATGCAAAGTATGCCCTATTTCAAATTACATGGCGATCAGTCATTCAGCAGAGCTTTGTCAAGTTCGTCAATTCGTCAACTCGTCAATTTAGTTGACGAAATTGACGAAAAAAAATATTCTAAAAACTTTATTTCTTTCCTTTATATTAGTATCTGGACATATTGAATGCAAATTAGGACCTATTTCATGATTCATGGCGATCAGTCAATCAGAAGTGCTTCTTCAAGTTGGACAATTCGTCAACTTTGTTAACGAAATTGACGAAAAAATATTTTTCTGAAAATCTTTATTTCTGTCTTTTAGATAATGTATCTGTACGTATTGAATGCAAATTAGACCCTGTTTCAAATTGCATGACCATCAGTCCTTCAGAAGAGCTTCGTCAAGTTCGTCAATTCGTAAACTCGTCAATCAGAAGAGCTTCTTCAAGTTGGACACTTCGTCAACTTTGTTCTTTTTCTGAAATTGACGAAAAAAATATTTTTCTAAAAACTTTATTTTTTTCCTTTATATAAGTATCTTGACGTATTGAATGAAAATTATGCCCTTTTTCATGTTTCATGGCGATCAGTTATTCAGAAGAGCTTGTTCAACTTTATTTCTTTCATTTAGATAAGTATCTGAACATACTGAATGCAAATTAGGCCTTATGTCATGTTTCATGGCGATAGAGTCAATCAGAAGAGCTTCTTCAAGGTCGTCAATTCGTAAAGAAAGTTGACGAATTGACGAAGAATTATTTTTCTGAAAATCTATATTTCTGTCTTTTAGATAATGTATCTGTACGTATTAAATGCAAATTAGGCCCCTTTTCAAATTTCATGGCTATCATTCATTCAGAAGAGCTTCGTCAAGTTCGTTAATTCGTCAACTCGTCAAGCTTCGTCAAGTTCGTCAATTCGTCAACTCGTCGAGCTTCGTCAATTTCGTCAATTCGTCAACTCGTCAATTTAGTTGACGTAATTGACGAAAGGAATATTTTTCTAAAAACTTTATTTCTTTAGATAAGTATCTGGACGTATTAAATGCAAATCAGGCCCTGGTTCATGTTCCATGGCGATCAGGCAATCAGAAGAGCTTCGTTAATTCGTCAACTCGTCAATTCAGTTGACGAAAATGACGAAAAGATTTTTTTTCTAAAAACTTAATTTCTTTCATTTAGATAATGTATCTGGACGTATTGAATGCAAATTAGGCCCTATTTCATGTTTCATGGCGATCAGTCAATCAGAAGAGCTTCGTCAATTGGTCAACTCGTCAATTTAGTTGACGAAATTGACGAAAGAGATATTTTCTAAAAACATTATTTCTTTCCTTAAGATAATGTATCTGGAAGTATTGAATGCAAATTAGGCCCTAGTTCATGTTTCATGGAGATCAGTCATTAAGAATATTTTTATAAAACTTTATTATTATTAGTTCTTTATAGTTGACGAAATTGACGAAAACATTATTTTTCTAAAAACCTTTTTTCTTTCCTGTAGATAAGTATCTGGACGTATTACATGCAAATTAAGCCCTATTTCATGTTTCATGGCGATCAGTCAATCAGAAGAGCTTCGTCAATTGGTCAACTCGTCAATTTAGTTTACGAAATTGACGAAAGAGATATTTTCGAAAAACATTATTTCTTTCCTTAAGATAATGTATCTGGAAGTATTGAATGCAAATTAGGCCCTAGTTCATGTTTCATGGCGATCAGTCATTAAGAATATTTTTCTAAAACTTTATTTCTTTCCTTTATATACGTATCTGGGTGCATTGAATGCAAAATAGGCCCTATTTCATGTTTCATGGCGATCAGTCAATCAAAAGAGTTTCTTTAAGTTGCACAATTCTTCAACTTTGTTGACGAAATTGACGAAAAAAATAAAAATCAGAAAATCTTTATTTCTGTCTTTTAGATAATGTATCTGGACGTATTGAATGCAAATTAGGCCCTATTTCAAACGTCATGGCCATCAGTCATTTAACAGAGCTTTGTCAAGTCCGAAAATTCGACAACTCGTCAATTTAGTTGACGAAATTAACGAAAACAATATTTTTCTAAAACTTTATTTCTTTCCTTTAGATAAGTATCTTGACGTATTGAATGCAAATTAGGCCCTAGTTCATGTTTCATGGCGATCAGTCAACCAGAAGAGCTTCGTCAATTCGTCAATTTAGTTGACGAAATTGACGATAACAATATTTTTCTAAAAACTTTATTTCTTTCCCTTAGATAAGTATCTGGACGTATTGTTGACGAATTGACGAACAAATTATTTTTCTGATAATCTTTATTTCTGTCTTTAGATAATGTATCTGGACGAATTGAATGTAAATAAGGCCCTATTTTCAAATTTCATGGCCATCAGTCAATAGAAGAGTCAAGTCCGTCAATTCATCAACTCGTCAATTTAATTGACGAAATTAACGAACAAAACTGTACGGATGTGAGATATTGCATTCTATGTCTTCTTTAGATATCCAGAACGTTGCAAACTTTAGTAATTATGTGGCCAAAAATGACAGCATTTGCACTGTAGAACACGTACATATATGGTATTTAGTCTGCTAGGTCGGTACAACATACAATGTGGAATTGACAAACGCAAAGCAACTTTCCTTCAGAAACTGTGTAAAATGCCTACGAATTGTCTAACTAACCAGATTTTCACTTATCGTCAAAATTGGTTTAAAACAATTCAATGTAATCGACAAAAATGTTTTATTTCCAATACTTTTAATTTATTGCAAAGATATTCGTCGTTGAACGGAAGTTTGAATGCGAGCGTCAGGAAAGAATTAACCTCCACCATGGCTTCGACCGTTTTGTGTTAAGGGAAACTGTCAGTCAGTGTGTGTAATGTAAAATATTAATACAAATATCCAGGGACACTTAATATCCGAATGTGTTCATTTCTCAATTGAACGGAATTTATATTTTTGAAAATATCAGTTTTTACAGTACTAATGATAGCTATAAACGTTGTTAAACTTCAGGGCTTCACTTAACAGCATGAGTGTATATGTGATAATTTCATGCGTGGACGCGCACCAGAATACTTTTTCTAAATACAGAAAGCCACCAACTGGAACCTGTGTACGTATTCAACTGAAGAAGAGTGTGCTGTGATGTTTGTCAACGTTTAAGTTTGGTGCGTTTTATACGTTTACAAACATCAAGGCTCATTTACATCTAAAATATGCAGTTGGGGACCGTCCACCAGTACGTGTGTACTTTAGGTAATTGCATGCGTTGACGCGCCACAGAATAAACTTCCCCAATGCAGAAAGCTATTAGCAAGAACCTGTGTATGAAGAGATTCAACCGAAGAAGAATATGCTGTGATGTGTGTCAACGTATATTTCGTTGTGTTTTATTTCTTGAAAAAACATCAGTGCTCATTTTCATGCATAGTTTGCTTTACGGGTTTGTTCACCAGTTCGTGTGTATGTGATAATTCCATACGTGATTGCGCCTCAAAATAATTTTCCAAATGCAGAATGATGTCATCAACTAGAACCTGTATATGTCGAAGTCCAAAATCAGGACCAATTTTCATATAATATATTCATTTATCTTCCGTTCACCAGTATGAGTGTATATATGATAATTTCATGCGTGGACTAGCCCTAGAATACATTGACCTCATACAGAAAGCCATCAACTAAAACCTAGGTATTTATCTATTCAACTGAACAAGAATGCGCTGTGATGTTTGTCAACATTTATTTTGTTGCGTTTTATACGTTGACAAACATCAGGTCTCATTTTCATTCCGGCAAGATAGGCATTTGGGTACCGTACCGTCCACCACTACGTGTGAATATATGAGTTCATTTCATGCGTGGACAAGCCCTAGAATACACTTACCCAACGAAGAAAGCCAAACCTCTGTAATTAGAGATAACACTTAAGTAGAATGTCAACGTTTATTTTGGTGCATTATACACGTTTTTAAGCAAGATATTCATTTGTGGTCTGTTCACCAGTATGTATGTTTATTTGTGATTAATTCATGCGTTGAGGCATTAGCAAGAACCTGTGTATGAAGAGATTCAAATGAAGTAAAATGTGCTGTGATGTATGTGAACGTATATTGTTATGTGATATAAACGTTGACAAACATCAGGGCCGATTTTAATACAATACATTCATTGGTGGTTCGTTCACTAGTATGTATGCATATTTGAGACAAATTCATGCGTCCCAATATACACTTCCCCTTAGGGAAAGTCATTAACAAGAACCTGTGTATGAAGCAATTTAAATGAAGAAGAATGTGCAGTGATGTTTTTCAATGTATATTTCGTTGGGTCTTAGCATAACACGAATGTATAGTCCCAGCAAATAAAACGTTTACCGAGGAAACATTGACGGAAAAGGAAAATTAGAACGTCCCCCAGTACGATGATGATAACACGACAAAGCGACAGTACGATGGTGAAAACGCGACAGTACGATGGTGAAAACATGATAATACGACAGTACGATGATGATAATGCTATATACTATAGTGTTTTCACCATCGTACTGTCGCGTTTTCACCATCGTAATATCGTAGTATCATACTGTTTTCACCATCGTACTGTCGCGTTTTCACCATCGTAATATCGTAGTATCGTGTCGCGTTATCACCATCGTATCGTCGTGTTATCATCATCGTACCGTCGCGTTATCACCATCGTACCGTCGCGTTATCACCATCGTACCGTCGTGTTATCACCATCGTACCGTCGTGTTATCATAATCGTACCATCGTGTTATCATCATCGTACCGTCGCGATATCACCATCGTACCGTCGCGTTATCACCATCGTACCGTCGTGTTATCATCATCGTACCGTCGCGTTATCATCATCGTACCGTCGCGTTATCATCATCGTACCGTCTCAATATCACCATCGTACCGTCGTGTTATCACCATCGTACCGTCGTGTCTTCACCATCGTACCGTCGTGTTATCACCATCGTACCGTCGTGTTATCACCATCGTACCGTCGTGTTATCACCATCGTACCGTCGTGTCTTCATCATCGTACCGTCGCGTTATCACCATCGTACCGTCGTGTCTTCACCATCGTACTGTCGTACTATCGCCTTCCGGTGCGCATGTGCATGTTCAAAAATAGAAGATCTTCAAGTACAGCAGTACAAATGGACGAGTTTATACAATCTATACCTCTATCGCCCTTAGAGGGAATATGTCGGCCCGGATTAGCCTGATCAGAGTCGATACATTACGCAGAGTCCGTAATGTCAGTTTTCTCGTGGAATGGCTCATACAACATCAAAACTTGTTTCGCAATCGATGTAAAATAAATCAGTAGTTTAGAACTTAAAATATACAGCGTATATATATATGCTGTTTATAAATGAACTACCGTCAAATGTAACACTTCGTATAGTTTGCCTTTCTCGGGGATTTCTATGATGCTTGCAGGTCTAAATAGCGAACAGAGAAGATCTATGTCAAATATACTGATGAGGATCGTCGCTTATCGCTTATGTCCATTTTTAAAATAGCCACAATAACATGTGTATACATATTTGCAATGTTCTTAGAAAACGGAGTTTGTATAAACTCGTCCATTTGTACTGCTGTACTTGAAGATCTTCTATTTGTGAGCATGCACATGCGCACCGGAAGGCGATAGTACGACAGTACGATGATGATAACACGACGGTACGATGGTGATAACGCGACGGTACGATGGTGAAGACACGAGGGTACGATGGTGATAACGCGACGGTACGATGGTGAAGACAAGACGGTACGATGGTGATAACGCGACGGTACGATGATGATAACGCGACGGTACGATGATGATAACACGACGGTACGATGGGGATAACACGACGGTACGATGGTGATAACGCGACGGTACGATGGTGATAACGCGACGGTACGATGATGATAACACGACGGTACGATGATGATAACACGACGGTACGATGGTGATAACGCGACAGTACGATGGTGATAATGCGACGGTACGATGATGATAACACGACGGTACGATGGTGATAACGCGACAGTACGATACTACGATATTACGATGGTGAAAACGCGACAGTACGATGGTGAAAACACGATGGTATATCGCATTATCATCATCGTACTGTCGTATTATCGTGTTTTCACCATCGTACTGTCGCGTTTTCACCATCGTTCTGTCGCGTTGTCGTGTTATCATCATCGTACTGTCGATTATCGCGTTTCAGATCAACACATTCATAGGCGATGGCCCTAACGGTATTCTGTACTATCGAGAGTAGGTTACTGTTATTTACAAACTTAATACTTAAAACAATAGACTTTACCGCCTTATAATGGTTAACGTTTGATATCGAACATATGTTCATGATACTTGTAATTGCATATTATAGTTCTCATTCAACGTATGTAGTGATTTCTTCAGTGGTATAAACAACTTGAAAAACTATATATATAAACACACCAATTAATATACATCTATATTCCTACTGATTTAATCACCTAATTGCGGTTTTTTTCAAATTACATGTTACATTAATTTGAAATACAAATTGCGCACATAAGTGTGGTGTGTAAACATTATTGAAATAATAATGAAGTCTTCTTTGACAAAACATTAAAAAAAAACACCAATGAAGTCATCTTTGACAAACATTGAAACATATGAAAATCTTCATTTCACATAGAAACATAAAAGCAAGAGATTTACTGTCAGCGAAAATGAGAACTGGGCTGAAAAATCTTACATACATACTTCAAGAATTAACGGTACATTTACAAGTACTTTATGATCCATAATCATTGTACGAAATTATGTGAAGAGTATTTTTCGTTTTTCTAGATATTGTCTCAAATGGGAGGAAGTATGTTACAGACATTAATTTGGAATTTGGTGAGGCTGAAATTCATGGCATTATCAATAATAGTCGGGAATACTTTTAACGTTGATATTCAACCTCCTGACATTGCAACTTAACCGAACATAGATTTAACTAATTTGCTTTTACATATGAAAAGTTAATCGTCGTAAAGAAAGAAGTTTTCTCTTCATTTTAAAACAAAGTTGCTTAGTGGCCTACGCGGCATTTACATTGATCTGGAATACATAATACTCTATTTGTTGCAACTATTGTATCGTCTGTGTGACGCAATTTAGAAAAGTATTTTAGTCAAGCAAAAAAAGAAATACAATATCTACTTAAGTGGCCAATTTTTGGATCTATTTATGATGGTGGCATGCTTCCGCCACCACATAACCACTTAATTATCACGTTATATAACTAGTAAGTAGCTTAATTATCATGATTAGCATCTGATTAACGTGTTAACTTTTATGTTAACAGATACTTATGTGAACACAAAAAAGTATATGTACTGCCCAATACTGCTTACAGATACCTACGTAATGCCATTTTAGATATCTATGAACGTGTTATGTAACTAGTTAGTCAGATAAGTATCGTGATATTTATGTGGTTAACTAGTTAGTCAGATAAGTATCGTGATAATTATGTGGTTAACTAGTTATGTAAGTACATGTAGTTAGCCAGATAAGTATCGTGATAATTATGTGATTAATTAGTTATGTAATTATTTAGTCAGATAATTATAGTAACAGTATATGTACTGCCCACTACTGCTAACAGATACCTACGTTATGCCATTTTAGATATCTACGAACGTCATATTTAACTTATTAGTCAGATAACTATCGTGATTTTTATGCGGTTAACTAGTTAGTCAGATAAGTATCGTGATGATTATGTGGTTAACTAGTTATGTAACTAGATAGTCAGATAAGTATCGTGATACTTATGTGGTTAACTAGTTATGTCAGTAGTTAGCCAGATAAGTATCGTGATAATTATGTGGTTAACTAGTTATGTTACTAGATAATTGTCGGTATATTTACCTAATGAGAAAACGCGTTAATTTTTATGTTAACAGATACTTATGCCAACACAAAGCAGCCTATGTTAGTGCCCACTACTGCCAACAGATACCTATATAATGCCATTGTTGATATCTATTAAGTAGTTAAAGTGTTATATAACTAGTTATAAAGATAAGTATCGTGATAACTATGTGGTTAAATAGTTATGTAACTAGTTAGTCAGATAAGTATTGTGATAACTATGTGGTTAACTAGTTATGTGGTTAACTAGTGTGGTTACGATAGGTAGCTGACTTACTAGTTACATAACTAGTTAACCACACAATACTCACGATAGTTATCTGACTAACTAACTAACCACATAAATATAACGGTTATTATCTGATTAACTAGTTACATAACACGTTAACCACTTAATAGATAGCAAAAGTGGCATTATGTAGGTACCTCTTATCAGAAGTTGTCAGTGTTGACATAAGTATCTTTTAACATAAAATTAACGCGTTAATCAGATATTTATCATGATAATTAAGTGATTAGCTAGTTATATAACGTGATAATTAAGTGGTTATGTGGTGGCAGAAGATGCCACCATTGTAATTAGTTAGTCAGATTAGTATAACTAGTTAGTAAGATAATTGTTATATTTACTTAATGATAAAACCATTTTTAGATAGCTGTTAAGTGATAAACGTGTTATGTAAATAGTAAGTCAGTTAAGTAACGAGAAAAGTATGTGGTTAACTAGTTATGTTACTAGTTAGTCAGATAAGTATCGTGATATTTACTTAATAAGACAACCACTTTTTAGATAGCTGTTAAGTGATAAACGTATTGTGTACCTAGTTAGTCAGATACGTATCATGATGATTATGTGGTTAAATAGTTATGTAACTAGTTAGTCAGATAATTATCGCGTTAATTATCTGATTAACTAGTTAAATTACTAGTTAATCACATAATTATCACGATACTTATCTGACTAACTAGTTACATAACACGTTAACCACATAAGTATCACGATACTTATCTGACTTACTAGTTAACTACATAATTATCACGATATTTATTTGACTAACTAGTTTCATAACACGTTAACCACTTAATATATATCAAAAATGGCAATATCTAGGTATTTGTTGGCAGAAGTGGGAAGTAAAATAGACTTGTTTGTGTTGATATAAGTATCTGTTAACATAAGGATTAACGCTTTAATCAGATATTTATTATGATATTTAAGTGACTTACTAGTTATATAACGTGTTTATTAAGTGGTTATGTGGTGGCAGAAGTATGCCACGATGTAACATAATTCTATTAATTTACACTGGTAAACGATTGTTCAGTTTTTAGATGCATGTGTAAATATTTTGCTTTGCACACACAAGTTGAAATGTTCAATTGCTAGTATATATGAGGCATTGTATCGACCCTTCTTTCGAAATTACATCAGTTAAGCTGCCCCTGAGTCCATCATAGGACAACGAATCGTGACGAGATATTAATAGTCCAACAAAATGATCCGATCGATGAACCGTAACACCGCTTAAGAAGTACTTATTCCCAGAAAGCCACAGTTCATCTTCGATTTAATCGTAATTCTTGAAAAATGTTCCAGCAACAACAAGATCATGAACTTGTAGTATGATAACTGCGCGAATCTCATCTGCTAGCACAGTACGCTGCATAGTTTTCCTTCCTGAACAACACCAAACCACCCTGCAAGATAGGAAAATCATATTTGACAACATAGTGTATATACACAAATACTAGAGCAAAACCGATGATCGAAGTTATTAGATGTATATAGCCTAATCAATTGGTATCAGTAAAACACATGTACGAGCTGTTAACAATAAACGGCGTTTCTTATTGTAATGTTTCACTAATTCTACTAAATTAAATTTCTGCAGAAAGAAAACATACAGACAAGATGTTGTATTCCGAATAATGTAAACGGACAGCAAAAACATTATTTCTTTTCTAAAGGACACCAGGGAATTTCAGGAAATTATTTGCCTGTCTTTAAGCGAGTTGAATGGTTTGCATGTTGTGTTTTTCCGCAGCATTGTGGACAGGTGAAATTATCATTATCAGCCCACTGTTTTTAAAGAGAAAACAGCCCTCACTTTGTTTATAGAAGCAAAATATAAACCTATTGGCTTCCTCTTTCGTCGACATTTTGCTTGCCGATTCGGCTTCACGCCGGTGAATGTTCCCTATCCGCAACCATCTAACCATATCACTAGGATTATGGATGGTTCAACGTGATTTGGAGAAGGCGTATACATAGTCCAAAGAAAGAGAGTAATAACGTTGAATCCATTCGGACTTACTTTTCTTTGCAATCGTTATTGCTTGTATTTTCTAAGTAGCGTACAAAAGCATTTGCATGTATTCCTGGGTATGTCATGTATGGGTGATCACAAACTACATTTTCTTCAGCTAGCCAGTAATCTATAAAATTTTGAACAGTCGTATGGGCATTGTTATTATCTCGTGGCCTGGAAAAAATTGTAAAAATATTTATATTGTTCACCGTGAGTGAATGTTATTTTCAGCATATACATGTGATATACCTTCATACGTTTACTTTTTATACCCAATTTCAACTTCAATTAAATTTTCTGTTTTATCACTTCCCATACTTGTCCGGTTACCTACCCCTTGTCAGAATATATGGAAAAATATTATATGGAAACAATGGAACATAAATATTATACAACATATTCAAAAATGACAGTTGATGTCTGTTCCACTTATCAGTCATGTGACGTCATTATATGAAGTAATCAACCAGTACATGCGAATAAACATACATCACGCATATTCAACAGCAGGAAATTGATAGGTTGAAATCGATCTCTTATATATTTTTCAACGATGCGCGATTCAAAACGGTTAAATCTGATAAAACGTGTACGTAACATTCAATTTGTACGTTTAGCGGAGATGAACATAAAACCTTAAAACAGTAATGCATTGGAATCACGTGATTTTGTTAACTGTATAATTTGCGGTCTACAATAGCTGCACGAGAACTACGTTTTGCCCGCTCCCCTATCTAACTAGTACCACATCGATTATATTAAATTCGTGCATTCAAATGATAGTTATATAACAGTTTCCATGATCATTTCCCTTTTATTTTGTTTTGAAAAAGGAGAAATAAATACATATGGAAATAATACCTTAATACAATAGTGTATTGTATTGTATTTTGTTCTTGTTACTAATCTAGAAATTATGCTACATACGTTGGCAATGTACGGTTGATGCTGTACGCAATAAATGGCTGTTCAAACGAATAATGTTACACGTTAGTAAGCAACCGCTGCGCTTATATTTTGATGATTCAGCTCCGTCACTTTTATAAAAATAACAAAATCAATGGGGAATTTTAAATATACAACGTAAGGTATATATAAATTTATACATATGTAAATATAAGCATTAACTTTCCTGTTCTGTTCAGTTTGTCGGTGTACTTGTACATGTTAAAAATCTACTACGTCGATTATGAATTTGAACACTTAAAATATATACAAAATACACACCTATTAACACGCAAAAATAAATTGATTGTTAATCCTTAAACATATAACCATGTTCGACTAACAATAAAAGACAAAGGAAATCATTTTTAGAAATGATAATCTAAACATAAACAATATACATTTTAAAGCCATATAAATAGTTGAAGAATAATATTTTTCACCATTGAGATATTGTTGTAGTATATTGACCCCCGTGAAGTTCATTCCATGTTCCTTGTTCCTTATTCCTTATTGAAATGTGAAGATGGTTACTTTTTCTTTATTCCTTATTAAAATGTGAAGTTGGTTACCTTTTCCTTGTTATATACCGATTCGTAAGTATGGACTAACATTAATTAATGTGTTTTCCTACCGATTAAATTTCGTTATCGGTTTGTATATAATATTTTCTTCAGGGAAGGTATACTTTGTATTAGCAAAGATGACAATCCATCATTTATATCTGTAAAAAAAGTTACAAAATGTCATTGCAATTACCCAATCATTCGTACAATAGTGGTGGACTTAACATAAAATTAAATACACTGCGTTACCTAAGGACTAGCCCTTTCAAAACCTTGGAAGATGGTTTATTATTCCCTGGACAGGTTTTTTTTCGAACATTCGAACGTCAGTAGTGATTTGAGTTCTTGGTCAATTTCCTTTACGAAACCTTCATATTCTGATCCGTAAAAGTTGATCATGTACATTTCCCCATCGTCTTCATCAGCCCACTTTAGTTTAGCGTCAGTGAATTTGCACTTTTTCATCAGTTCCATACACTGGTATAGTTTGTGAAAGACTGGTCTCTTTTGATTCTGTAACGTTCGTACAAATTGGGGGGAATCATTATACCTGAGGAAAACAATTGTTAGGAAGTTGTCTATGGTGCTGGTGTTCACAAGTTTGCATATTTGTCGGTCGTGCCTCCCCATCCTGGCACTCTGAGTAAATGGCGTTTTTCATGCATTAAAACTTTTTCGATCTTTGATGTTTCACTTGTCTTGTTTTGAGAAGTTTGTCCATTCTTTCTGTTCCCAGATATGGAGGGAATTTTCGTCGCTGAAGTCTCTCTTTTCCTCTCTGACTTTGCTTTCTTTGTGAATTCCGGTTCTTCGGCTCCGATTTTCGTTGTTGCCCCTTCTTGCTCCAGTATTCTTTGGCCATGTCATAATAGAAACCCGTTTTTTTTCTTTAACTTTTTTTGTCAGACTTCCCAAATTTTTCTTCCAATATGCGAGCTTTTACAGATTTATATAGCTTCAGCACAAATACTGATGGTCTCAGTCTCACCCCTTTGCACACATCTTTCTTAATTACCTTAAACCATGATTCTACAGCAGCGTTGCTATCCCTCGTCATGTTCTGAAGGGCCGATTTAGTGGGTAGGCAGATACCACTCCATAGTGGAATTACAGCCATATGTTAAGGTGCTTACAAATCATTCAGTTGGTTTCCCTTTCGTCATTTCTTCACTTTTGAAGCTATGTTTTCAAAATGCTTGTGGAATGGAGAAACTCCCTTGATTGTTGCCCTCGCTTCCAATACAATTTCATCTTCTACGTCCTTTCCAGCAGATGTTTCCTCATATTTATGTATTCTGACATCATTCCTTTGAACTTGATCTGCAATGGATGCTATATTTTTAGTCACGCTTGACGTTTCATACTCGTTTAATAACACAGTTACCCACATCTTGAATTTACTACTAGCATCAGCTTCAACTTATTGCTATTTTTCCCGATGTCCTCTGTAAGACTTGTGGCAAAAGGCTTCATCATGTGTGCACAGCATAGGTGAATCAATGTCAACTGGCCAATGAATTGCTCGCTGTATTTACCATGCACTAGCTTCCATGATATATTGAGTAAACCTTTCACACTTACTCGATTAAATGCAACTAGAACACCTTGGATAAGTGCAAAGCTGAAATCCATTTCTATTTTTGCTGGTTGAAGTATTTTGTTAGTAACCTTGAAGTAATGATGCCTCAGTTGCAGAAGAAAATGTGTGATAGTTGGTACTGTGTGGTCTGTTGAAATCATGTCTGCAATGGAATATATGACAGGCTCTTGCAAAAGAAAAAGTATAGGTAGGGCCTTTTCTGATCTGTTATTGCATGTATCAATGAGCCTGTTGAATCAAGGTAAAGACATGTATCTGTTGAACTAATACGTTTCAACTGGTCTTCAGACATACAAATCACTTTGAATGGACGAACTGATAAACTAACAATGTATGATGTGTCTTGGACATCGAATGAATCCCATAATAGTTCAAGATCTCCTACATAGTCTCCGGGGTTCATTTCTTTTTCGATAGCTCCAGAAGCAATTTTACACAAAACTTGCAATGATTGAGGCCTGGTCCAATTGTCATGCGACAGTTCTTCCTTTGGGGTTTCACCGAGTTCTTGCGCATACACATTAAATGCTCATTATTGTATTACCTTTTTGCCAATTTTGTCCCGGAGCTTGCCACGTACTTGACGTTTATTATTCTCTTCCTTACTATGATTTATTTGTCCCTGTTTTCCTACTACGATACAAACTGGTCGTCCTTTAATTGGCTGACGTTTAATTCGACATTTGAATTGACCGGAACATGCCATACCTTTGCATTTCGCCCTTCCAGTGAAAATATTCTCACTCTCCATTCGGAGACTTGTGCTGTTAATGACTCTTTTGTACATAAATCGCAAAACACAACCAGGATATTCTTCCCGGAAGCAATTGGATATCATATCTGACCAGTTATTGCGTAACCTGTGGTTTCTCCTTTCTGTTTTGGTCGTATGCATCATTGCATGTATATTGTTCCCATGGCAAAAACATATTTGTGTCCTCAACGTCGTTATCAACATAGAGTTCTTCATCACTTCTCAATATTTTGTCATCTGCTTTGTATGTATCCACATAGTCATTATGGTCTGTACGACATTTACCATTAACATCGTTGTCACTATGGTCACTTTCGCCCATCACTTTCGACTTTAACGTTACTTTAAAGTTGGTCGTTATCAACATAGAGTTCTTCATCACTCCTCAAGATTTTGTCATCTGCTTTGCGTGTATCCACATAGTCATCATGGTTTGTACGACATTTACCATTAACATCGTTGTCACTATGGTCACTTTCGCCATCACTTTCGACTTTAACGTTACTTCCATGCTGGTTGTTATCAACATAGAGTTCTTCATCACTACTCAAGATTGTGTCATCTGCTTTGCATGTATCCTCATAGTCATCATGGTCTGTACGACATTTACCATTAATATCGTTGTCATTATGGTCATTTTAGCCATCACTTTCGACTTTAACGTTACTTTCATGTTGGTCGTCTCCTATCTCGCTCAGACTATCACACTTATCTATGTCGCCAGTAACGGCTAAAATACTGATGTGGCTGACCGTATCCAATTTGCTTTTGATTTTTGTTATAAGTTTTTCGAGTCTTTCAATATTTCCAGCTGGGCTAACTGATTCACTTTGAACAGCCGGCCTTTGACTGAAATTTCTTTTCTACTTTTTGGGAAAAACAAATTCCGAACTGTTAAATCTTTTGAATATTTTTGTTTCTCATTTTTTCATTTTGCTACCTTATATTAATAAGAGATATCTCGTTTTAGAAGTCATGTTGTCAGTGAAATGATCTGTTGTAGGACAGGTCCCATAACACTTGCTGGAAGCTGCTTTCTTGTATCCTATTTCAAGATCGGATTGTAAATGGAGGCTCTTTTGTGTTAACAAGCTTTATTATAGCAATTTGACAATTTCAAGGGCCATAATCCAGTCTTGCATGGGCGGATCTCACTGGTTTGCAAAAGGAACCGAGATCTCATCAATATTTAACTACTATCTAAATTGTGTGAAGATCGGATAGTAAATGGAGGCTCTATTGTGTTCACAAGCTGTATTATAGCAATTTTGACAATTTCAAGCCCTATAATCCAGTCATGCAAAGGCACATCTGGCTTGTTTTCGAAAGGAACTGAGCTCTCATCAATATTTAACTACTTTCTAAGTTTGGTGAAGATCAGATAGTAAAAGGAGCCTCTATTGTGTTCAAAAGCTCTATTATAGCAATTTTGACACTTTTAAGGGCCATAATCCAGACTTGCAAGGGCGGATCTGGCTTGTTTGTTAAAGAAACCGAGCTCTCATTAGTATTTAACTGCTTTCCAAGTTTAAGTGAAGATCGGATAGTAAATAGAGGCTCAATCGTGTTCACAAGCTGTATTATAGCAATTTTGACAATTTCAAGGCCCATAATCTAGTCTTGCATGGGCGGATCTGGCTAGTTACCGCAAGGAACCGAGCTCTAATGGATATCTCAATACTGTATAAGTTTGATTGAGATACGGACGCACGCACGCATGCAAGCACGCACGCACACGCGGACGGACAACGGGCACAACGCCATGATATAAGGTCTTCTGGCCTTTGAGAGCTAAACACAGCTTATTTGTAATGTTGTAACACATCATTTTGGCAGTAACAAATACTTGTATAGGAGTTGCAACCAAAGAATGTTCGATAATTGTACGTCCATGCATGTATGACTGTGATGAGACACACGCACTCACTCATGCACGCGCTCACATACACATATTTGTTTATTAATATACGGTGATTAATCACGGTAGATCGTAGTTTGTTTTCGCGTTTTACAGCTATTAACGATACTTGTATTAATTCAATGATTGGGGTTTAACGTTCATAAGACGGAACAACAAACCTCCCCTTTCGCAAACCTAAAACGTCCTGCCAAATTTGGTTACAATTGGTTTACACACTCTTGAGAAGTTGCTAAAATTATTTACTATGTACAGTAAAGCGTCCCCTAGTGGCCCATTTATTGACGGATTTTGTTTTCATTCGCAAACTTTGTAGGATCTGAGATACGGATCCAACATTTAACAGAAGAAGCACAATGAGCCTTTAGAAGAGCCCGATATATGAAGATATAGAGCCAATTGCTTCATTTTGGTCACGTGAGCTAAAACGTTAGTATATTTAGTCTTCGTTTATGTCTCTGACGTTGAACCTTGGCCCTATGACCTTTAAACTTTGCAAAGATAATCTTCATATTGTCCCTAAACTTCTAATATATCTATGTATACAAACAGTCAACCATCTTATATTGTGTCCGTAACTTTGATTATTGTTATAATTCCTAACAACTGTATGATGTATAGATATATACAAAAGAAATAAACATTTTTTTAGATAAAATAGCTATTTCAGTCCCCAATTGTGACCGTGACGTTGACGTTTGACCTTGTGACCCTGACACAATCACACTCTTTAAATAATTACTTATTACTGTCCAACGCATAGATTAGACAATTAACATTTTAAACTCTGAACTTTGACTCCCTGGGTTGGCTCCATTTATGGCCGTAGAGATTTAATTTAAACAAACTTTATTCTACATCCCTAGGACATCATGTATTACTAATTATCTGTGGTACGTAGTAAAGCAGAGAATGCTTGTCTTAACACGGTAAACACACAAAGGGTTATTGTGTATTGTAGTTGCACGAGATGTGCTGCACAGGATGTGCGCTCGGTATGAGTATATATAAGGTAGTTATAGGGCGTGTTTGTCAGGTCCACGCTAGACTTCGCTCGTTAGACTGCTTATACAGAATGCTATTCGATTATTTTGAAAGTTATATGGCTTCACACATTAAACTTGGTTGAGTTCCGACAGCCTGATTTCCCTAGGGGTATTCCGAGAAACACTGGTTGTTTCGCGCATGCCACGGATGCACGGTTCCAATTTAAAAAAGGGGTTTTACGTGGGCGGCCAGGACCCTTTTGATGGGAGATACATGTATGTGAAGCTTGCTAAATAAAAATTACTTACTATAAGTATAAAAGATGGTGGATTGGGATAATCTTAATACATGTACATTTATGTATATATGCATGCGCTGTTTGCGCATATTGGTCGCTCTGTCTAACAACAAAGCGCTCGTCTGGGCCGTTGCAAGAAAGGTGTTGTTGTTTTGTATTTGGGAAGGTGTTCAGACTACTAAATTGCCAAATTGTGTTGTGGGCCCTTTTCTGAGAACTGCATACACTATATTTTAACAAATAACCTTACCATGCTGATAATTTGTGTCAAGTTTGGTTAAATTTGTCCAAGTGATTCAGGAGATAAGTCGACGAGAAATCAGTATACTCCCCGAAACATGGTCGACTCTGAAAGCATCTGTTGTGTCAGTATATTTTGATACAAATGGATGGTTAATTAATAACTAAAAAACATTCCTGATACGAGTGTCTACAATATTTTAGGCACAATATTCTGTCAAACGTCACTTAGAGTTATGACCTTTGACATACATGGTCTTGTAGCGGTCCTCATTAAATGAGTGAATATCTAAGAGTTGTAGACATGACATTGCAGAATAATGTATTCAAGTCTGACCTTGACCTTGGGTGTAACTGGATGGTTCATGTGCATGACACATCATCTTGCTATGAAGAGTAATTGTGTGAAGTTGTATTAAATCCATTCAAGCATGTGGAAGACACAGACTGGACATGTCAGAAAAGCCCAAGAATGTATGAGCCCAAATAGTGACCTAGGCCCTCAGAGAAGGTGGGCTGGGTGATGTTCTTGACACATCATCTTGTTATGAAAAATAATTGTGTAAAGAAATATCATAATCCATTCAAGCATGTGGAAGATGCAGCCCGGACAAGACATTTCGGACGTAAAATGTTTGAGCCCAAAGTTAACTTTGACCTTGGGAATAGGTAGCTTGGTGATGAAATTGCGGACAGACAATGTTTTTTGCTCAAACTGTGACCTTGACATTGAAAGTAGATGACTGGGTGACGTGCGTGATAAATTATCTTACTATGGAGAATAATTATGCGAAGTAATATCAAAATCATTTTTAGCATGTGGAAGATACAGCCTGGACATGAAATTGCGGACGGACAATGTTTGAGCCGGCCTTTAGGGGACTAATAAAATACACCCTATGTTGTATGTCTTCTTTACCAGATTTATAAGGCTTAGAAGTTCTAAAGCTTACACTCTAGGCATAACGGGTAAAACAGTCCAAGTTCCTCAAATGCATGTCTTTAAATGAATAGGTAGGTGGTAACCCAACGAAGACATTTTTTTATTAATAGTTTAAACAACGTACAATCATTTCAAACATTTCTATTTTCGACATTTGACCTGTAAGTGTGACCTTGACCTTTGAGGTACAGGCCTGTGTCTTGTGTGCCACATGCCTCATCATGATGAATGTGTGTGCCACAACAAATATTGTATGTGTCTACCACGACAAAATTTCGTACGATCCATTGTGCCCTAGGCTTTACACAGGTTATATACTACCTCCTGATGTAGACGGGTCAATTGTCGACTATATAAAGACAAGGGTCAACCCTTTCCGACAAACAGACGCTCTTTGACGCCTCTGCAGCAAACGATTTTTGAAAACATTGTTTCAAAAGGAGAAATTGCTCGAGATTGTTTTAACTCGATTCATTAATTATACTAGTATAGGTACAGAGTGTCAATACTTTTGCTTAGATGTTTGCAAAGCCGTCTGCTGCAGATGTTTTGTGTGTGGGAAAGGGTCAAATAACATCAGTGTGTCAAGGATACATCATCTAACCAAGTCTCTATGTAATTTATTCTATCTTATATGGCTCAGGCTTCTTAAATGCAGACGTTGTTCAGGTATCTGCAGCAGACGACTTTTTAAACATGTTGAAACAAACAGAAATTAAACATAATCATGTTAAGGAAACGGATCGGAGAGTAATACATGCCAGCATTCTAAGAAAATGACCATTACAAGAACATTATCACGGCTTTAACTCTTGTCCACATACAAACGCTTTCTGACGCCTTTGCAGCAGACGACAATCTCTATTTAATTGTATCTATATAAAACGGCCGACTTTTCATGAGTTAAACACACATGAGCCGTGTCCAGCGATTTGGCTCTTAATGCATAGTCTCACCAGTGACTTCACTTTTGGCTAAAATGTTATATAGACATTTCTACATTTCAACCTTTCCCACATACAAAAAACCTGTAGCTGAAGACTTTGGAAAGTCTCTTTCTATAAACGTTTAGTTTTAGAATACAGTTGATATCATTGTGGAAAATAGTAATTTCTCCTTTTTTCAAAACGTTTTTAAAAGTTGTTTGCTGCAGAGGCTCAAAATTATGCCAAAGATTTAATTGATATTACTTTTGATAAAATAAACTAGAAGCCTAGATCCACTAGCTGTACCCCAATGTGATCTAAAAGGATTCCACGTCGGACTGTCAATAAGGCCCCAAGTCGCCTGACGCGATTTATAATGAAGTAGAAATAGAATGCGTGTGCCTAGTTATAATTATGACTGTGACTTTATATATGTGTGTGTGTGTGTGTTTATATGAAACCTTTTACGACTTTGCAGCTGTGTAAACTTTTGAACTTTCATTCTCCTTCTTTTCCTTCAGATATACATATACTGTTTTAGCTGACGACTCTTTTCAAGAAAACAAAACGCTATTTTCGGTATTTTGGGTAATTATGATAAGTATTATAATGGAAGTATAAAACTAATTAAACATACCTTTATTCCGCTCCAATGATTCAAAAGGGTATTTTGATACTTCATAAATATTTCCTCTATTGTTACATTTTAAAATTGAATAAAAAACTTCAATATTTCTGTTTGCAAGCCATTGAGCCATTAAAGTATGTCTTTTGTATATGCACATAAATAAGACGCTGGAAGAAAAAATTATATTCGTCTTCGATCTATGGACAAATGTTTTCCTTTTTAATTGATGAGATCATATGAAGAAAATATAAAATTTGACAAAGTTTTCTTTAATAAAAGTTCGGGTGTAAACAGAAAATTGAAAAGTATATAATATAATGCTTGTGGCGTTACGTCTATATCACTTTGCCATTTTTCCTTGAAAATATATTTTAATCTTGGCGTAAACACTTATAAAACTGTCATTACCAAAACATTATGAAATATCCAAACATCTCTGAATCCATATCTAAATAAATGATCATTTATAAATGTCGGCCAAGTACTTCGTCCAGATTCATCAAGTATAAATAACATGAACAAACATTGTTTGGGTATCTTTTGTTATCCATACGAACACCATATAAGCAGTACTTATTGCAGTTTGGCATGTATGTAATATACATATGAGGTTACTTGATTAAGTGTTAGGTCACGATTTGTATTTGGTTTTATATTATTGTGACGCTCTGTTTACTAGTTATATGTCATTGTATATATAATTATGGGACGGTGACCTAGATACTAGAAATAAAGATAGGTATGTCTATTAATATTCATGCTATTTCGAGCACCGGCTCATTCATATTCATGAGATTCAAGTTACTTTGCCGCTGTAGGTTTTATATTATTATTTAGAAAAGACAGCTTCAGCTTCCGAAATAAAAGCTGTCAATCCTGTTAACCCTTTCCAATATACAACAATTCTGCAAAACTCTATAATTGAATGGATAACCTATGACTAAATGTGGTAAACATTGTGGCAAAAGGAGAAATTGCTGGTTTTGAGCAATTTCTTCTTTTGTCACTATGTTTTCACAATGCCGTCTGCTGCAGAGGAGTCATAATGCGTTTATATGAGGGAAAAGGTTAAACAATATGTAAGATACATTTACAAATAAATGTACTTTGAAATGATCGTTGGACCCCGTTCTTCGTTGCAAGGCGCCCCGTAAGTTGGCTACGGCAGTCAAAGAACTCGGTCCAACGATGATTTCACATTACAGGGTCAATAACATATAGTATATACATCTTGACTGCGTAATTTCCGTACGAAATCTCTTTTCATTTTCAGTATATAGGCTCGTTGATTAACGTTCGAAGTCGTTCGAGATCCTATGGAAATCACCAAGCCGATCGTGCATGTTTGAATATCTATTAGCATAAACATGAACATTCTCCGTAAGTGTAATATTTGAATAGAATGGTGACTTTGTGGCAAAATGAGAAATAGCACACCATGTGCAATTTATTCTGTTGCCACCTTAGTTGGAAAGGGTTAAGGATATCATGCTCATTGCACTAAATATAGAAAATGTCGCAAAGGCGATATCATGTATATAATCAAAATCGGAAGTTCCCCCTTTTCTTTCTTGACAAAACAATGGAGTTATAAATAACCTTTTCACGCAAAGAAAAGAAGACCCATATTTGAACGTATGCTGAAAATATTCTGGGAAAGGGATATTTGTTACGCCCATTTCTGCTTCTTAAACATTTTTTATCTCATTTTTGTCGAAATATGTTCATTGTGCTGTTTCGCATGTTATACATGTATTCAGCAGGCGACGTTTGAAAACATTTTGACAAAGGAGAAATTGCACGATATGAGCAATTTCTTCTTTTGCTACGATATTTTCAACTTTACTCAATGATTGTTTTTTCTTGTATTCATTCATAGAGAGTCTCCATAGATTTTTTACTAAACATTTTCAAAGTCGTCTGTTGCAGATTTGTTGTATAAGGGAAACGATGGAGACATGTCAAATCAAACTGCATAATGTTTTGATTTGTCGGTCATTTTATACATAAATAACCTTTTCACGCAAAGAAAAGAAGACCCATATTTGAACGTATGCTGAAAATATTCTGGGAAAGGGATATTTGTTACGCCCATTTCTGCTTCTTAAACATTTCTTATCTCATTTTTGTCGGAATATGTTCATTGTGCTGTTTCGCATGTTATACATGTATTCAGCAGGCGACGTTTGAAAACATTTTGACAAAGGAGAAATTGCACAATATGAGCAATTTCTTCTTTTGCTACGATATTTTCAACTTTACTCAATGATTGTTTTTTCTTGTATTCATTCATAGAGAGTTTCCATAGATTTTTTACTAAACATTTTCAAAGTCGTCTGTTGCAGATTTGTTGTATAAGGGAAACGATGGAGACATGTCAAATCAAACTGCACAATGTTTTGATTTGTCGGTCATTTTATACAATAAGCCAAATGGTTAAAGGAGAGCTAGCACAATCTCAGTTTTACTCATTGTCTTTTTTTCACAAACGTCCTGCTGCACATGCAGCAAAGGGCGCTTATATCCGAAGAGTGTTCTGCAAACCAATGTTAAAAATGTAAAGTCAAGTGTTTGTTTATTGTAGTGTTAGCTTATTGATAATAAATACACTCAAAATATGTATATTTGTTGTTGGCATTTTTTGCCAAGGTCGAGAAGAAAGTATATTTAAAAAAAAAGTGAAAATGGGATTTCAAATTACATCGTTTGTTTTTTGTGTAACATCCGGGTGTAGGTAGTGTGTGGGGGGAGGGGAGAATATTTTACGATGTTTACACTTAATAAAACATCGGTATAATCCGGGTTGGGGTATTATACGTGTAATCATTACGTATGCGTATATATATAGATATAGATAAGCTATCCTTGCCGTCTGTTCCAAATGGAAACTCTTTGTCATGTCTTTCTTGATTATTTTACGTGATTAATTGGCATAAACTAAAGATCCACATCAAACTGCGCCGATCTGGACCTTCACCGATTGGAAGTATCCTTGGTTGGTTTTACTGGTAAGAGACCTTTAATAAAACATATAATATAATTACCTCTTGTGAACTAGATTGTAAATTAATCGAATGACGAAATTGGGTCGATGCCTATAATAGGAATGTAAATTTTTATCAGTGCAGATCGACTGACGTAACTGGATTGCGGTAACCGTGTTTACATTATAAATCACTCATTACGAAAACATAACACATTTGAGCCGTTCCACGGGAAAACGAAAATTATTGACACTGCTTAATGTTTTGACACAGATGAGACTGCGCAGTCCACGCAGGCTAATCCGGGTGGACACATTCCGTCTCAGGGATATAGGGGTATCGAGTAATGATTTCTAAAACAGAAAATCTACTGGAGGCGAACAGTTTCTGTCCGGGTTAGCCTTTTTGCTGCTTGCTTATGCTGATCCGATACTTCACAAATAGTTCACAATGTTTTTTCCTCGGCTCATTTGCTGAGCTTAGCGACCAGCGAGGAACCGCATAAACATTCGGCTCCACGCAATCTGATATCTTGACCTTCCTACATCCGGTGACATAAGTGCCCTGGACGCGTAGAAAACTTGAAGACCTAACCTGACTGTGCTGGCATGGGATATAATTGTAGTTACCGAAATGTATTTCAATACTTTTCAGGGTCGGGTTTCATGCTTAAATCGTTACAAAAGTAAAGAAGTGAAATAGAAAAATGATAATCAAAGTCAAAAGATATCGTATTAGTACTCAGTACTTAAAGAGGCGTTCCATGATGAACATTTACCAAAGTAAAGAAGTAAAAGGGAAAAATGATAATCAAGGTCAAAACATATTGTCTTAGTACTCAGCATGTATAGGGCTCTATGTTAAATCGTTACCAAAGTAAAGAAGTGAAGAATGAATATGATGTTCGAGGTAAATTGATATCGTCTTAGTGCTCAGCATTTATAGAGGGGTTCCATGGTAAACATTTACCAAAGTAAAGAAGTTAATGATTTTCAAGGTCAAATGGTATCGTTTTTTTGTGTATCATGTAAAGAGGGGCTCCGTGCTTAAAGACGTGAAACAGGAATATGATGTTTAAGGTCAATTACTATCGTTTTAGTGCTCAATATTTATAGAGGACTCCATGCTTAAACGTTACCAAATTAAAGAAGTGAATAAGGAATATGATGTTCAAGGTCAAATGATATCGTCTTAGTGCTCAGCATTTATAGAGGGGTTCCATGATAAACATTTACCAAAGTAAAGAAGTGAAAGTGAAAAGTGATATGTAAGGTCAAACGATATTGTCTTAGTATTCAGCATTTATTGAGGAATTCAATGCTCAATATATATCAAAGTAAAGACGTGAAGAAGGAATATGATATGCAAGGTCAAATGATATCGTTTAAGTGATCATCATTTAAAGAGGGGCTACATGCTTAATTGCCAAAGTGAAGAAGTGAAGAAGGAATATAATATTCAAGGTAAAATGATATCGTTTAAGTGATCATCATTTATAGAGGAGCTCCATGATTAAACGTTACCAAGGTAAAGACGTGAAACGGGAATATGATGTTCAAGTCAACTGATATCGTCTAAGTGATCATCATTTATATAGGGGCTCCATGCTTGAACGTTACCAAAGTAAAGAAGTGAATGATTTTTAAGGTCAAATAATATCGTCTAAGTGATCATCATTTATAGAGGGGCTCCAGGCATAAATTTTATCAAAGGAAAGAAGTGAATTATTTGTAAGGTCAAATGATACTGTCTTAGTGCGCATCATGTAAAGAGGGGCTATATACTAAAAGTTGTGAAAATGTGAAAGAGGAATATAATGTTCAAGTTCAAATAATATCATTTTAGCGCTCAGCATTTATTGAGGGACTCCATGCTTGAACGGTACATGTACTAAAGTAAAGAATTGAAAGAGAAACATGAGGTTCAAGGTCAAATGATATCGTCTAAGTGTTCAGCATTTATATAGGGGCTCCTTGCTTAAACGTTACCAAAGTAAAAAAGTGAAAGAGTAATATAAGGTTGGAGGTGAAATCATTAGAAGTCAGCATTTATCTGGAGACTCCATGCTTATCCGTTACCAAAGTAAAGATATGAAAGAGGAAAATGATGGTCAATGTCAAGGAATATCGTCTTAGTGCTCAACATTTATGGAGGGGCTCAATGCTTAACAGTGACCAAAGTTAAGAAGTGAAAGTGGAAAATCATGTTCAAGGTTAAGTGGAATCGTTTAAGTGATCACAATGTATAGAGGGGCTTCGTGCTTAAACGTTACCAAAGTAAATAATTGAAAAGGGAATATGATGTTTCATTTCGTATAAGTATGCTAGTTCTTTGTCTCATTCAGAAAACAATTTATCGATACTTATATTCTACAATAATCCTAGTATGTTTAAATTCACAACATCTTCGATCAGCACAAGTATAAAACTTGTGAATAACATTGTATTGAATCATATATATGTATTTCGTTATCACAATACTTGTCTATGCTTGTACTTATTACTTTGTTATGCAAGTGTTATTCTATCACTCATGTTAGTATGTATATATTGTACAAGATGAACATATATTGAAATACCATCCTACTTATTATTCTTGTCTTTGGAAGTGAGTTAGGGATGTAAATTATAGTTTTGTCATATTGTATGTAGTATTCAAGATAATGTTATCCATTTGCTTAAACCCCTTCCACATGCAACATATCTGTAGCAGACGACTTTTAAATCATTTTGGCAAAAATAAAATAATCTTTATCAGTGAAAGTTATATCATAAACTATTAGAGTTGTAAACATTGTGACTAATGTGCTCATAATGAAAAATTTCACCTTTTGTCACGATGTTTTTAAATGACATCTGCTGGAACTACGTCAAAATACGTCTGCGAATTGGAAAGGGTTATAGTACAGATGTGTTGTCCATTTTTCTTAGAGGAAATGGTATCTGCTTTTACTGCCCAGTTTGATCAATCACAATGAAAAAGAGATTTTGAACAATTGTCATACAGTGGCTTTTTGGGAATTACATGCCAAGTGAAGTGATCTGCCTTCGTAGAAATATGCAGAATTCGAAATTACGACTTAACACACTTACATTTAAATCAGACCAAACAATTTCGATAAGTGTATAATATATTTGGCGATATCGCATAAAACATCGTCTCGAATTGACCATATGAATTTGAATATTTATGAGCTGGTGCTCGTTTTTATGTCCAATGCAATCGGACTATACAACCAACGCACTGCCATGCGGCTGGTATATCTTATTTATTTATATAGGTACCCTTTATCCTGTGGATACTTAACGATTATGAAGTCGACGATTTGATTGGCTTATGCAATGGTCAATCTGAGACGACCTGTAATAGGCAGTCTCCAGATCTATAAAAGCGTTTACCACTGCAGCGTTGTTTAAGTCTGATTTAAATGAGATTGTAGTTTTCATTTCAATAAATGCGTCACAAAGAAATTGCAATCACCACATGGGATGTAACCAATTACAAAGTATGATTATTTATTGAGAAGAGTTGTCTTTCTTACAAAAAATAAAAGTTCTGATTAACATTGTTTTTCTAGAAAATGTATTTTTATTTTTCATTTGTATTGTGTGTTATGCCACACAGAGCAGTATTTCAGTCAGTTCACGGAGTTACCGGTGTACATTGGCAATACTGATGGAAAACTTATCCTGCCACAAGCACACCTGGCGTAAAGCTTTGCCCGCAACACTTGCTGAAAATTACATCTCAAGTAAATTAGGATTAATATATTTATTTAATGCTGAACGATGAGATACTGAGTTCTATCAGTGAGATATAATCAATATCACCCACACTGCGAGTGATATAGGTATGGCGCCAAAGGGATCAACGCTATACATCATACCGCTGACGTGACGTCATTTTCCTAGTATTCGGTCATGTTATACTACACACGTTATATATAAAGAAATACGTAATGGGTATATTATTTTTTCGTCATCCATTATCATTAAATAAAAAGAAAATGTGTTTGTTTTGAGTGTATATGGAATATATTTCAACTCGAAGTGATACAATTTTAACATTTTTACTCGCGCTACGCAATATTGAATTGTATCACGTCACAATTAGATATATTCCATATCCACTCAAAACAAACACATATCCTTTATTTATTACACATGATCTTGTTAATAGTTATCTAGAATTAAAAAGAGTTTTGTTTCGCAACAATGTAGAAATAGTTACTTTTAATAAATGCCAAGCAGTATTGATTTGTATTTATGTCAAATAGTATTGTTGACGAAGCGAGTTTGTGCATAACTGTAACGCGTTGTGTCTATTGAACGCAACCCTCTGGTATCAGTACCAGTACGTGGTAACAGCACGCACCCCTGTGGTATCATTACCAGCACGCATTCCTGTGGTATCAGTACCAACACGCACCCCTGTGATATTAGTACCAACACGCACACCTGTGGTATCAGTACCAGCACGCACCCCTGTGATATTAGTACCAACACGCACCCCTGTGGTATCAGTACCAACACACACCCCTGTGATATTAGTACCAACACGCACCCCTGTGGTATCAGTACCAACACGCACCCCTGTGATATTAGTACCAACACGCACCCCTGTGGTATCAGTACCAACACGCACCCCTGTGATATTAGTACCAACACGCACCCCTGTGGTATCAGTACCAACACGCACCCCTGTGATATTACTACCAAAACGCACCCCTGTGGTATCAGTACCAACACGCACCCCTGTGATATTAGTACCAACACGCAACCCTGTGGTATCAGTACCAACACGCACCCCTGTGATATCAGTACCAACACGCACCCCTGTGGTATCAGTACCAACACGCACCTGTCTTTATATTGACGAACACCGTCTCGATTGTGTAGTGGTCGAGCGTCTGGATCGGGAGGTCGCGAGTTAGATCCCCAGTAATGGTAACTTATCCAGGAAACGCTATGATACAACTGAAAAAGTGTTTAAAGCGGCGTTAAACACCCAACAATTAATAAGTTGTATTGACTGGTTAGATGACTGTGATTCGTGTTAAACTATTCCCACAAACTACAAATATGCAGCAGAAGACTTTGAAATGAGATTAGCAAAATAATGGAATATCTCTAAAGATCTTTTAGAATGCAAGTGTTTGGAGTTGAAAGCATTTTGGAGATATAAGAAATTGCACATAATGAGCCATTTCATCTTTTGTCACAATGTTTTCAGAAGTCTTCTGCTGCAGAGGCATCAAAAAACGTTCGTACTCTGGGAATGGTTTAAAACATATGACAAATCCATGACGAAACTGTGTAAGATATCGGTTTCTGAGGTAATATTTACATCTTATATCAATACTCTTAAATTCTTCATTAAGTATGAC
Organism: Serripes groenlandicus; assembly: GCA_031761405.1. NCBI lineage: Eukaryota > Metazoa > Mollusca > Bivalvia > Cardiida > Cardiidae > Serripes > Serripes groenlandicus. The sequence continues at coordinate 136,391,420 of JASEVX010000004.1, forward strand.
TGCTTGAATAACTGCCCGGTATATATGGAACGCCTTGACTATTTTAGTATGTTGTTTTGTATTATACGCAGTACATTTTCATGTATACATATTTCAGGTGACATGGTAATTTGTTCATGATATGCAGTGCATTTTCTATAATATATGGTGGTTATTTAACAATATGCAGTGCAACATTGTGTAAATGCAGTAGAATAACCATTATATGTTGAGCAAACAACGTCATATGCAATACAAACAACATTATATGCAGTCGGTGTGTCGATACGTGTGGTGCTATTTTGATTATATACAGTAGTTGTACCTTTATATGCGGTGCATTTTCATTGTGGATGATCATACTTTCCGGCATTCTCCGGTAATTTACGGAAAATACCGAGTATGACAGATAAAGATTAACATTAACACCGTCTAGTCCATTTTAAAACAATCTATTATAGAAGTGTACACATTTTTTAGAATATACGAGGTGCAGAATGACGTCGATGCAGACGCACTTTAAGGCCTGTCGCAGACAATTCTTGAAATCATTATGGCAAAAGAATAAATTGCTCATCTTGAAAAAAAATCTTCAACGGACGAATTTGACAACATTGAAGCAAAATTATTGCAAATCGGTTTAAATGAAAGAATAACTTTAGAATAGATTATAAAACAATTATGACATAAGCAGAAATTGCTTATTAAGACCAGTATCACCATTTGCAATACTGTTTTCATATTCAATTCCACATATACAGCCACTCGAGAAAGCATCTGCTTATGGGAAAGGGTTTTAATTCCTCTAAGAATTAATAGATTAATTAGGATTTTACGCGATTTTCAACAATTGTTCAGTTATACCATGGCGGCCAGTTCACCTAATCATTTGTCTCCTTTCTCATACTAGTACTCCACACCACATACTTTCCAAGCAACCGGCTGCTTTTCCTAAAAGAATGTAAGCCCATTGGTGGAAAAGGAATGACGCTTGTCGCAATGACTGTTGTAAAACCTCGGTAATAATGTTGGCCGAGCTTGGGTTCGAACTCACAACCCCTGGATTAACAGCCCTCGTCGCTACCGGGCTCCTCTTAGAAATACAGTTTATATAAGCCCTTCCATCGGACAAAGGTAACAATCCGCTTTTGGGAATATTGTAGACCCAGAGCAGTCTGTTCATTCGCAGCCTGATCAAAATATACAGTATCAATCTTACATATTCTTGTTAGAAGTTACAGTCAACTTGTGAATAATCTGATAAGACATAGCAAATATACAGGCTAAATTGAACCTACAATGTTACTTAAATGAAGTTGTACCTGTTCCTAAAGACAAACTCAAAAATATCATATAAAGCTCTTTTTCAGTTATTTGCTGAGGAGTTAAAAGTGTTTTTACTATAAAGTTATAACATTAGGACCTTTTTAAATTCATTCTTAAATCCTTTCCCTAATAAAACATCAATGCATTAGATGATGTTAATACAAAACTATAGAACATTATTATGAATGAGAGTATAGTTATTGAAGACAGTTGAAATCATTGAGGCAAATGGAGAAACACCTCAAGATAAGCAATTTCAATAGTTGTCTGCTCCAGGCCTCAAAAAGCGTCTGCATAGACGACATTCTGTGTACACTTCTATTTATAAAACAATACAAGATTCATGTGAGTCTGATCGTAACTATATGTCTCTCCTGAAATAAGCATTGTTTGCTTTTAAGTTATAAAACATATAACATATTCCAGAATTCTTGTTACATGAAAAAAGGAGTCCCCCGATTTTGAACATGGCAGAGTCTTCTTTAGGAAATTCGATGCTGAAAGAGTTAAAAGTGAATGTGTGTAGACAATGCTGACAGCCACCAAATAATTGCTATTTAACAACTTTAATAAAGGGTTAAATGAAAATGAGCCGTACCACAAGAAAACCAACATTGTGGACTCTACGTGATGTATCGACCTAGATCTGCCTGCGCAGTCTAATCCGGGCCGACACACCCCGTCTCATGGGGATAGAGGTATAGAAAAATGTTTCCAAGAACAGAAAATCAACATGAGGCGAAAACTGTCTGCTCCTGTTTAAGTTATTCTATATAGCACAGGACATGGAAGATTATCAGAGAAAGGAATGCTGCTGTCAAAAGATTATTTGACTCTTATTTATTTAAATGTTTTATTTAAACACTTTAACGGGATACATATCAGATTATTTCACCATATTAAAATGGCTATGATATATTGTGAAATATTGTCACAAAAGGGTCATTGTTTGGAGAGGTCAATGCGACTCAATGACGTTTGAAATAAATGTAATGACCTTGGCTTGACAAAGGTCAAATATGGATTGTTTAATGGAAGTAACGTAACTGATGGTGTGATACGACTCGCTTCACCCTGGATATGTTTTTTCTTACGCAATCACTTTCGCCAAATGATTTAATAGTTGCACCTAATTTGCATTTCTGGAGTCATTCGAAGAGCCACATATCTGGCCACAATAAGATACCGTAATAAACGGTGCTAGTTATACGGGGGGATAGGAAACAAGGAAGTACATATTTTGCATTAGGTGTGCTGATCGACGATGTCTCACGGAATGTAACGATTAATGAAGTTCAAAGTTGATCTGTACCTTCGGGTAGTCTGATCACGATCTTCATCGTTAATATCATATTGTCCTATTTACTTTGAATTGAAATAAATGTTTTCATAATTGTTTGATCATGACCGAAGTCAAAGAGTGGTTATGGCCATTGAAAGGGGTGTAGAATTGGCATATAAACTCGTTCAGGGTGGAACTATGGTGTCTGTGAAGTTCTGTGAAGTTCTGTGAAATCAGACCGAGAAAACGAAACAAGTTTTACAATATCTGAATGCATATTACCATGTCAAGCTGAGAAAAGTCTTTGTGTTGATAATTTCGCTGGTGTTGTAGGTCCGAATTCTGTTTTAATCATCTGGATTAACGAATCAAAGCTCATACAAGGTTGTCGCACTGTCTTGTTCACTCTTTAAAGTTGCTTGTTAAATACACCTGTATTCGGCAGGAGGTTCGTGTTAAATAATGGATTTTGAAGAAAACCCGAATAAATACTAAGTTGAGTGTCTCTGTCGTCCAAACGGGGTTAAAGTGAAATACTGTCTGGTCCTCTCCCTGATGAAAGAAGACTTCACCCCGAGAAAGTCGATTGTCAGCTTGTATTATAAAATACTTAAAAAATAATATTAATGGCTGCCCTCCTTAGAGATCAGGGGTGTGGGTTTAGCATTACGACCTATTGGCTGGTTCAGGCTACAGTGTTCATATCACTTGGAGCCTGAATATTCGTGTTTTGGTCAGGCTCTAATATAGAAATACTGAAAAACTGTGAGTTGTATGTACATTTCTGGGCTAAAGGCTGTTTTAAAATATTATAAATGAAAATATTAAACGTAAAGCATGAGTTTGATCTTTGACATCTGACCCTTTCCTCTTTATTTCCATTTGTGTATCGCCAAGAATGTGAAACGATGCCTTATGAGCTAGGAGCATTTTGTTGCATGTAATCAAAGGTACCATTTTTTCAGTTTAAAAGTGTGGGAAAAGAAGCTGGAATCATGGTATTTCCGAATGCGTCTTCAGATTGCATACAAGTTTTGATCCCAAAGAAGCTCAACATTTCAAGGTTAAACCCCTGCGGTTTTTTGGTGAGGATTGTTCGAGTTAAGGGTAAAAATGGTATTTTTCTGCATTGTTTGGCGACCGTGCCACCCGTTTGTAAGTGATAAAATGTTCATAATCCGAATGAATACATTGATTTTCTCTTATTTTCTAATAATTCCGACTCCCTTTGTTCTTATAACTATCCAGGAGTTATTAACCCAGAAGTAACAGAGGTGATGTTGTACCATCGTATGGTCATCTAACAAGTAGTGCTTACGTCAGACTTAGTCCAGGGGTGATAAACGAGTGACGCGTGTAGCGTTATCTTCAGTCAAACTTTGGGAAGATTGTTGGCCGAGTTAGGGTTCGAGCCCAAAATCCGCGTCTTTAATTTATTTTAAAGATAAACTATACGAAAAATTCCATCACATTTTACCAAAACATTCTCTCACACAAACACATCCAAATGGAAATGTAATCGTTGATTCATGCTTTAGAAAAAGCGTTACATTTAAAATACTAGTTTTACTGTTCCATGGAAAGACTGTTGTGTATTGAACTGGTGTGAAAACGCCATGAAACACATTGGGAGGTGAATTGGACGCCGCCGTGATATGACTAATACATTGTTGAAAACGGATTTAATTCATAACTTCATTCAAACGAATAACAGTTAAAAACGTGCATTGTTCTTATTCGCCATTAAAATAAAAACAAGTGCAAAATAAGACTTCATTTGAACCATATTAACTGTTGCATAGACGACATTCTGTGTACACTTCTATTTATAGATTTTTTTAATCGAATGTCATACTCGTCTATTTCCGAAAATTATTCCGGAGAAAGCCGGAAAGTATGATCATCGTACACATTTACACTGCATATTATTAAATAACCACCATATATATAACAGTAAAGGCACTGCATATCATACAAAATGTACCATGTCAATTGAAATATGTACCTCGTATACACGAAAATGTACTGCGTATAATACAATACAAGAGAAAGTTGATGCAACGCATCAATGTCGCCGGAAATGCATACTGCAGTTATGCATAACACTAACATTATAGTAGTTGAATAAACAGTTATCAACTGAGGGGCATATTGGAACATTAGGGGCGGGGTCAAGTGAAAATGTATCATAACTTGCATTGTTTTGTCAACGAAGTGAATGATAATTGAAGCCTTTCATTGTTTATGATCAATCTCCATTCCAAAGTAGGTTGACCATACACACAGCCAACTAATTATTGATCATACACAGTAATGGAAATGAGTAATCTTGACAATCATTAGTCTTAGTATGTATACAGTGCTTTCATTAAGGAATAATTATAAGATTTGTGAATTCCACATACACTTTTCAAGATGTTTGTCAGAATATTTGAATTCTATCATTTATCAATAAAACCACAAAACAGACAATTTAAGATTTGCATGCAATAGCACGTCATTTTATGTTTCCCCTATTAAAGTCAACATTGGACACCTTTGCAGCAATTTACTTTTAAAACAATGAGCTAAGGGTTAAATCGCTGAAGACATGAGTTTTCTTTTTTTCTCAAAATGATATTAGCTTGGCATCCTAATTATATCATACCTTAACAAATGATGAAATATAATCCAATATTTACAAATAAGACCACCTTCGAAATATAATATCAGCTAAACAGTTAAATCTCATTGAAATTGTTGTATAATTTAAACTTAATTTCGAACATAAACTGAGCCCTACAACATGTTAATTTATTGTTATTCTTTCCTTCCTTTTTTATAATGAAAATAACAAACTACTCATGTTTTAAAATTATATTATGATGAGCGCCCTTGTGTCAATGATGCATAACAATATGCAGATCGGAAGTAATATGCCTTTAGGGAATTTAATGACACATTTAAAATTGTCAAGGACGAAATAATTGTGTACGAAAGACCCGATTCGTGACCTACATTCTTCTTCGCAGAGGTGTCGTTCTTGAAACTCTCTTTATAGGCAGAGAGTGTTCATTCAAAGTCATTTTTCTATTAAAACCAGTTTTATCTCGGTTTGTTCTTTTCTTCATTTGTTTCGAACCAAATAAACATTTTAAATCACCTATAATTTACTATTTGTAAGTGAGTGTAAAGATCGGCTCTCTGCAAAGGAGATTGATCTACGCAGTTGGTATTCGCGAATCACGCGATCAACAGTTTTAGCTTAGAAACAGTTCATATTTTAGATATACATGGATAAACATTATAAAATGAATTCCTCACAAATCAAGACATCTCTTTGAACATGAAAATAACATTCAGTAAGTTAAGATTGCTATTTTAAAGGAGAATTCGACGTGATTTTTACTTGACATTGACACATAAAAGTCTGCTTGCTGCAAGTCTCATGGGGACGGTTTTGTCTTCGTAAATAAAACCCAAAAAAAGAGATGCGAGTCAAAATAAAGAAACTACTAATACTTAAAACATCGGAATATTTATTTCATTTTAGATGTGTCATAACTTAGTGTTTTTAAACAAACGCAATTGTAATATGTTCAAGACATTTAAATTTGTTTTTTTCTAATAATAACTCCTCCTCCCATGTGATTTCCGAAAACCTATTAAAAATAGAAGTCGCGGGCTTCTGCCCGGCGACTAATAACATACTAAGACAGTAAAGGCATTCCATAGATATCTATTAATAGCGGATAATTGAATATGAATGCGATTTAAAATTAATTGGTACGATATTTGTCAAATGAGCTCATGTTTGCTATAATTAGTTTTATCTCTGTTGTTTTCTGGAGGTAGACATCTCATTTTCAAGCTCTGGTACGGTTAGACTAAGAAACAAACTAAAAATGTATACTGAATTATTCGGTTTTAACTAATTCATAGGAAAAGGCAACATTGAGGTTTGTTATGTGTGCCAACAATACAGATTCATGTGAATCTGCTCGTAACGACCTGGTAAATGTTGTGTAAAGAACTGGTGTGAGAACGCCATGAAGCACATTGGGAGGTTAATTGGACGCCACCGTGATATGACTAATACATTGATGAAAACGGATTTAATTCATAACTTCATTCAAACGAATAACAGTTAAAACGTGCATTGTTCTTATTCGCCATTAAAATAAAAACAAGTGCAAAATAAGACTTCATTTGAACCATATTAACTGTTGTTTCATAAACATAACATATTTGGAACGAAGTTTTGTTTGTTTGTTTGGAGTTTAACGCCGCTTTCAACAGCTTTGGTCATATCACGGCGGTCAGTGCACCTACCCATGTTTTCCTGGCTTTCCCACACCAGTACTTACACAACATTCTTTCGAAGCCACTGACTACTTTCTCACATAGATCAGAGGTGAGAGGCAATGGAAAACAGCGCCCGAAAGAATGTCGCCGCAACCGGGTATCGAACCCGTGACCTCCAGATCACGAGTCAGATACGCTACCAATTGAGCTACCCGGCCGGGTTTGGAACGAAGTAAACACCTTGTTATAAATGTACTGTTAGGTATTCTTAGAGATTAATAGCATGAACGAAATTGGCAAAGTATCTTACGATGGATTTGCAATTTAATTAACCCTTTCCTTCATGAAACAAAATAACAGCAGACGCCTATAAAAACAAATTAGCAAACACATGAACACATCTCGATTGATGATAGTTTAGTTAATAAATAGTGTTGAAAATATTTTGACAATTCCTCCTTCTCCCACAATGTTCGCAAACGTTGTCTCCTACAGAGGCACCAGAAAGCGTTTGGATGCAGGAATGTGTTAAGGAATGAATATTGCCTTTTCGTGTCTAACAAACTACTAAGTAAGTTATAAAACTTCAAAAGTATATCTATGTTAATCATACTTTAATCGACTTGGTCTGTATCAACATAATTAATGAATACAACCTTCAAAGATAAATATTCGCATGCTTGAAACAATGAAGGCAATTAAGCCCGTTAGCAAAGAAAGACGTTGAAGTTGTCATTTATAATTTATGTTTGTTTCATGGGGATTTTACGCCGTTTTCAACATAATTTCAATCATATCACGGAGACAGTTAGTTTATTCATGATCCCTGATTAAACAAACCAGTGCTAGAATAGGAAAAGTACTTTGACCAAGAGCACTGCCCCACAATCCCCGAGGCTTACCACTCAGTAGGGCGGATTCCGTTGAGTGGAGTACTCGTTGAGATACCCAATGCTTATCCTCATTTCAAAGTGGAAGATTCCAAAATACCATGTTGAAGTTTCAAAGGCTATAATCACAGATCATATAACGAGATCGAGTGTTACATGGCTAGACAATTGAACTATTACACAAAGCCTTATTGTGTTAAAGGGTGTGAAGTCCCATTTTATGTAATGTACTATATAATGCACCAATGGTAGAAAAGGCATTTATTTCAATACTGGTATGAAGCCGTGTAATATGTTATACACGGTTAGACCTTTTGACTGAATAGTATACAATAGCATAGTGTAATCAAAAGTAATTATATACTGGTGTGAAGCTTCATTTTATATTAGACTACTAAATAATGACTCATTGATAGAAAAGGCAACTCAATACTGGTATTTAGTCTCATTATATGTTATACATGGTTAGCTCTTTTCATGCAATGCCATAGTGTGATAAAAGCTATTTCCATACTGGTGTAATACCCCATTATTTGTTATACGAGATTATATACTTAGACTTAGTATCACACAATGTCATAGAGCAATACAAAGTAATTCGACTACTTAACAATGTCCAAATGATAAGTATGTCATTACATACTGAAGCCTTATTATATGTTATACATGCCCCTTAGACAATTAAAACTGTCATAGTGTATTACAAGGTATTTTATTCTGATGTGAAGTCTCATTTTATGCTATATATGGATATACATGAAGGTTAAATGACATATACAATAGAAAAGGTAATTAAATACACCGGTGTGAAGTATCAATATATGTAAGATATGGGTATAAACTTAATCAAAACATTACACAATGTCCTAGTGTAACAGAAGGTTATTCAATACACCGGTGTAAAGTCTTAGTATATGTAATATATGGTTATAAACTTAATTAAAAACCTACACAATTTCCTAGTGTAACAGAAAGTTATTCAATCAGAGGTGTAAAGTCTCATTATATTTAAGATATGGTTATACACTTAATCAAAACATTACGCAATGTCCTAGTGTAACAGAAGAGTATTCAGTACACCGGTGTAAAGTCTCATTACATGTTAGATATGGTTATACACTCAAACTAAACAATACACAATGTCCTAGTGTAGTAAAAGAAAATTCCATACTGATGTGAACTATCATGATATGTTATATGCGGTCATACAGTTAGACTTTGACACACATTTCCAATGGTAAAAAAGGCGACTCCATACTGGTTCAAAGCCTCATCGATCACGTACACAGCTGTTGTCATCAATTCTAAAAGGACACATTGACAATTGTCGCCAGGTATATGCATGGAAAACAGATTTTTTTTCATGAGCAGTAATTATAACAATGATGATTAAATTATGATAATGATGATGGTGGTGATGATGATGATGATGATAATCTTGGTGGTGATAATGATGATGATGATGGTTGTGATTATATTAATGATAATGATGATGATGATGATATTGATGATAATGATGTTGTTGATGTTTTATAATGATGACAAGACTGATGCTGATGCTGCTGCTGATGATGATGAAGATGATGATGATGATGATACTGATTAATAAACATATATTGATGAATGCATTGTCCTAGTAAAATGGTTGTGTCGGCAAGAGTCGAACGATCCTGTGGTCGCAAGTCATAATCCAGTCTCAAGACTTAAAATAAAAGTAATAGTTATAGCATCCATCCTTTGCGCTCAGGGTTGCGGGGGTGGCTTTGCGACTGATGTAGCTGGATAATAACTACGGGTAGTAATGCTAAAGTACACAGGAAACGCCGTGATATAACTGATTACTGTTAAAAGCGGCGTAAAAAGCCCATTCGAACAAACATAATCCGGATTCACCGATTCATCTTTAGACAACAAAGTTTCGCCTGCATCATTCGTTTTTCATACATTTGTTAACACGTTTGTGTGGTAAAGTTGCTTCAGTTAGCTTGAAATAATGCTGTGAATAGTATCTGGTGCAGGAGTCTAGAAAACACGAATTGGTAGGTAAACTGGCAGTTGTAACTTACTGAATCCAAACTATACAGTACTGGTCAAACTGAAGTTGACAGTTTCCCCTTTCGTCACAATATTTTCAACTATTTTCAATATGAGATTTCATTAAGATCGATTTCCCTTATGTAAGCAGAATACATGTATGTGGAAAAGGGTTTCCCTTCAATCGATAAATCAATCATAAAGCAAACTTACGTGCGTTTTTGCGTAAAGAAGTATTGTTTATTGTCATTAAACTGTGCAAGAATTCTATTTGTGCCGTCTATATCAATCGCTGTCGTCGGTGATAAAAAACCTTGTGTACTGAAAACAATGAAAATCCGAAACATGAAGGAAATCGGAACTCCTCTAGTAGTTCCCACATTCAGAAACTGTTTGATTGGCAGGCAATATTGTCCACATTGTTGGGTTAGATGAAACTATGAAGATGAAAGTTCTCACACATGGCAATAATAATGTTATTGAAAGTTAAAAGTGTTTTAAAGAATTGAATAGTCTCTTCATGATGTGTAGCCAAACTTATATACATGTATCTATAGGTGACACCTATTCATGAAACGTACACTTGGAAAACATAAGCATTTGAGCCATCCCGCGAGAAACCAACATTATGGCCTCTGCGTAATGTATAGACCCCGATCAGCCTGCGCAGTCTGCGCGGACTGATACGGGCCGCCACTTTCCGTCTCAGGGGATAGAGGTAAAGAGTAATGATTGCTGAAACAGAAAATCCACAGGAGGCGAAACCTGTCTATCCGGATAAGCCTGCGAGGCATGCTTAGGTTGATTTGGATCGATACCTAACGCAGAGTCTACAATGTTGGTTTTCTCGCGAGACGGCTCATTTATTCGACTGTTGATTGATTGAGGTTTAATGCCGTTTTCAACAATTATTTAGTCATATTACGGCGGCCAGTTCACCTACTCATATGTTTCCTGGTTTTCTCACACCAGTACTCCACACAACATTCTTTCCAAGCAACTGGCTGCTTTTCCACATAGACTGTTACCCCATTTATGGAAGACGAATGACGCTTGTCACAGTGACTTTTGTCAAACGTCGGAAAGGATGTTGGCCGAGCTGGGGTTTGAACTAACAAACCCTGGATTGACATCAGCGTGTCTGCGGATATTGTTGGTAAATTTTGGCCTTTATAGTGATCATGCAAAACCACAAAATGAACATTATTATCGTCTAGTTGATCATTTTTACAATAGATATTTATGGCCATAATATGCTGTATAGTTGTCGTTTAGAAGCATCGATGCCTTTTCAGGCATCTGCAGCAGAAGACTTTTGAAAAAAGGATTGTGGCAAAAAAAGACAATGCTCATTAAGTCACATATTATACAAAGACAGACAGACAGACAACAGACTACTTTTAAAGACATTAGAGCAATTTCTCCCTCTATCACAAGGTTTCCAATTTTAATCATTAATAAAATTTCCACTTATTAAGATATCAATTTGTTTTATCTACAATCTTTTAAAGTTGTCTGCACCATTTTTGTTGTTTTGGGGATACACAAAAGTGAGGCTAGATACCTACACCTTGCAGCCGCACGTGTGTATTTCCAACATACCAAGCATGCAAGAGTTAGCGCACACTCCGGGATGAGATCGTCTGCAGTGGTGTTTGCTGCATTTTCCGTGGAATTAATCCAAAGTCGGAGTCGCTTCATGATCTCTGCTTCGGTCTCGAACATTCCAGGGAACCGTTGTCGTAGTTCGTCCTGAAGTGATAGCTGAACGATAGCTGAACTTCTTGGCTGAGATCCTTCAGTGTCGTTAAACCTACGGTAAATTGTCATTTATATCTTTATTAACCCCGTTTGGTTTTGCATTTGCAGTAGACATCTTTTGAAAATATTATTTTGCGAAAAGAGACCTTTTTCATAATGAGCAATTTCTCATTTTGTCAAAATATGTTAACTCTTTTCAGATTTTGATAGTTTCGACATTCTTGCTTGGAAGTTTTTGAAGTCGACCGTTTTAGATTTGTTGTATGTGAAAAAATGTTAAATGTGAGAATCTGCAAAAAGGGTCAAACTGGTTTTCTATGTCTTCACCTCTATTCAAAAATGAAATGCCATTTGATGAGAAGTCCCATGCTTCTGCCTAGATGATTTCAAAGTCGTCATTGTATTTAGGAAAGGGTTAATAGGATAACAAATGTTAATAGATATAAGTCGCATCCGATCAAAATATATTTCATTGAATTCTCTATTTATTATGAGTTAGACTAAAGCGATTCGTTACATTCTCAATACAACGGGACATGGGAGTCAATTGAGAGTTCATTACATTCTCTATTTAACGAGAGATTGGAGTCAAACCAGTGAGATTTTATTGCACTCTCTATTTAACGAAATATTGGAATTGAAGTAGTGGGATTGTATTTCATTCTTTAATTAACGGGACATTGTGATTGGAACTTGTTAGATACTATTGTATTCCATATTCAACGAAATAATGGAATTGAAGTAGTCTGATTGTATTTCATTCTTTAATTAACGGAACATTGGGGTTCGAACTTGTCAGATTTTATTGTATTCCATATTCAACAGGACATTAAGGTTTAAACTAGTGAGATTTTATTGTATTGTATATTAAACGAAATATTGGAATCAAAGTAGTGAGATTTGATTGCGTTTTATATTTAACAGGACATGGGAGGCAAAGTAGTCAGATAGTATTGCATTCTATATTTAACGGGATATGGGGTTCAACTTAGTGGGATTGTATTGCATTCTCTTTTTAAAGGGTTCAATATAGTAGATGTTATTGTATTTTATATTAGACGGGACATGGCAGTCAATCTAATGATATTTTACTGCGTTCTCTATTTAACGGGGCATGGAAGTCAAACTAGTGAACTTTTATCGTATTCTCTATTTAACGGGGCATGGAAGTCAAACTAGTGAACTTTTATCGTATTCTCTATTTAACGGGGCATGGTAGGCAAACTAGTGAACTTTTATCGTATTCTCTATTTAACGGGGCATGAAAGTCAAACTAGTGAACTTTTATCGTATTCTCTATTTAACGGGGCATGGTAGGCAAACTAGTGAACTTTTATCGTATTCTCTATTTAACGGGGCATGGAAGTCAAACTAGTGAACTTTTATCGTATTCTCTATTTAACGGGACATGAAAGTAAAACTAGTAAACTTTTATCGTATTCTCTATTCAACGGGGCATGGAAGTCAAACTAGTGAACTTTTATCGTATTCTCTATTTAACGGGGCATGGAAGTCAAACTAGTGAACTTTTATCGTATTCTCTATTTAACGGGGCATGGAAGTCAAACTAGTGAACTTTTATCGTATTCTCTATTTAACGGGGCATGGAAGTCAAACTAGTGAACTTTTATCGTATTATCTATTTAACGGGGCATGGAAGTCAAACTAGTGAACTTTTATCGTATTCTCTATTTAACGGGGCATGAAAGTAAAACTAGTAAACTTTTATCGTATTCTCTATTTAACGGGGCATGGTAGGCAAACTAGTAACTTTTATCGTATTCTCTATTTAACGGGGCATGGGAGGCAAACTAGTGAACTTTTATCGTATTCACTATTTAACGGGGTATGGAAGTCAAACTAGTGAACTGTTATCGTATTCTCTATTTAACGGGGCATGAAAGTAAAACTAGTGAACTTTTATCGTATTCTCTATTTAACGGGGCATGGTAGGCAAACTAGTGAACTTTTATCGTATTCTCTATTTAACGGGGCATGGAAGTAAAACTAGTAAACTTTTATCGTATTCTCTATTTAACGGGACTCATTGTCGATTCTTATGATAATTTAACGTGCAATGTACGCAGTAGCGGTAGCATATCAAGTCCTGTACAGATTAAGAGAGGCGTACGGCAGGGAGGAGTTGCTTCAACGTTTTATTACCTAGTTTATATAGATGAACTTTTACATCAATTAGAGGACTCCGATTACAGTTTAAATCTAGGACATAATCTCAGATGTGGTAACCCTTCATTTGCTGATGATCTGTCTATTATCGCCTTATCCCCCAACAATTTGCAAGTCCTACTAGACATTGTATACCGATACGCGACAAAATGGAAGTTTGAAGTAAGCGCGAGTAAATCAAGCATCGTTGTATTTAATAGGTTAAAATATGACGCTCCAATTTCACTTCTCATCGGGAACACATATATTCACGAACATGACCATGCGATACACTTGGGAATCAGGCAAGACGCATCACTTAAATTGTCTAATAGAATAAAAGAAAGATGTCAAAAAGGTAAAAATGCATTCTTTGCATTAGCCGATGTAGGTATGCGATCTGATGCACTTAATCCTATTACGTCAGTGAAACTATACAATAGTATCGTAGTTCCAACAATACTATACGGTAGTGAACTCTGGAACAACATGTCACAGTCTGATATAGATGCAGTCAATAAGTTACAGCACTATGTTGTAAAATCCATCCAGGGTTTTAAAACCAGAATAAGATCCGACATGTGCGAATCTATGGTCGGCACTTATCGTCTGTCATCTAGAATCGACATAAGAAAACTAAAGTTCTTACACAAACTACTCAGTTTAAGAAACGGTTCACTGATTAAAAACTTGCTACTCAAAAAAGCTTTGGCTTTTATACAAAATCCTAGAACGGTCTTAAAGGGCTTTATCCCTGATATTTTTAGAATATTGAAATTGTATGGTCTCTCAAATATGATCAATACATATTTGAACAATGCAGGACTTCTGCCGTCTAAGACTAGCTGGAAATTAACAGTAACTACTGTTGTCAATGCATATGAATCCGACAACTGGAAATTGAGAATAAGTGTCGACCAAGATTTTTCTAGATTTGAACGGTTGCACACTGCCTTCTACCCAAGTGTTATTTACGATGTGTTTACAGAGGTTAAGCCAAATATTGCCAGAACAATTGCTAAAATATGGGTAAACATTCCGGATACTGACAATCTGTATTGTAAACTGTGCTATGCGTTTACCAGCGATAGTATGAAACACGTTCTTTGTGAGTGTCCATGTTTGACGTCGCAGAAAACGTCGTTCATAGTAAGCATACAACATGAGGTTAATGCTGGTATTGCGGAAGAACTAAGCTCGGACTCATCTGAAAGTTTCATGTTGAGGATTCTAGGCTCAAAACTGGAAACCGATATTTCACATGAAACAGAAAGACTAATGCTCAAACGCTCATTGGTGTATGCCTATAGTTGCCTTAGGAACCTAGTGTGATCTCTGTGAGTCGGAAATCACACATAGTTCCAAAATGCACTTAACTGCGTGTTGTGCTCGAACCTGAAAGATGAAACACGGTAATAAAGCACATATCCATGAAGGAAAGCGGTAAATCTCACTATACAACAGTGTATATATTCATATTATTATTTGTACATGAACTGCATAACGATGCTCTATATCCATACTATTTGTTAATTTAACTTAAACTTGTGTTTATTTGATATTTATCAATCTCCACTAGGAGGAATTAAAATGAATAAATAAATAAATAAATACTACCACTATTACTACTACTACTACCACTATTACTACTACTACTACCACCACTAGTACTACTACTACCGTATAAAAGAACGTATACAAAAAGCCCGAAACTCTCTATTTGCAATGGTTGGTCAGGGTCTTCATCCGCAAGATGTAAACCCACTGGTTTCCGCCAGTCTGTACTCCTCCAAGATAGTCC
>JASEVX010000004.1:136411942-136501942 GCA_031761405.1 Serripes groenlandicus
TTTCTATGACCAATTGTGAAACACTGCATAGTCAGCTGGATCTACTCGTTTTGCGAATAGCAAATGGTTGGTTTTATACATCATAGATCGCTTATAAAACAAAATAACAGTATATCTATATTGATCTCTATGTCTTGCATTTTCGTATCTGTATCTGGAATATAATAGTTTATAAAAAATGTAATTGATGAACGAAGTATACTTTTAAATTTCACTTACACAAATAATGCCGTTTCTTCCAATACTTTTATGTTCTGCCATTGTTCTAGTTTTCTTGCTTGGCTGTATCAAAAACGATGATGGACATTTAGACAAAAACGTCTGTATATACTGCATAAGGCAACACAACAGTATAAAGTCACGCTTAATAGTTTTACTTCTTCCCCCTAACTAATTAATTTGTGACATTGCTAAAAATAAGCGAGTTCTCATTTTGACGCAATGTTTTCATCTCTTTTTAAATACTTCTACTATCATTTAATGGTATGTTACGTGATTTTGCTTCTTAGAGGGTTTTTAAAGTCGTCTGCTGCTTATTTGTTGCATGTAGGAAAGGATTATTGTTAAATGAAAACAATTTCAAATTGATAGGGTCATGTATTGACATGGTTTTTCAGACCCAGAGTCATTATGATATACACACGTGATAAAAGTCGATCTTGAAGTCTAATATGCGACGGAAATGCCGAGCATTGGTTGTAACATGAATACATTCTGCAAACCAAGGTTTGAAATGTAAAGTAAAGTGTTTTACCTTATTGATAATAAATACACCCAAAACATTTATATTTGTTGTTGGCATCTTTTGCCAAGGTCGGGAAGGAAATTATATCTAAAAACATATTGTGAAAAGGAGATCTCAAATTACATCGTTCGACTGTTGAATAACCTCTTGGTGTAGTGTGTGTGGGGTTATTTACGACGTTGACACTTAATAAAATCATTCATCGGTATAATTCGGGTTGGGGGTATATTACGTATAATCATCGTATGGGTCGCGGTAACCTTGTTAGGACTCACTAGGTATCCCTTATTGTCAGGCTTTTCCGTCTGTCTGTGTGTGTGTCTGTCCAGGCTTTTTAAGCGACGCTCCACAGCCCAAACCGACGGGCCGATTCCGATGAAACTTTGTGAAAATGTGCCATAGGAGCTAAAGATGAGCGCGTTTGAGTTTCATTGCTAAAGACCCACTCGTTGCTATGCAGCTAGCAGAAAGACGCGTTTTAAAAACTAAAACCATTTTTCTATCTTCTCCTATAGATTTGAATCTGAAGAGCTAAAACTTCAGTTATAGATACTTCGAGATATTTAGAAGAACGTATCCTTTACGATTTTTGATTTAGGCCTTTGTTTTCAAATGGTAGCCTTTCAAAGATAGCCGTTGCTATGCAGCTAGTAAAAAATGCGTTTTAAGAACCTAAACCATTTTTCTATCTTCTGCTACAGTTTTAAATATGGAGAGCTGAAATTTCAGTTATAGATACTTCGAGGTATTTCAAAAAGACGTATCCGTTACGATTTTTGATTTAGGCCTTTGTTTCCAAATGCTAGCCTTTCAAAGATAGCCGCGCTGCTATGCAGCTAGCAAAAAAACTCGTTTTAAGAACCCAAACCATTTTTCTATCTGCTCCTAAAGTTTTAAATGTGGAAAGCTGAAACTTCGGTTATATATACTTCGAGAAATTTAGAAAAAACGTGTTCGTTACGATTTTTGAGTTAGGCCTTTGTTTCCAAATGCCTTTCAAAGATAGCAGTTGCTATGCAGCTTTTATTAAGAATCCAAACCATTTTTCTATCTCCTCCTACAGTTTTCAATCTTATCTTGGTGTGCATAACCTTTCTTAATTTTTTGCAGAGCCCCGGTAGCTCAGGCGGTAGCGACGCGAGCTGTCTATCCAGGGGTTGTGAGTTCGAATCCCAGCTCGGACAACATCCTTTCCGACGTTTGACAAAAGTCACTGTGACCTGCGTCATTCGTCTTTCACCTATGGGCTGTTTAACAGTCTATGTGTAAAAGTAGCCAGTTGCTTGGAAAGTATGTTGTGTGTGTACTGGTGTGGAAAGATCAATCAATTTTTAAATGTTTAAATTATGATAGACATAGATCAGCATGGGCACGCATTTCAATGTTTTTCAATTATCATAGTCAAATATCAACTTTTCTAATATAGAGTTAGAAATCATTGTGGAAATAGAAGAAAAAATACTCATTATGAGCAATTCCTCCTTTAACCACAATATTTTCAAAAGTCGTCGGCATCAAAATTCGTCTGCATGTGGGAAAAGGTTGTTTAATCTTATCTTGGTGTGCAACTATATTTTATGAATGTTCAGTTATGATATACATAGATCAGCCTATAAATTATAATATCTTGATCTGTATTTTTCTATAAAGGAAAACATTTTCTTTACATAGAGTTTAAAAAACCATTGTGGCAAAATGAGAAATTGCTAATTATTGCCACTATTTGTTTTTAAAAATCGTTTGCGTAAAAAGTAGTATACAGTTGGGAAAGGGTTAATTAATCTTATTTGTGAATTTTGCAATTATTATAAACATGGTTCAGCCCGTACAATCTAATCTTGACCTACATTGCTCTACAAAAGAAAATATATTAATTGCAAAGAGTTGAAAACATTGTGGCAAAATTCGTCTGTGTCATAACGCGTCGTCATGTGGGATAGTGATATTAATGTTGTGCGCACTAGATTTTGCGCATTTTGCAATTATTATAGTCATAGATGAGCAATTAAATGTTGTTTGTAGTAGAAAAACGTTAAGTGAAAGCTAATCTTAGCGAAAATCACACGTGAAATCAAGTGGGATTCAGCAATAAGCATGCCTATTAATTAGCGTATTACTTCTTAAAATACATGTAATAGTCCAACAACGTTTTATGCTTAGTCCATGTGCAATAAAGATTATATTTGAGTGCCCGACTTAAAGGAGTATCTTGTTGCATCTCCTCAAACACATATTATGTATGGTAGTGAAACCTGTAGGGCTAACATTTCAGCTTTTAGTAAGTCTATGCAGTAAAACGAATATATGTGTTTTTCTAAAAATAGACGAGGTAGATAGGGAAGGCCGTTGATATCATGTGCATATCTGTGCATATCTGTGCGCATATGTATCCAGAACCCAATACGCCTGACTTGGCGTACGTGCATTAACTTTTAAGCGATCAGACAGACACATTTTTTAGTATTTACCAACCAAAATTACCATATATTTGCACGTTTACCGCACTAAGTGGATCAACGTCATTTTGCACAAATAATATGTTTCTTTTAATAGTTTTTACCCTCTCTTTTCACATAAATGCAGGCATAATGAGTTTCTAGGTAGGTACCAAGTACTGGAGTTTTTGCTATCCTGAAACCAGCATAGCTATTCCAACAACCCTGAGCGCCAAGGTGGTAATTCAACTCTACCATTGGTAAAGTTGTTCATATGTCCGACTTAAAATCGAAGATATTGTCTTAGTACTCAGCATTTATAGAGCGGCTCCATGCTATATCGTTACCAAAGTAAAGAAGTGAATGATTTTCAAAGTCAAATGGTATCGTCTTATTGTGCATCGTGTAAAGAAGTGAAAGAGAAATATGATGTTCAAGGTCAAATGATATCGTCTTAGTAATCATCATTTATAGATGGTTTCCATGCTTAAACGTTACCAAGGTAAAGAAGTGAAAGAGAATTATGATGTTCAAGGTCAAATGATATCGTCTCAGTAATCATCATTTATAGAGGGTTTCCATGATTAAACGTTACCAAGGTAAAGAAGTGAAAGAGAAATATGATGTTTAAGGTCAAATTATATCGTCTCAGTAATCATCATTTATAGATGGGTTCCATGCTTAAACGTTATCAAGTTAAAGAAGTAAAAAGGGAATATGATGTTCAAGGTAAAATGATATCGTCTTAGTGCTCAGCATTTATAGAGGGGTTCCTTGATAAACATTTACCAAAGTAAAGAAGTGAATGATTTTCAAGGTGTATTGGTCTCGTCTTATTGTGCATCATGTTAAGAGGGGCTCCATGCTTAAATACGTGAAAGAGGAATAGTATGAACAATGTCAAGTACTATCGTTTGAGATCTCAGCATTTATAGATGACCCTCTATCAGATTCCTTCATGCAATGTTGATTGGTCGAAGAAAAACATGGCCGCAAGAGGGCTGGGCTATTTTGCCTGTTATGGCTTTAGTGAAAACTTAAACAAGTTTCGCCTCCGAAAGTGTCAGAACGATTTTCAAATAATTTTGAAGAAATGTTTCTAGGGTGACCCTCTATCATATTCCTTCAAGCCATGGTGATTGGTAGAAAACTATGGCTGCCAGGGGCGAGGCTATTTTGCCTTATATGGCTATAGTCAAAACTTAAAAAACCTTCTCCTACGAAAGTCTCAGGCCGATTTTCAAATAATGTTGTAGAAATGTTTCTTATGTGACCCTCTATTAGATTCCATTGATTGAAAGCCAGGGGCAGGGCTGTTTTGCCTTATATGGCTATTGTGAAAAATTAAAAGAATTATCCGACGAAAGTTCAAATAATTTAGTAGAAATGTTCCTTGGGTGACTCTCTATCAGAATTCAGCAAGCCATGTTGATTGGTCTCAAAATATTGCTGCCAGGGGGCAGGGCTGTAACCCTTAAATTGGCTTTAGTGAAAACTTTGAAAATCTTCTCCTCCAAAACTATTTGGCCAATTTTTAAATAATTTTGCAGAAATGTTTCTGAGGTGACACTCTACGAGATTCAACCACTGTGATTGGTAAAAGAACATGGCCACCAGGGGACGGGGTTGTTTGGAGATTTACTTTTTGCCTAATTGCAGTGGAGCGATACTGGCCCTCTTTGGCCTCTTGTTATCACTCACTTTGGACACATCTCTCCCACTTACAACAAATGTGCATCAGATGACTATGCTTACATCTTGGCAAAAATATAGAACATTTCTATAAATGAAAGTATATTTATTAAAATTGAATAGCATTGCAAATATTTTGTCAAGATGAGAAATTGCTCATTATGCGCTATTTATCCTTATACCACAATGTCTTCAAAGGTCATCTGCTGCAGAGGCGTCAACATGTGTCTGTATGTTGTAAGGGGTTAAATGAGCAGTGCTCAAGGAAAACCATCCTTGGCTCATTTATTACATGTGTAGATAAAAAAGCGGCCTAAACGTAGATATGTGCAATCTGATCAAAATGGATAATGATTTGACAAGTTTCTCGAAACCTTCTGTGACTAAAATGGAAGTGCATTGCCAGATCAACTTGCATAGATGTATAGGTTTATCTTGAATTTCACACTTCACAAATGGCCCTTGAATGGTTGTTCGTGTGCATGACTCAAATGGTATGACATAGTGAATCTTTTTAATAAAAGCTTTTATGTATACGAATGTATTCAATCTTAAGTTTGATGTATTTTAACTTCATTTTAAATCTCGATCAACCCTTTCCCACCTATAGACGTATTTTTACGCATCTCCAGCAGACGACTTTTGAAATAATTGTGGCAAAGGTGAAATTGCTCAAACCGAGCAATTTCACACTTGGCTACGATGTTTTCAACTCTATTTATAGTTTTTAATAATTAAACTGTCATTAATGGAGATTTTTCACATTTTGAAGGATGTGTTTAAAGTCGTCTGCTACAGATTTGTTGTATGTAGGAAAGGGTTAAGTTTAGTAAATAAAAAATGGACTATGCTTCACACACAGCAGTAACTGTTGTACCCACATCCTTTTGCCCTTTCCTATATACTACAAGTCTGCTGCAGACGACTTTGAACCATCTAGACAAAAATACGAAAAATCTCTAGGGAAAGTATGATGATTGAAAAGAGTTGAAAACATTGTGGAAAAAGTAAAAATTGCTTGTTATTTGCCACAAATATTTCAAAGAGTCATATACTGCAGTCGCATTGCGGCAAAATATATCTACAAGTGGGAAAAGGTTAAAAAGCAAATCATTGGATTTACATTGAAAACTATTTTGTAAAGGAGACATGTTATGCTTGTGCCCATCATCGCTATGAATAATGTTACAATAACTTCAAATGAGATAATATTTTGTGTTTATCATCTTCTTTCGTTTCAAATATTGCCTTCTCTTCTAACATCTATTTCAATATGGTTGATAATTGAATTTGTAAATACTTAACTATATATGACTGACTTTTGACACCTTTGCAACAGACACTTTTTATAAGCTATTTGAAGTATACTGTACTTTCTATTTTCCAGGTTAAGGGTCAACTGGTATCGTCTAAGTGATCACCACTTATAGAGGGGCTCCATGATTAAACGTTACCTAGGTAAAGACGTGAAAGAGAACTATGATGTTCTAGGTCAACTGGTATCGTCTAAGTGATCATCATTTATAGAGGGGCTCTATGCTTAAACATTACCAAAGTAACGACGTGAATGATTTAAAGGTCAAATAATATCGTCTTAGTGTACATCATGTATAGAGGGGCTCCATAGTAAAATATGTGAAAGAGGAATATAATGTTCAAGTTCAAATAATATCATTTTAGCGCTTGGCATTTATTGAGGGACTCCATGCTCGAACGTTACTAAAGTAAAGAAATGAAAGAGAAAAATGAGGTTCAAGGTCAAATGATATCGTCTAAGTGTTCAGCATTTATGCAGGGTCTCCTTGCTTAAACGTTACCAAAGTCATAAAGTGAAAGAGGAATATAAGGTTGGAGGTGAAATCTTTAGAAGTCAGCATTTATCGGGTGACTGCAGTATTATCCGTTACCAAAGGTAAAGATATGAAAGAGCAAAATGATGGACAAGGTCAAAGGATATCGTCTTAGCGCTCAACAGTTATAGAGAGGCTTCATGCTTAACCGTGACTAAAGTAAAGAAGTGAAAGTGGAAAATGATGTTTAATGTTAAATGATATCGTCTAAGTGATCACCATTTATAGAGGGGCTACATGCTTAAACGTTACCAAAGTAAATAATTGAAAAGGGAATATGATGTTTCATTTCGTATGAGTATGCTAGTCCTTTGTCACATTCAGAAAACGATACTTATATTTTACATTAATCCTAGTATGTTTAAATTCACAACCTTTTCATTGTTGATTGTGACGGATTAGTATCCATGCCGAAATAATCTACTTATACATGTACTTGTCAAGCGTAAAACCCTCATGAAACAAACATGTTAAGCAACATTGCTTGTCCACGGAAGATTTAGAGTTACTCCATACAAAACGACTTCTTTTCGCTGTGACGAAGTGACTTTTTGCATAGCTGTAACGCGTTGTGACTATTGAACGCGCCCCTGTGGTAGCAGTACCAGCAGGCACTTGCCTTTATATTGACTGGCAACATCTCGATGGTGTAGTGGTAGAGCGTTCTCTTCTCGAGCGGGAGGTCGCGGGTTCGATCCACAGTACTGGACGCATCCAGGACACGCTATGATTTAACTGATCTTTTTAAAGTGACGCTAAACACCCAACAATTTTAAAATAAATGTGTTGTATTGACTGGTTAGATGGTTCTGATTCGTGTTATTCCCATATACTACAAATATGGAGCAGAAGACTTTGAAATGATTTTAGCTAAAGAATGGAATATCTCTTAATCTTTTAGTAATACAAGTGCAATTAGTGTATGGAATTGCAAGCATTTTTTGGGATATAAGAAATTGCACATAATGAGCCATTTTATCTTTTGTCACAATGTTTTCAGAAGTCTTCTGCTGCAGAGGCGTCAGAAAACGTTCGTATTTCGGAAACCGTTGCTTAACATGTTTGTTTCATGAGGGTTTTATGCTTGACAAGTACATGTATAAGTAGATTATTTCGACATTGATACTAATCCGTCACAACACAACACTACTATAGGATATAATTACAAATCAATACTGCTTGGCATAAGTTAAAAGCAACAATTTCGACATTGTTGCTAAGCAATAACATTTTTAATTTTTAAATAACTATGTAAATAAGAAAAGAAAAACATAAATGGGTTTTTTCGTTCATAGGTAACAGGTGTGAGAATCTTTTTTTTTTTCAATAACACATGAAGCTTTCTGAAATTATACTGGCCAAATCCATGGGGGCCGCCATTTTGGGTATGTATAAAACGAGACGAAAAACACGGATTGAAAATTATTGTCGATTTTTTTTTTTTTTTTTTTTAAATCGATATTTAAGATCATTACAGTGCTGTGTCAATGAAGCGACGTCGTTTCCCGCAAAAAAGTAGTATCAACATGAAAGACCCCAAATTCCTATACATGAGCTATAGACTCACTCATTCAAAGTACAATTATTTATCAAACATTGTGGCAAAAGGATAATTTTCTCATAAGGAGCAATTGTTCTTTCTGTTCGTAATAATAGACGATAGCAATACGAATTCCAAATATGTTTTGATAATGCAAGAAACATGACATTAACATTATTATCGTCTAGTCAGTTAATTATAAATCATTTTTTATGGCCAAAGTATGCTCTTTAATTTTGGTTTATAATTATCTTTCTTTTTTTCGAAAATAGGTAGCTCCTATGGATATATTAAATCTATTATTTCTAATTTACTACGGATGTAATTTTCAGTTAGTTTTGCAAGGGTAGCTTTACGCCTGATGTGCTGGTGGCAGGATAAGTTTTCCAGCAAATTTGCCAATGTACACCGGTAACTCCGTGAAAGAAAGACAACTCTTCTAAATGAATAATCATAATTCTTAATTGGTTACATCCCATGTGCTGATTTCAAATTCTTTGTTACGCATTTAGAGAAATGAAAAAAATACAATCACATTTAAATAAGACTTAAAAATCGCTGCAGTGGTAATTGCTTTGATAGATGTGTGGGGTGACTGCCTATTACTGGTCGTCCCAGATTGTATATAAAAACAATAAGACATAGATTCGGGGATGGCTTGTCTTGTCCGATTTCATTGCACATAAAAACGAGCACCTGATCATAACTATTCAAATGCATATGGTCAATTCGAGACGATGATTTATGCGATATCGTCATATCTATTATACACAAATCGAAGTTGTTTGGTCTTATTTAAATGTGATTGGTTGGGTTAAATCATAATTTCAAATTCTGCATGTTTCTACGAAGGCAGATCACGTCACTTGGCATGTTATCCCGAATAAGCCACGTGTATGACATATGTTCAAACTCTCTTTTTCATTGTGATTGATCACACTGGGCAGTAAAAGCATTTCCTCTAAAAAACTGGACAACACATCTGTACTATAACCCTTTCCAATTTGCAGACGTATGTTGACGTAGTTGCAGCAGATAACATTTAAAAACATCGTGACAAAAGGTGAAATTGTTCCTTATGAGCACATTAGTCACAATGTTTACAACTCTAGTTTGTGATATAACTTTCTCTGATAAAGATTATTTTATTTTTGCCAAAATGATTAAAAGTTGTCTGCTATAGATATGTTGCATGTGGAAGGGATTTCAGCAAAAGGATTACACTATCTTGAATACTTCATACAATATGACAAAACTGACGTTTACAGCCCTAACTCACTTCCAAAGACTAGAATAATAAGGAGGATGGTATTTCAATAAATATTCACCTTGTACAATATATACATACTAACATGAGTGATGGAATAACACTTGCATAAACAAGTAATAAGAACAAGTATAGACAATTATTGTGATAACAAAATACATGTATAGGATTCATTCAATACAATGTTAATCACAAGTTTTATACTTGTGCTGATCGAAAAAGTTGTAGATTTAAATATACTAGGATTAATGTAAAATATAAGTATCGATAAATTGTTTTCTGAATGAGACAAGGACTAGCATACTCATGCGAAATGAAACATCATATTCACTTTTCAATTATTTATCCTGTAGGGATGCTTAGACATTTCGGACAAGGAGAATATTTAGACCTGCCAGCGTGACCACATATCTTGATTTTGTCTTTGTCCTTACTAAGTACATTAACATTTTTATTTAAGCGAAATTTATACTGTATCTATTAATGTCTGTAAATGTAGTCTGGTTCCTTAAAATTACATCTTATGATATATTTATACGCAATAATTAGACGAAGAAGCCACGTCCCGTATTCACTAAACTTTTCAATTTAGATTTTTTACTAAATCTAAATCTTAATATTAAGTCCACGCTTTAGATTTAATCCGTATTCACCAACGCGTTTTAAACCGATCTCAATTTGGTCTAGTTTGTAAATGTCGTAAGCGGCCGCGCAACGACTCTGGTTCCCGAATCAAGTTAAGAGCTAAAATAAAAGACAGTACCATTCATCTATAGTCTATTTATAGATTTTCATTTCTATCGTAATTTCACATACATTTTTCATATGCTTTGCTTTTAAAAATCTGACTTTCATGTTCAGTACATACTTGATTCAAAGTTAACTTTGAGTACAATTGTCATCACACAATGCAGACATGAAAATATTTAAACCACAGAAATATCTGTTTCAAGATCAATTTTGTTCTATTTCGCTGTTGCAGTTTCACATTTCATGATTATCGCGGTAATCACGATATCGGTGTGTTTTGCCTAGCCGACAACATGTTTTATCACGGATGCGATGTGAACATCCAGAAAACTTAAATGAAATGAAATCTTCTGGTTCTTACAAACAAAGTGTGATCGGATTAACTGAACTGTATTTAACTTATCACTGTAAATGTAGACAGCATTTCAACTCTTATATCAACTGGTAAATTTACAGTTTGAGAAATAAATTCAAGTAAATTTTCATGCACTGGTTTTACGTTTTCAAAACAAATGAAACTAGTTCCTATGTTAAGCCTTTCCCACGTACAACAGATATGTAGCACATTAAGTAAAAATTGGAACATCTTGCTAAATGAAGGAATAATTTAGGGACATAAAGTAGAAAACATTGTAGCAAAAGAATACATTTCTCGTGATCAATTTCTCTTTGTGCACAATGTTTTCAAAAGTTGCTGCAGCTCTTGTCAGCCTTTCGGATTACGTGTACATTGCAATACGTTTCCTTGATTTTCTAAATGCTAATCACGAAACAAGTTTCGTCAACTCGAGATTGCTCGTTTGTAATCCGACAGCTTTGATTTTCAATTGCTCAATTTGCCACAATAATTTCAACTCTTTTCAATTATCTTACTATCATTTATAGAGATTTTCTATGTTTTATACTTGATGATTTAAAATTTGTCAGGGTAAACATCATTGAAATCATTGTAGCAAAAGGAGAAGTTGCTCATAATGAGCAATATCTGCATTTGCCACAATAGTTTCAACACTTTTCAATTATCATACGATCATTTATAGAGATTTTTTAATTGATAATTTCAAAGTCGTCTACTGCAGATTTGTTTTATGTGGGAAACCTTATCCACTATCATGACTTACCGATACAATCGAAACACAGATTTTCTGTGTGTCCGCATTATTTAATAAATCATTATCATAACAGGGCGTGTGTTCAATACAAATAGTTGATTGTTTTGGTACTAATTTAAATTTATCATAACCTCTTGTCTATTTATCTTTAGTATTATATGTCACTGTTCATGATCAGTTTAACTCTAAACTATCTCATTCACTTAAAACACAGATCCTGCCAGGTTAAATATCCTACATAAAACCTATATCTTCAATAACCGATATCAGCATTACTGACTACAGATTAAATTGTTTATGGATTTAAATGATATTTTTTCTTATTTCTTCATGTGAAACGAAATATTGCGGCTTCTCTTTGATGCTTTGCATCAAACACCCGTCTTGTTTACTTTGGTAATGTTTAAGCATGGAGCCCCTCTATACATGGTGATCACTTGAACGATATCATTTAACCTTGAACATCATTTTCCACTTTCACGTCTTTACTTTGGTCACTGTTAAGCATGGATCCCCTCTATAAATGTTGAGCACTAAGACGATATCCTTTGACATTGACCATCATTTTCCTCTTTCACTTCTTTACTTTGGTAACGGATATGCATGGAGTCTCCCGATAAATGCTGACTTCTAATGATTTCACCCCCAACCTTATATTCCTCTTTTACTTATTTCCTTTGGTAACGTTTAAGCAAGGAGCCCCTGTATAAATGCTGAACACTTAGACGATATTATTTGACCTTGAACCTCATTTTCCTCTTTCACTTCTTTACTTTGGTAACGGATACTAATGGAGTCACCCGATAAATGCTGACCACTAATGATTTCACCCCCAACCTTATATTCCTCTTTCACTTATTTACTTTGGTAAGGTTTAAGCAAGGAGACCCTGTATACATGCTGAACACTTAGACGACATCATTTGACATTGAACCTCATTTTCCTCTTTCACTTCTTTACTTTGGTAACGGATACTAATGGAGTCACCCGATAAATGCTGACCACTAATGATTTCACCTCCAACCTTATATTCCTCTTTCACTTATTTACTTAGGTAAGGTTTAAGCAAGGAGCCCCTGTATAAATGCTGAACACTTAGACGATATCATTTGACATTGAACCTCATTTTCCTCTTTCACTTCTTTACTTTGGTAACGGATACTAATGGAGTCACCCGATAAATGCTGATTTCTAATGATTTCACCTCCAACCTTATATTCCTCTTTCACTTATTTACTTTGGTAAGGTTTAAGCAAGGAGCCCCTGTATAAATGCTGAACACTTAGACGATATCATTTGACATTGAACCTCATTTTTCTCTTTCACTTCTTTATGTTAGTACCGTTCAAGCAGCATGGAGTCTCTCACTAAATGCTGAGCGCTAAAATGGTATTATTTGAACTTGAACATCATATTCTTCTTTCACATCTTTGAATATGGAGCCCCCCTCTAAACATGACGCACACTAAGACAATATCATTTGACCTTGAAAATCATTCATTTCATTACGTTGATAATGTTTAAGCATTGAGCACTTATATAAATGATCACTTAGACGATATCAGTTTACCTTGAACATCATATTTCTCCTTCACGTCTTTACCTTGGTAACGTTTAATCATGGAGCAACTCTATAAATGGTGATCACTTATCTACAGTCATTGCAGAGTAAGTGTCTTTTGGACTGTTAACATATCAACTGAAAAAAGGTGGTACATCTTGTTAGAATTATTCACATCTTCTGTTTCTGTTTTGATTTTTTTTCATTTATGAAAGGGTTTTAGATCTTAACCTTTCCTACTTGCAGACGCATTCTGACACATCTGCAGCTGATGAATTTTGAAAACATTGTGGATCAAGGAGGAATTGCACATGATGAGCAATTTTCCCTTTTGCTACAATGTGTTCAACTCTATTTAATGTTTAAACGTTTACTTATGAAGATATTTCACAATTTTGCTAATCTGTTTTAAAGGTCGTCTGCTGCAGACATGTCGTATTTGGGAAGGGTTATAGGTTTTTCCCTGTTACAGACAACACATAACGCCTTATTAACTATCAGACTATCTTTGATAACATTGTAAGCACTGTAAGGTCTTTCCACTTTTTCAAATAATGTTTTCTTTTTATTAGTTATACTTTCAATGTCTAATTTAATTTTGTTATTTTAGTTGTTTTAAAAGCAGAAAGGCAAGACCATTTTACCAATTATTATGGAATTTGAAAATACGTTGGATTATGAATTAAAGGATGAATTTATTGCAGTCAATATGATATCACTCAACCTTGTGAATAAAATACATAACTAAAAAACACCAAACAACACTTCATTGCTAAACATGTGTTTAATGACCTTTATTATGTTTTTATCAAACATGAATATGAACTTAACCAGATACCTTATACAATATACTTTGATTTTAGAGTCGTCTGCTTTGAAAATAACAAGTGGGCTATGGCGGCCCTGGACCGCTCACCTGACTTATACAATGTGATGTGTCATGCCAACCACACAGTCTACCACATTAACTCATTTTGTGGTCAGGTAAGCTTTTACAAGAGGCCCAAGAAAGCCAGTATTGCTCCACTGCCATTAGTCAAAAATTAAATCTCTAAACAGCCCCTTCCCCTGGTGGCCATGTTTTTTTACCAATCACTATGACTTGAAGGAATATCGTAGAGTATCACCTAAGGAACATTTCTGCAAATAATTTTGCTTGGTTGCTATGGAAACTAGAATTCTGCATGCATCCCAAACATTTGTAGGAATTCTGGTGAGGTCATTGAAAGCTAATGCTTCAAACAAATGTGAATGACGATCACTGTATTAAATCAAATTACTGAAAGTGCTGACGGCCTGGGGATTTGAAAGGAAATAACTATTGCAGCTCATGTCTATGTATTTATTGTTAAGAAGTTGAAAGATCATATAAACAATAGTAAAATATTATGAAACTGCCAAATTGAAAACAGAAGGACATTGTTGGCACTATATTGCTCACCTGAGTGCAAGAGCTTACAAGTATACACATTTAAGACATGAAGAATCAAAGGAAAATTAGACAGCAGGTTTAGGCAGAATATTTTGAAGTTTCTGCTTTATTAAATTGATAAATATGTCAATGTTAAATTAACTTCCATCCAGTAGAAATAATTATCTAAACCATACACTAGACTAGTAGAAAGTTGATGATCAATGCAAAACTCATCAGGACAATTATTCTGACAAGGATGCAAAATGCAACCTTCAGAGTGTTATCAAGATTTTCCTTCATTTGGCCTATTGAACTATTTTTTTAAACCTGATATGACCCACATTCGAACATGGACTAGATATCATCAATACAAGCACTCTGGCAAAGTTTCAAACTGCTGAAGCACAAAATGCGGCCTCTAGAATATTAACAAGATTTTCCTTCAATTTGTCCTAGTGACCTAGTTTTTGACCCAGCAAGACCCATATTCGAACTTGGCCTAGCTATCATTAAGATAAACAGTCTGACCAAATTTTAAAAAATGTGTCTTCTACACAATGTTGATAAGATTATCCTTCAATTTTGTCTAGTGACCTAGTTTTTGAACAGACAAGACCAATATTCAAACTTGGCCTACATATCATCAAGACAAACATTCTGATACAATTTCAACATGCTCAAATTAAAAATGCAGCCTCCGGTACTGCCCGCACCTTCTCCTTTGGTACTCCCTTCTTTTCTAGGGCATCTTGTAGGTCTGTTACTCTGACACTTTTATGATAAACTGTGTGTTAACTTGTTACCTTCTGTGAAGAGCGCGACTTGATAATCTGATGAATGATGTGTTTACCGGCTTTTATAACCTGCGAGCCAGAGTGGGTGGTCGGCCAGACGCCGGCCTGTCCCCGGCCAATGTCTGCCCAATTTCCGGTCGGGCTCAGAGCGGCGTCTGGATTGTCAAGGTAGTTCAAAATTTGGCCCAGCGCTCGCCCGATGTTTGTGATGCCCGGCCGGACATCGGCCAGGCATTAACCGATTAATGTGTGATTAGTTTGCGATGAGGTTTTAAGACCGAGTTAAAAGTTACTCGTTGTCCACGAGGAGTTCCGAAGGGTTCCGGCCGAAAATGCCTAGAAATCCGCTGCAAACTACTCTCAAACCTATCGCAAGGTAATTGTTACTGGGGTTTAAGTGATACTAGGTAAGCTACATGTTTAATTTATAAGTATGCTTTTGAAAACAATATAAATCTGCAGCAGAAGACTTGTGAAAACATAAAGGTTGATATCCATACCTCTATGTGCAGACATAAGGTACATTCCTGTAAGCATTTTCTTCGACATTCACTTCTTCAGTCGGACTTTAAGAGGCCAATAGTTGAAATTCTATCTTCGAATTTGCAACTTGTCACCACAAATGTGATCGCTATCCAACGAATTGTGTGTACATTCGGATCACATTCCATAATCAAGTCGTCTATGGCTGACTGGTCGGTAAGATAAGGGTGATACACCACCCCATGTATTGCTGTAGCACTCGATTTACACCTAGAGTGTATCGTCCGATGGCAGGTATTCCCTGCTAAAGTGTACCGATTCGTCGTTAAGTGTTTTATCAACTGGCGGGAACAGTAATAATGTCGTAGTAGCCCGCTGCTGAAGTGACGTCAATCTTTTGAGGAATTATTATAGCAGATGATCCAAGAATGGGATAGTTATAACAGGCTTATACTATTCCTCCGGAGTGTCATCGTGGTTGTTGTTACGGCGTGTCTCTAGGCTACATAAACCGGTATAGTAGTTACTATGCCGACGGATTCACCAATAGCCGCAGCTTCCTGAAACGCCCTCTGTTTCAGTACTGGTGACATGACCAGGACTGGAAACGGCCTAGAGATTAATCAACATATTTATTTTTTAAAGTTTATAGTTTAAAAAATAATAAATAAATTGCATCAACATGTGATATGTTTAATTTGACAATATAAAAAAGCAAAGCTGGGATCGTCGGGCGGGGGGTATGACACGGGCCCTACGCGCACCTCCAGGTAAATCCACCACTGCATTTGTCCGCGACTACTTTGTTTACCATTTAATTTTCGTCGCAATTTTCCGGAAATATTAGCAAGCTTATTTTATGTTTGTAAAATATATCATGATGCTTTGTTTCACAATTGCAAATTATTCTGTTTAAACTGAATTGGACAATTTCCGTAAATACTCGAACAAAATCGTACTTTTCCGTTCCAATTCGCGAAGATGATAATAAGCTTCCATATTTGATCTCTCGGCGCGTTAATGTCTAATGTTTGTTAAACTTATATTGGAGTACTCACGCCTTAAATTTTTTCACTTATGATCCAACAACATTATTATGATCTTTTTTGGGTGATCTTAACCTTTAAAATTCAGTTTTGTTGAATCCATGATTAACTATTTTTCTCGCGCAGTCTCACCTTAAAATGCGTTGTAGGGTGTTAACAGAAATTGGCAGGCTGCCAACTCCGGGAAAATGGTATTACTTCTAAGCCCCAAAGCCCAGGCAAACAATCAGCGATCTTGTGATGGCGGTTATTTAAGTATGCGGAATTAATTAAATGTTGTTCAATAGTTACTCCATTGGGTAATATCTCACGGTAGTGATGTATGTAATAGGATGCGGATTTATCAGTTAAAGAGGATTCTCAACGACACAAGAAACGACTTGATGTGTATATAACAATAATGTCTTTACAGTCAAACTTTTGTTTAAATATTTGAATTATTTAAAGAGATGTGGGACTTTACTTGAAACTTTTCGACCATCCCTCGTATGTTGGTAGGCAGCTGTGTGACTAGGTCGAAGTGATAACTGTAACTGGTAATGTTTAGGTAAAACATTTTAAAGCTGTGTGTGCTTGAAGGCACGTGAGAGAGACCCGGTGCACATTACTACGGTCACTTAACCCTTTTCCACATAATTCAAATCTTCAGCAGACGACTTCGAAAACATTTAGTTAAAACCATAGAAAGTCTTTATAAATGAAAGAACACTTATTGAATACCTATTAAAAAATGAAAACACTGTGGCAAAAGTAAAAGAAATGCTCATCATGAGGAATTTCTCCAATTGCCGAAATGTTTTCAAAATGAATATGTTGCAGAAGCTCCAGAAAAGGTCTGTACTTGGGGAAAGATTTAGACTGCCAGTGTGTATAGATACCCATGTTTAATTCCCATTTCAAGGAGGTTCAGTGCATAGATACCCGTTTTAAATTCCCCTTGCAAGGCGGTTCAGTGCATAGATACCCGTGTAAAATTCCCCCTTCAAGGCGGTTCAGTGCATAGATACCCCTTTCAAGGCGGTTCATTGCATATATACCCCTTTCAAGGCGGTTCAGTGCGAAGATACCCGTGTTGAATTCACCTTTCAAGGCGGTTCAGTGCATAGATACCCGAGTTGAATTCCCCTTTCAAGGCGGTTCAGTGCATAGATACCCGGATTGAATTCTCCTTTCAATGCGGTTCAGTGCATAGATACCCGAGTTGAATTCCCCTTTCAATGCGGTTCAGTGCATAGTTACCTGTGTTGAATTCCCCTTTCAATGCGGTTCAGTGCATATATACCCGAGTTGAATTCCCCTTTCAATGCGGTTCAGTGCATAGATACCCGAGTTGAATTCCCCTTTCAAGGCGGTTCAGTGCATAGTTACCTGTGTTGAATTCCCTTTCAAGGCGTTCAGTGCAAAGACACCGTGTTGAATTCCCCTTTCAATACGGTTCAGAGCCGACGAATGAGATTCAGATCCATACGTGTTATATTAGATATTCGTATGATACTTATATATGATAGGCTTTATTTGTATTTTTTGCTATAAGCATATTGTTTGTTTAACCCAATAAAATATTTGTATTGTATTGTATTGTAATTATCCCGATTTATCCCCAAAATATAAATCGGATTGTTATTGATCTAAAAGATTGATTTGGAATTAATGTCGTTTTTAACATGTTTACATGTATATCAAGGCGGCCAGTTCACCTACTCATGTGTTTCCTGGCTCTCTCCAACTTCATACAACATAATTTTCCAGCAAATTGCTGATTTTTCCACATAGACTGTTAGCCCATTCATTGAAGAAATAATTTGGTCTTTATTGTGTCTGAAGAGATGTCTAGATTACACTATAATGTATATGAAGGTACACAACACACATATACGCCTTTCTGTTCTCATCAAAAAACCTTCAAATCACTTATTGCAAACAACGACATGGTTCAAGGGTGCCAACCATGGTGATGATTTGGGCTTTGAGTTCTTTTTTCTCGGAAAAGATTATCGACGCTGTTGTTTTGGATCGGGAAATTAAACCAATTGCAGACTTGGAGTATACATTTGCATATAACGCAGCCACTACTGGACCAACATCAAAAGGTAAGGGTGGGTAAATAGTTAAATGGCTTTAACCGACTTTATATGGCATGTGTAATACAAATCATTCACTAGACAGCATAAGTGTGAACACCGGGACATTTGGAACAAGAGGCCAACGCTGTACCACTGCGTTCTACTAGATATACTTTTTTGAAACAGTTTAGATTCAGATCAGCCATTGCATTTGCACAGTCTGATCAAATAAGCACTGTTCAAATATTACTAACACGAGCTTGTTAGAAGATTCTGTCAACATGAGTAGGTTCTAATTAGACTGAGCAGGTATATAATATGATCTGAACTTATACTGTTCAGAAATGCCAACTTGTTCATTTGATTATGCACTTGCTTACATGTTGTAAGATATACGTAACATTTATGAGCTCGTTCATAGGAAAATGTACAAGTTGACGTTGTAAGCAATTTGTACCTATTTTCCGCATGGATAGCTTGGAGAGAGAGAGAGAGAGAGAAAGAGAGAGAGAGAAAGAGAGAGAGAGAGAGAGAGAGAGAGAGAAAGAGAGAGAGAGAGAGAGAGAGAGAGAGAGAGCGAGAGAGGGCGGAGAGAGAGAGAGATTGAGAGAGAGAGAGAGAGAGAGAGAGAGAGAGAGAGAGGAAGAGAGAGAGAGAGAGAGAGAGAGAGAGATAAGAGAGAGGGAGAGAGAGATGAGAGAGAGATTGAGAGAGAGAGAGAGAGAGAGAGAGAGAGAAAGAGGGGGAGAGAGAGAGAGAGAGAGAGAGAGAGAGAGAGAGAGAGAGAGAGAGAGAGAGAGAGAGAGAAGAGAGAGAGAGAGAGAAAAAGAGAGAGAGTGAGAGAGGGAGGGGGGGGGGGGGGGGAGAGATGTGTATTGTTCTATTTGAACAGCTTCTCCTTTTGTAACAATGTTATCAAATTTTATCTGCAGAGAATGATTTTGACACATTCATTTCAACACTTTTCAATTCAATTGTTTTTACCGCGATGTTTTCAAACTAATCTGCTGCAAATGTATAGGATATCAAAAAGGATTAAACGATTTTACTTTGTGTCACATCTATTTGCTTTTTCTAAAGCACACTGATAAGTGAAGTGAAGAAAACGTATATCTCTTAGCATACTGCAGACCTGGCAACATATAGTTTAAAACAGTTTAAATCTGACGTATAGTAGGCTATAAGGTAGGACGTCTTACACCAGAAATTCAGTTCTATATTGTCAATGTACATTATAATATCGTGTGAATTTCACGCCCTCAACATTAATCAGATGAAACCTTGTTGTTTTGTATGTGTTTTATTATTGAATGTGGTTTTACGCCGGCATCATCATTATTTCAATTATATTACGTATGCAGTTCATGTATTCCTGATAAACACAGCATTGAAGCAACTTTCCATTAACGCCATGGCTGGCGATCGAACTCTGGACACTTGGTTTAAGTCCCGATGCAAACCACTCGGCCACAGTGGATTCCTGATGAAAGCTTGTGTATCACTTGTTGTAACACTTCGCCTCATAAACAAGGGCCGATGCCCGGTAGATAAGTCGGTAGTGACGAGGGCTGTCAATCGTTGGTTTATTAGTTCAAACACCAGCTTGCTCATCATTTATTCCGACGTTTAACATATATCAACATATGTCATTCGACTTCCATCAATGGGCTAATGGTTTTTGAGGAAATGTAGTCAGTTGCTTGAAAAAGACTGTGGCGTACTGCTGAGAGAAAGTTAGGAACACATGGGTAGTTCAACTAGCTACCGTGATATGACCTTAAACCTAACGTTCAATCAAAAACGTATATAATCATAAGTCAAATATGGAAGGTTGATCAACAGTCTTCATACGCCGAGCTATGCAAATGTATAAACTATATACTGCTTGATAAACCCTCAGCCTGCTATACACTTTTGCATATCATGTTATACACGACATCAAAATACAATTGCGAATAATGTAGACCTAATTCATTCGTCTAGTCTTGTCTTAGTCTACACTATTCGTTAATAATTCATATATATAACGGAAATAACAGGATGCAGGATATTAATATAATTGATGGCCTGATCTCTTTTATGTTATAAAATAACATATGCTGTGGATTGAAATTATGCAGATGATACAATTTCCTTTATTAATTTAGTCCTAAAAGGATAAACATTCATGCATATATGAGCCGTCCTCTGTTAAAAACAACCTTAGCGTTATTAATATATGTTTACATAAAAATCAGCCTGTGTCTCCATTTAATCGCATTTAGATAGACAATAATTGACAGAAGTTTATTAAAAAGTCAGTGACTTATTGTGAACAATGTAGAACCAGATATGAGCCGTCTCGCGAGAAAACCAACATTATGGACTATGCGTACTGTATCGTCCTAGAATAGCCTGCGTAGTCCGCGAAGTCAGCGCAGGCTAATCCGGGCCGACACATTCCGTCTCAGCGGGATAGAAGTATAGAATAATGATTCCTGAAACAGAAAATCCACAGGAAGCGAAAAATGTATGTCCGGGTAAGCCTGCGCTGCATGCTTAGGCTGAGTCTTTATACTTGATACTTTACGCAGAGTCCCCAATGTTGGTTGTCTCGTTAAACGGCTTATATGGTTATAAACTGATCGCAAATGCCTTAATGTTTGGTTTCGCCGATCGCCGCTCATTTAATCATGTCAATCTTGAATCTTGTTTCAGGAACCCAAATAAACCTGTCGAAGTTCCCGAACAGTGGCTTATGTACGAGCCAACAATACGTGATTCTGGATAGAGACATGTCAAGAAAATCGATTGGAAATCATCTATACGCAAGGGAGGCAAATCTGTGGCAGGTAACCAATACGAAATTACCAAAGCAATGGGCGGGTCACATGATCACGATTCTTCATCCAACCCTTAAAACAAATACACGTGACGGAAGTTGCAGTGCTGTCGGGAAATGTGAAGGTGACTGATGTTTAAGTGAACGTTGTTAGAAATAGACATTAATTCACATCTGATTGTTAAAGACAGTGGTATGTAATATAGGATAATTGAAATAGCTATGATTAAGAAGTTAATGGAAAGGGGTTAAGACATAGTTAAATATTATCTTAAATGAAAATAAAATAGGACATTGTCGTAAAACATAAATGATAAATGATTTGAGAATGGCCTATTTTATGTTTTATTAAAACTAAAGACAATATCTTTGAAACACGGTTTTAAGTTTGAAATACAATAAGACCATCTATTCTATATGGATTTGTACGACATTTGCATGCCTACATATAAGTTGAAAGGGCCAATGTAAATGGTTTTACATGTAAATATAGTATCATGTGAGAGCATAAAATGCATTTTACAATGATTGTTACCAATTATAATTGTACCTGAAACTGACAAACGATTAAACTATTCCCAATTAACCACTTAACAGAACAGAACATACGTAATTGAGAAACTTTAACACCAAGTTCCAAAAGCTTGTTAAATCATAAATTTCAACTTTTTTGTTTTGGAAGAGTATTTAATTTATGAAACAAGATGTGAAGCACTAATAACCTTGTTGAAAAAAGTTTTTTTAATTTTGGCAAATGTCACAAGATGAAACATTTCGGTATCAGAACGGTTTGGTCACAAGGAACACGTATGCAACATACAAAAGCTCCAATAGGTCAGTTGTTTTGATGAATGTCAACGTTGTTGCTACTGGCAGACAATGGTTCTACTGTAATACAATCGGTTGTTTAAAGTGTTCTAAACGATATTTATAAATGGAGTACATGTTTAATTTAAGTTTAGAATAAAGCTAAATATTCATAACAGTGTGATTTTGTAATGTCCCACTAAAAGGTAGCGGGGATTGCAAACATCTGCTTAAGGCAATTCTTTGTCTGCAACTTTCTATATACGTTTATCGGCTTGGCTGTATCTACTTTGATTGGTGTTTGGTCTTATTTACGTTAACCTGCCAATTTTAAATGAACAAACGTTTGTTTGGAAACATTTAA
The DNA here is from genome assembly GCA_031761405.1 of Serripes groenlandicus. NCBI lineage: Eukaryota > Metazoa > Mollusca > Bivalvia > Cardiida > Cardiidae > Serripes > Serripes groenlandicus. Next base: position 136,434,687 of record JASEVX010000004.1, read on the forward strand.
CTAAATAATGATTACGTGTTTGTGTAGAGATGATATAAACATATAGGTGTCATGTAAATTGTGTTATGATTAAAAGAATGATGCTACTTTGGGCTGTGTATTATTATGAAGAAAGAATGTTTAGATCACTATGTACAGAATTCAATACTTAACATGCTAACAAGCTTAGGTAAGTAACCTGTGACCAGTGTAGAGCTTAATTAGACTGTGTGGGTGATCGGACTTGTCTGGATCTACATTGTTTATGAAAAATCAACTTGTTCCTTTTCCAATGATCCCTGTTCTGTGTCATCTTAAAATATGATTACATGATGGGTCACAACTGTGGGTTATAACTTTAACACAATTACCCACAATGCTTGCCATAAGTCATTGAGCCTTTTTAATATTCTTTCCATAACAAGCTGCTAAATACATGGAGGTGTTAATGTATCCTTGGGTTATTGGCAACGAGATGTTTCTTCGAGCAAAGAAGTAACTTATGCCAAATTAAATTATTTGGACTAGCCTTGCAATCTATAGGATGGCGAAAGGGACGGTCGAGATGTCTAATAAGTTTCGCATGTCGCACATTTGGACTCTTACAATTGGTCTTCCGCTGTTAATACTTTTTTTTATTTTACTGGGTGGGACGTTATACCAAACCGTAGGTATCCCTTATTGTCAGGCTTTTCCGTCTGTGTGTGTGTGTGTGTGTGTCTGTCTGTCTGTCTGTCTGTCTGTATGTCAGTGTGTCGTTGCAAAGGACCCATCCGTTGCTATGCAGCTAGCAAAACAACGACTTTTAAGAACACAAACTATTTGTCTATGTTCTCCTACAGTTTTGAATGTGGAGAGCTGAAACTTCGGTAATAGATACTTCAAGATATTTAGAAAAAAATGTATCACTTACGATTTTTGATTTAGGCCTTTCTTTTCAAATAGTAGCCTTTCAAACATAGCCATTGCTATGCATCTTGCAAATAAACGCGTTTTAAGGACCCTAATCATTTGTCTATATTCTCCTACAGTTTTAATTGTAGAGACCTGAAACTTAAGTTATTTAGAAAGAATCTATCAGTTACGATTTTCGATTTAGGCATTTGTTTCCAAATGGTAGCCTTTCAAAGATAGGGTATTTTTACAGTCATTTTTGACTTCAATCGCCCCTAGCGCTGCAGTAGTAGTATTCGATAGCGATTTTATTACGCTATCTCATAGAGCTATTCAAGAGCTACACAAATGTTTTTACGTCATTAGTTTAAACTTATTTATTTTAAATCGATTGCGAAACAAGCTTTAAGCTTATATTAATCACGCTCGATGTCTGCTTCCTGGATACTTAACCAGTACTCGCGCCGATTGTGTGGAAAAATCCCAAAGTCAGGACCCGCTCATCACGGGACTCGAACCAGGGACCTTTGATGTGAGAGGCCGACGCTCTACCTCTGCACCACTGTCTTCCACTGCGTCATTGACCTCCGACCTCGGGTTTACGAGCTACAGCCGGAAGTTTGCAAAATATACCAAGACGAAACGGATCAGTGTATACGGGTGCGTCTTTGCATGGTAATAAAACATGGTTGGTTGACTAGAGAGTGTTTTTACAAGCTGCACACTTTTCACCAATGTTCACCAAGTCACCACAATAGTGACCCTATCAGACTTGTTCTTCATATATATATATATGCAAAGGCGAATCCCACGTCGCCTACCGGCTTGTTACTAGATAGGCTGTCATTCAGGACGAACTTCAATAACTAATGACTTTTTACAGGATATGAAACATGAAATGAAAACTGATAGTACTTCCTTTAACTCTTTCTCACCTCTAGACGGACGACATCGGACGCATCTGCAACAAACGACTTTTGAAAATATTTTGACTTAACGAGTAATTGCTCGTAATGAACAATTTCTCCTTTTTCCACAAAGTTTATAGCTCTATTCAATACTGATACGTTCAGTCATATATATATTTCATATTTTGGCATGGTGTTTCAAATGTTGTCAACTGCAGTTTGTGGAGTTAGCATAACGACTGACTTGCTGATTTCAGGATAAAAGTACCAGTTATAGTGGAACTTACCAAAGAAACGCCGTGATATAACGGACAAATTGTTGTAAGCGACGTAAAAACCACCACACGGACAAACTATTCTCTGTCTTTATAGAGTATTTAAACAAAAATGGCATTATATTGATAATACATGCTATCATACATATCCCAAAGTATCCCAAAGTAGGAACTCCTCAGTTCAAAATTACGAAAGACCGGTGGTGACTTCCAAACTTCATACTTCACATTTCACACTTCACACTTCACACTTCACGCTCCACACTTCGCACTTCATAGATAATATGTTTGAAGTATGAAGTTTGAAGTGTGAAGTGTGAACTTTACACTTCACAATTCACAATTCACACTTCAAACTTCATACTTCACTTATCACACTTCACACTTCAACCTTTATACTTCACACTTCACACTTCATACTTCCCACTTCAAACTTCATACTTCATATTTCAATCTTCAAATTTCACATTTCATTTCAATTTGCGAATGACGTAGGAAGATTTGAAGTGTTAAGTGTGAAGTGTGAAGTGTGAAGTGTGAAGTTTGAAATGTGAAGTCCCCACCAGTCTTTCGTACAAAATGGAATTGATACATGAACTTATAGTTGTTTATTTGTTTGAACTTGGACATGCTTTTTATATATATTATGGGAACTGAATCTACAAAAGCACACAACAACAATATTTTTGGGATAACTTAACTTGTACAAATTGTATTTTATATTGTTTAACGACCGGTAGGCTTTGTTTACAAAAAGACATGTTTTGTGGGGTAGTGTATGTACAGCAAATACATGTACCATGGTTCTGAGGAGTTAATCTCGTTATCAAAGGTTCCGGGTTGGATTCACTTGAAACCTGTGTCCATATTTTTGAGCTTCTGGGAAGATAGGTCACAGTAGGCCGCTTGACCTACCCCACCTACCCCACCTCACACCACTCCAAAAACCAGTTGTAATTAGTGTATCTATATTTACACACACACACACACACGCACACACACACACACACACTCTCTCTCGTATTTGGAGGGAGCAATAATTGAATTGTTGCTATCATTAATTCAATTGGAATTCTCTCTAAATATTTAAAGAGATCATTAATTCAATTTGAATTCTCTCTAAATATTTGAAGAGCTTTTCAAATATTTGAGTTTAAATAGATTTGGCATTCCATAGTATCATGTCTCATTATATGTTATCTTTAGATATGCATTTAGACTAGACTAGACGTTATACAATGTCATAGTGTAATAAAAGGTAATTCCATACTGGTATCATGTCTCTTTATATGTTTTACTTGGTTATACATTTAAAGTTAAACTATTACACAAATTTATAGCGTAATAAAAGGTCATTCAATACACGGTGTTATTTGTCATTATATGCTTTACATGGTTATAAACTTAGAATATTACACAATGTCAAAGTGTAATACAAGGTAAGTCCATACTGATGTTATGTCTCATTATATGTTTTACATGGTTATACATTTAAACTATTACACAATGGCATAGTGTAATTCAAGGTAAATCCATACTGGTGCTATGTCTTATTATATGTTTTACATGGTTATACATTTAGACTATTACACAATGGCATAGTGTAGTAAAAGTAATTACCTACTGGTAGTGTGTCTCATTATATGTTTTACATGGTTATACATTTAGACTATTACACATTTTTCCAGTAATAAAAAGGTAATTCCATACTAGTGTTCTGTCTCAATATATGTTTTACATGGTTATGTATTTAAACTTCTGCACAAAGTCCCAGTTTTTAAATAGTCGATTCTAATTCCCTGATCGGTATCGTACACAACAGCCAATGAATACAAATCTTGATGTTTACAATGGCAATGGACTTGATCAGAAAACTCCCTGGAAAATAGAAACAGATAGTATAAGCAGTAATTATAACAATGATAATTAAAGTCATGATGATGAAGATGATGATGATGAGGAGGAGGAGCAGGTATTGATATTGATGGTGTTGATGAATATTATAATGATGACGAAACTGGTGATGATGACGATGATAATGATTATGATGACGATAATGATGATGATGGTGATGATGACGTTGATGATAATGAAGATTGTTATGAATATGATAAAAATCAGGAAGATGAAGATATTGATGATAATGATGAAGTTAATGATTGCAATGATGATGACGATAATGGTGGTGATTGTGATGACGTTGATGTTAACATTTGATGATTATGATGATCATAATGATGATGAAAATAATAATGATGATGATGATGATGATGATATAACGAGCACATTATGAGGTTTAACCTTAATAAGGGGAAATTTTCTATATTCAGTATGGAAATAATTGGGTGCAAAGAAACTACGGCCCAGCTCATAAAATCCAATGAAATTACATAGAACAAAGCAGGGAACCATGGCCGACATTTATTCATATCCGGCCGACGTCACATCCGTCCAAATCAAGCTGGTTCCCCAGATAACGGCAATAACTTTTTTGTTTACAGTAAGGCTTGTTTAAGGCTGATAATCAGAACCTATCGGCTACGAGTCTCTTTGCTTTCTAAAGGTAAGAATGTTTATCTTTCTCGTTTTCGTAACATATATATTAACACAGACAATATAATGTTGGCGTTCTTGTAGGTAAAGATATAAGATCTAGCTGTATTGTAAATCTGAATGTTTTGCATTCATTGACGGATGTTCCTGGCGATGGGATAAATGTCTGATCTAAGATGCTCTTCGTGGTAAATTTGTTTCACTAGATCAATGAAAATGCTTCACAGACCTGCTAAAGTCGTCAGTCCTTCTGACAAAACTCCTTTGACGGTCAAAGATCGATGCAAACATTGGTTGAACATACACCCTGTGACCCAAATCAGAGACATGTATTTATGTCTCTGCCCAAATACACCAAAACAATGGTCATGTGTGTGACAGCGACAGAAATAAGATGAAAGGCGGGATATTTTGCCATTAAACTGCAAAACTTTCTTTTAAATTCTCAATTCCTTTATTCTAGCTATCACTATTTCATACGTGATCCGGAACTCCCACGCTTACTGTATGATGTAAGAAATAAATATGACCCTAAGTCCCTATGCATAAATATCACAAAAATAGCACATAAGAAAGTAAATCTATTTTTAGAAGTGTTCTTCGAAATTCTCGAGTGCAGATTGTTTACACATTTAATGACGATTTAAGGTGGAATCATACCTTTGAAATAACGTCGTTTTGACGTCAAAACGTACGTTTTTGCGACAATTACAGTGTTGTTAAAGAAATCATCATGCCTTTCTCGTTTGAAGTGGTATTTGGAAAGAGTTAACACCAGACTGAAGAGAATAAAATTACCTGCGTAGTGATGTAATTTCCATACAATTGCCAAGACAATAAACGTAAGATAAGGGGAGTAAAAGTGAAAGTTTCGCTAAAATATTTTAACAGTAATTCGTTTATTTCAAATTTATTAAAAATTCGCCCGAGAGATTTTTTTTAAAAACTCATATAATTTAGAACAACCGTTTGTCTACCATTTACCAAAATTTCAAGAAAATCTATCGTGCAGATCTTTAGTAAATCGCAATGACGTTACAGCTCATCACGCGACAAATCGTACACTGCGGAATTTAAATTGAAACGTACCAAGGGTTATTAAAATGAACTCCGGATTTTTCATAAAAATAATCAATTTTATTCTTTTACGAAAGTGGTAAACTGTATCTTTTATACTCCTTTAAATATTAAATATGTTTTATATAAACTGACTTGTCTACTTCGCTGTTTATCTATTAAATCATCTTTTTTCACATTCCATGTATTAGTATTAGTCTCAAACCGTCGCTTGCAGTTCTTATAGATAGATTTTATTTCACTTATTCGAATACATGTAATTCGTCATTTACATACATACATTTACATACACAAATTGATACGGGAACATCACATACTAATTCGATATAACATGAAGTTTCATGATTTTATATAACCCAACATTACTGATACGAAATTCTTCAAACAAGAAAATCGTCAGAATTATCATGGAAGAAATTGACATTGTTAATATATTGTATTATTACTTTCCTATTTGTCACTCTAGGTATTTTGTGATGTATCTTCAGATAACAGTAAATACTGAGTTTCTCTTTATCAGGCACAAAGCATGTTTCAACACGTCAACGATTATAACTGCCATGCGAAGCTTTCTATCTATTCTATCCTCGATCATGCTTTTGTTATTTAAGGAAACACTTTATATGATAACACATCGAGAAGAACTATCTGACTTTCTTCCCTTTGGAAAACCTTATGTACAATATGTTATGAAAATTTTGACTTGGTTTTGTTCACAGAGCTCCGCAGTTCAATTCAACTTAGAGCTGTTTGAATACAGGTGTTTATTGACAATATTTCCCTGTATAGTTTGGGTATATAACCCACTATTATTCTCTACATACATATCCCGTGGAGTGCCATCACATCGTTGTCTGCACTATGTAGTGAGTCTTCAATGTCATTGCACAGGTCTCTGTAAAATGTAGACAGCGTATAATCGGGTAATGATACATTTCGATTTATAATTGGAAGTGTGTTGACAACACAAGTAATTAGGTATGAACATGTGACCAAATGTGTGATCTGCTACGGTTTTATGGCATTGTGATTTACTTACAATCAACCCGATAGTTTGTCTTGAAATTTGGGTTAAGGGTAAAAAACAATTCTCAAGACAAAACTAAGTACCGGTAGTTTAAAATAACGGGGACATATGGAGTAAAAAAAGAAAGATAGGAGAAGGGGTGGCTGCTTTACATTTTAAGTTCCACAACGCGCGTACCCGCGCACGTCAGCAGTATTACGGCATAGCGTTTTACTAAAAGTTAGCCCGATATATTGCCAACAAATTTGAGTAAATTGGAGAAGAAATGGTGTTCTGAATTATAATGATTTCTTTTAAAAGAAATATCTAGGGCATTTGTTTTGTTAGTAGAGGTAAGGTAATAACTGTATTATTAGTCAGCGAGTTCGTTAAATAAACCAAGTTTTGCTTTAAAATTATTTAAGGAAAGATTGTGAACTATATATATCATGACGGCGTTTATATCATTCGCTTCAAATCGATGTTAATATAAGATGAGAAAGTAATGGTCATTCCTTTAATCACACATAACTGTGCAGCTGTGTAAACACAAATTGCAATTTAATCAAAAACTTGCCGCAATTAACAACAACATTATCACGGATAGAATACCAAGAAAGCTTTGCGTGACAGGTATAGACTTCGAAATTCTCAAAATTGCATATTGAAAACAACATTTGTATACTGTTAACTCAAATCCGAAAAAAAAAAAAAAACAAGGGTGACATATAATATGTGTAATAATTATATTTCATATATAGAACAACAGTTGAACAGGAAAGTAAACGAGTCAGTTTATACATATGACAAATCCAAATATCATTTTGTGTTTTTTTGCTAAATTATTTACGACCATAATTACTTTAATTCTTTAAATAGAAACACATATATACTACCAACCAATATTCTTTGGGAGACGGCTTATATTTAGAATGAAATTGATAATTACAAGGAAAAAATAAGTATTTATTTTAATTACCCTGGATGCGTCTCAATGTTTAATTCCGCAGTGAACGTTACGACGCACACAAGAGGTTTAACGGCATTGTGATTTATTAAGAAAACGACACGATAGATTTGATTGAAAGTTTGGCAAATGGTAGATGAATAGGTGTTCTATGTTATATTTTATTTTAAAAAAAATCTCTCGGGCGAATTTTAAATAAATTAGAAATAATCAAATTACTGTTAAAATATTCTAGCGAAATTTCTATTTTAAGTCGCCTTAAGTTACGTTAATTGTCATAACAGATGTATATAATTGATATTATCACACAGGTTATTGTATTCTCTTCAGTTTAAAGTTCTTTTTATCCGAATCCAAATTGAAATGAGGAAGTAATGGTGATTTCTTTAACAACACTGTCATTGTCGCAAAAACGTACATTTTGACGTCAAAAACGACGTTATTTCAAAGGTATGATTCCACCTTAATGACGTAATATCTTACGTGTCTACTGCATCAGTGCATGGCATCCACTGAATTTTTTAGTGGTGAACTCATTTGCAATGTGGACGGAATATTTAAGACTAATGACTAATCAGTTAAAACTAACAGCTTTTTAGACTAAAAGAACCCATGAGGAAACGTCCCCAGTGTATTCAAGAGACATATCGGGTGTCCAAAAAAGGACGTTTGAACAAGTTTTCTAAAAGACTTGACTGGAGACACATATCCGTGGCCGAGACGGATTTATATAGGCATGCCTTGTGCTGTGTGTTCTGAACACAATTTTAAAAAATTTACAATTGATAAAAGGATGTGATAGTCAAAAATGAATCTTAACAAGGCACATTGCATGTCAGGACGGTAGCCAGAAATCTCGACCCAAAGAATTCTCGACCCCATTATCGGTTTATATAGGTGTGAATGGATGGTTTAACAGGTGTCATAAACAAAAGACCGATTATTGATACTTACTCACCTGTTGATTGATTATTTAAATGATCTTGATGTGTTCTAACTAGTTAATCTGCTGCAGAAGACTTTGAAAACATATGGTGAGAAAAGGAGAATATGTACATGACAGGTTGACTTCTGGCTAAGGTATAGTTATATTAATGAATAAGGAAGATTGTGAGAAAAGGAGGAACTCTGTCCTCTATCAAAACAATACTTCAAATCTTAAGAATACTTTGAAAACCATGATATAGGATAATTTATAACAATGTTAAAACATACATCATTATCTAAATGTAGTGATTATTCAACAAAAGAACCATCATCCATTCACACCTATATAAACTGGGGTCTAAATTGGGGTCAACTATATATTCTTAGGAAATTGGGGTCAAGAATTCTGGAAGCCGTCAGGACCACTGTGATTCTTTAAAAGAATCCACCCTGCAGCTAAACATCATTCAAGTAAGTATAAAAACATCTTGCAAAACAGTTAAATCTTAAGAATTGGAAAATGCACAATTGATTTTAATTCAAAAGCATTGTGAGAAGTATATTTTGCATATTGTCAACAATTTGACCTTTTTTCACAATGCTTTCAAACATCATATGCTGTAAGGTCAAGTGTCATCTTCATAAGATAAACACAAATGTAAGTTACATCTGTATCATCAGTAATTATAATAATCATATGTCAATTAAAATGTTGATTTATCTTTGATTGTCAATAATATCTGTATAAACCCCTCAATGGCTACTTTTTCTGAACACAAGTGGGGAATTGGCCCCTTTTCAAAAGATTATATAAGCATCTTTGCCCAAATATACTCAGATGAAAAATGTATAAAAATACCAAAATACACCGGAATCCTCAAAGTCTACCTAATTCTTAAAAAAATGCCCCAAATATCTGAATCAGAATTCAGTGAAGATTGGGATTTTCCGCACAAATTTGGCGAGAACTGGTTGTATCTCCAGAAAATTGAGCGTGATTAATATAAGATTAAAGCTTGTTTCACAATTGATGTAAAAAAGATAAGTTTAAAGGCACTGGTTTAAAGGAATAATCCAGATAAGACTGCACAGAGGTACAAACTGGTCTAAAACAGAACCCAAAGCTTTGCTTTTTGACATAACTAATATACATGTATATTGTTTTCAATTTTGGTCTATTTTTTAAATATTAGGCTATTTAAAAGGAAAAAGGTATAAATAGTGTTTGTAATCTCATTCTTTAATTTATCGTTTTATTTCATATAAAGCCACTTTTATTTGCAGTTATTGTCTGATGTCTTTTATTATAACAGCAGTCAATCATATTCTGCATCAAGTTTTATTTTAAAACAGAATAGATTTAGAACATCCCATACAATCATGGAATAACAGTTCTGATGGTGATCACTGGAGAGGAAATTCATATAAGCAGTTAGTGATATACCCCTTGGTCATTGGTACCTGTCTACAAAAAAAATATCATGCATCTTTGACTGTGGGGTAATATTCTTTCCTGCATACACATCAAAACAGTAAATGGATTGAGATCAACCTGTACAATCATGGAATCACAGCTGTTATGGCGATAATGGGAGAGGAAGTTCATATAGGCAGTTAGTGATATACCCGTTGGTCATTGGTGCCTGTCAAAACAATGAAAATTGCATGCATCTTTGACTGTGGGATGTAACTTCCTGCATCAACATCAAACAAGGGAATATATTGAGAGAAACCGATTTACTGATGGGATTACAGCTGTTATTACGAGGACAGGAGAGGGACTTCAGCTGATTACATATATTACTAATGGATTCATACAAGGTAATCTTTATTAATGGATAAGTTTATCAAAATCATATCAAGCTTGTTTTATCTAATTAAATGTAGTATATAAAGGAAGTCCTGTTTTTTTATTGCACAGTTTGTGCTTTTTATGATCAGGTTTTGTCTGATTTCCTTCGGTCACACGCCATCAACAATTGCCTTGTGAACAATCTACAGGCAACATTTTACAACATTCAATATGAATGAAAGTTTATCAGAAAATCATCTCCATCAAATCTTGGCCAAGTTATAGACTGGGTCCTGTGAGGTGAAAAACTAGGTTTCAATGTCAATTTGAAGGAACATATTGAAAACACTCAGGATGCCTTATTTTAAACTTAAGTATGTTGAAATTTTTTCAGAATAACTGTTTTGATGATATCTAGGCTAAGTTTAAATATATTCGGTCATAAACTAGGTCATGTTGGGTCATAAACTAAGTCACTCCACCAAATTGAAGGAAAATCTTGTTAGTCTAGAAACCAGACTTTGCTTTGAGCAGCTTGAGGCTTTGTCAGAATGTTTGTCTTGACAATATCTAGACCTAGTAAGAATAAGGGTCGTGGTGGGTCAAAAACTAGGTCACTAGACCAAAATGAAGTAACATTTTGTTAACACTCAGACATTTTGAATGCTGCATTTTTTATTTTAACATGTTGAAATTTTGTCAGAATTGGTGTTTTTGTGTAATCTAGACTAAAATATAGGTCATGTTGGATAAAAACAAGAATGAGGTCCAAAGAAAAACATTTGAGAAAAAATCTTGTAAACAGCTTGACCTCAAGGTTTGATTCAGCATCTTGAAACTTTGTCAGAATGTTCGCCTGATGATTATTGATATCTAGACCAAGTTCAAATATTGGTCAAGTCGGGTCAAACATAAGGTCACTAGACCAACTTAAAGGAAAATCTTGTTAACACTCTGACAGCTGTTCTTTTAATGTTAGCATGTTGAAACTTTGGCAGAATAGATGTTTTGAACATTGCTTTTAACCCAGAAACTATGTCACTAAGCCTAATTGAATGAAAAACTTGTTTTCACTCTTTTTTTTTTTTTACCTTTCTATATTGATTATGTTCATGTGGTGAATTGAATGTTAAAATTGTTGAAGATTTTACTTTGCACCAAGAGATAACGTAGGAATAGTGTACAACAGTGGTCTCAGTTCTGACAGCTTGAAACAGATTCCTTTACCATGGTAGTCACATACCTACAGGTCAGACCCATTATAGACGCTGTGCTCGTGATGAGGCTTTGCCTTTTTCATATTAGTGATGATAATGATTGTGACGATGATGATGATGATGATGATAGTGATGATGAAAATGATTATGACGATGATGACAGTGGTATCTTCAAGTCTTTATCCCGATTAAAGACTAAACAAAAAGGAAATAATAGCTTCACTCCTTTGCTCAGGTTTGCGGGGATACTCAACAGTACTGCTCGAAACGGTTTAGAGTTTTTCCACTTGCAGACTCTTTTTGACGCATCTGTAGCATTCGATAATGAGAAATTTTCCATTTTGTCAAAATGTTTTCAACTATTTTCAACAACGACACTTTAATTTGTATAGATTGTCCTTATGTTAGCCTAGATGCTTTCAGAAACGTCTGCTGCAGATGTATTGTTTGTGGGAAAGGGTTAACATCGACTTGAAGAATCAATTACAAACCAGACTTACACGCAGTCTTCCGTATAGAAGCTTTGTGTTTTGTTTTGTAACTGTACCAGCGGCATTTCCTGGTCATCTTGATTAACCGCTGTATCCAGTTGTCTATAACGTGCATAACTGAAAAAAAAAAAAATTAATTAACGTAATTTAAAGGAAATCGGAATGTTCTCTGCATGATTTTTACAAAATAAAACATCTATAGGTGCTACCTATTACAAACAAAACTTACGCAGTCTCGAGATATAAAATGATATGTATATATATACAAATCAATGTGAGATTATTATTTCTAAGGCCATATATTTCGATTAGCTAGACGATAATGATAATGATAATTTTAATCCGTGTTTATGTATTTGGAATTCGTATTGCTATACTATAATGAGGTACGGAAAATGTTAATAAATATGCATAATCTATGTCATACCCTTCAATGAATATATGAATCAAAGTATTGTAAAGATGGAAAGCAGGATACGCAGACGTGTATATATAGATGTATCTAAAACAATGTTTACAATAATAACAGTAAACTAAGAAGTGTAATCTACCAAAACAGCTGTGTTTTGAAAAAATATTGGTGGTTCATATCCAGTATTATACTGTAGTTTTAATGTCTGTTATATAAATTTATTGCAAGCTTCTATTTTGACAGAAAATTTGTATAAAAAAGAGAACAGATTAATATAAAAGGGCCTAAACCAAACATAAGGAACAAAAGAGTTTTGCATCTCCAAAACAGAAGGCAAGCGTGGCCCTGAATCGATCACCTGAGTGATAGCTAAGTTGCATATATGTTACTGCTTTTATTGATGAAAGTTTAATCAAGAGTGTGAATGAAACTGCTAGGAATGGACAGTGTAAATGAAACGTATCAATAAAGGATATTTGAAATGGTATTAAATATTTAAACAGTTTGTAAGAGGACCACCGAAGTAACGTTCCAGTGAAGTTTGGTTGATATCTGTCCAATGGATTAGGATAGGATTTTGTTTAAAGCTAAACGTTCATTTTACCACTATTCTGATTCAGGATGGCAGCTTTCTCTTCAAACCAATCAATATGGCTTGAAAATAGGATGTAGATGGTCACTAAAGAAACGTTTCCGCTACATTTCAAATGTATATTGAAATTAGACAAAAACTTGAATAGAAATGAAACTATTAAGCTTTGTCATTTTGCCCATTTTCTGATGACGTCTGGCTGCCATGTTTTGCAACCAAACGGCTTAGGCAAGTCTTATAGAGGGTCACTAAAGGAACATTTATACTAAATTATCTTGGAATCTGACAAGCGGATTCAGAGAAGAAGAACTTTACAGTTTAGGCTTTTTACTCCCTTCCTGTTGCCGCAGCAACAACAGAAGTTGTGTTAAGAATTTATATCTTTGAACACATTTAAAAGTGACTACCGAAGGAACATTCCTGTGAAGTTTTGTTGAAATTTATTTAGTGGATTAGGATGAGATGTCATTTGAAGCTAAAAGTTCAATTTACCCCTTTTCTGATACCACCTGGTAACTTAGTTTTTCACCCAATTGATATGGCTTAAATAATTATGAAAAGGGTCGCTGAAGGAACAAATCAGTCCAGCACTTACATAAGAATTTAGTCTATTTGCCCTTTTTTGATGCATCCTCGCTGCCTTTTTTGTTCAACCAATAAATATGGCTGGAACAATTTTTGTATAGAGAGACTAAAAGGAACATTGTTACATATTAACCTTGGAATTTGACAAGCGGGTTAAAAAGGGAAGAATTTTAGATATTAGGCATTTAACTCCTTTTCTGATATCGCACAAACAAGAGTTCTGCATATATTATATATCTTTGAACATAATTAGGAGAAGGACCGAAAGAAATCATTCCTGTTACATTTGGTTTGAATTTGTCCAGTTGATAAGGATGAGATGTACTTTGAGGCTAAAAGTTCAATTTCCCCTTTTCAGACCATGATGCTACCTTGTTTCAATGACTTTCATTCATTCAATAAGACTTAAAAACATGTAGAGTGTCACTGAATCAACAGTTCTACTAAATTATCTGGAAATCAGACAAGGACTTTCATAAGAATGATGTTTAAAACCTTCGTCATTTTGCCCCTTATCTGATGCAGCCTGATTGCCAATCAGTATGCTTATATTTGTAGAGATGCATCCACTGAACTATTAGTAAACAGGTTTTACCTGTCGCTTATTAATGTTCGTCTGTCTATGTAACATTTGGCTTTTTAATCGTTACCTACGTATGTGGTTATTCTACCTAACGGTCCTGATAACTTGGGTTGTGGTTCAACTTTTCATGGGTTCGAACTATTTTTTTACTAGACGATACAAAGGGTTACAATTAACAAATGGTAATTTATTCATGCAGTGTTTACAGACTTGAGTACCATATTTGTTTAGTATGGGATAAGGTTAACAAGAATAAGGCTAGATACTTACATTAAGCAGCCGCACGTTACCAGTCCATCTCTCGGTGAAATAACCCACAGTTTTGTTCGCTTCATGGTCTCTTCTTCGGTCTGGAACATTCCAGGGAACCGTTGTCGTAGTTCGTCCCGAAGTGGTAACTTTACACGTGCTGAAGTTCTTGGCTGTGACCCACCATTGTCGTAAGACCTACGGTAAAGTGTCATTTGTGGCCTTATTAACCCCGATTTCTGTTTTGCAGACGCATTTGCAGCAGACAGCTCTTGAAAATATTTGTGTAATAAGCGGCATTACCCATTATGATAAATTTCTCATTTTGACAAAAATATTCTCAACTCCATTCAGATAAGTTCATTCGACACTCTTGCTGCTTGAACGTATATAATGTAAACCGCCTTGGATTTGTTATATGTGAGAAAATGTTAAATTTTAGCAGGTGCAAACATATACCAGCTATTTTGTTATTTGTTTACAACTCTATTCTATAATTAAAGGTCTTTAAACGAGATTTCCCATGCTTCTGACAAGATGATTTCAGAGTCGTGGTTGTACATAGGAAAGGGTTAATAGGATGTAGAGAAACCTTTGGAATATGTCAATATATATAAGTCGCATCTGATCAAAATATATGTTATTCCATTCTCTATAGCGGGATATGGGGGTCAAACTAATGAGAATCGTTGCATTCTCGATACAACGGGATAAGGGATTTAATTGAGGTTTCATTACACTCTCTAGTTAACGGAATACGAGAGTCAAACTACTGATATTTCATTGCATTCTCTATTAAACGAAATATTAGAGACAAAGTAGAGAGATTTTATTTCATTGTCTAATTAACGGGACATGGATGTCAAATTAGTGAGATTTTATTGTATTCTATGTTTAACGGAACATGGGGGTCAAAAAAGATAGGTTTTATAGCATTCTATATTTACAGGGACTAGTGAGATTGTATTGCATTCTATATTTAACTGGACATGGGAGACAAGCTAATGAGATGTTAATGCATTCATATTTAACAGGACATGGGAGTCAAACTAGTGCATTTGTATTGTATTCTCTATTGAACGGGATATGGGAGTCAAACTAGTGCAATTTTATTGCATTCTCTATTTAACGGGACATGGGAGTCAAACTAGTGAGATGTTAGTGCATTCTCTATTAACGGGACATGGCAGTCAAACTAGTATTATTTTATTGCATTCTCTATTTAACGGGACATGGGAGTCAAACTAGTGCAATGTTATTGCATTCTCTATTAACGGGACATGGGAGTCAAACTAGTGCAGTTGTATTGCAA
Organism: Serripes groenlandicus; assembly: GCA_031761405.1. Taxonomy (NCBI): domain Eukaryota; kingdom Metazoa; phylum Mollusca; class Bivalvia; order Cardiida; family Cardiidae; genus Serripes; species Serripes groenlandicus. Next base: position 136,450,506 of record JASEVX010000004.1, read on the forward strand.
TCTCTATTTAACATGACAAGGAATTCAAATTTTATTGCATTATCTATTTAACGGGAAAAGAGATTCAAACTATTGGAACTGTATTGCATTCTCTATCTAACGCGACATGAGATGGAAACTAGTGAAATTGTAATGCTTTCTGTTGTTAACGGGACATGGAAGTAAAGCTAGTGAGATTGTATTGTATTCTCTTTTTAAAAGGACATGGGAGTCAAATTATTCAGATGTGTTGTCTTCTAAGTTTAACGGGACATGGGAGTCAAACTAGAGACATGTTATTTCATTCTCTCTTTTAGGGACATGGAAGACAAACTAAGATTATTTATTGCATGCTCTATTTAACACGGCATGGAGTCAATCTAGCGAGATGTATTGTATTCTCTTTTTAAAGGGACATGGGAGTCAAACTAGTGAGATTTAAAATGCATTCTTAAAAAATGGGACATGGGAGTCAAGGTAATGGAATTGGACATGGGAGTCAAACTAGTGAGATTTGAAAGCATTCTTAAAAAATGGGACATGGGAGTCAAGGTAATGGAATTGGACATGGGAGTCAAACTAGTGAGATTTAAAATGCATTCTTAAAAGACGGGACATGGGAGTCAAGGTAATGGAATTGGACATGGGAGTCAAACTTGTGAGATATTATTGCCTTCTCATTTAACGGAACATGGGAGTCAAACTAGTGATATTTTATTGCATTCTCTATTAAACGCGACATGGATGTCAAACTAGTCAGATTGTATTGCCTTCTCATTTAACGGAACATGGGAGTCAAACTAGTGTAATGTTATTGCCTTTTCATTTAACGGAACATGAGTGTCAAACTACTGCAATTTTATTGCATTCTCTACTTACGGGACATGGGAATCAGAATAGTGAGATTTTATTGCATTCTTTACTTACGAGACATGAAAGTCAAACTAGTGAGATTGTATTGCCTTCTTATTCAACGGAACATGAGAGTAAAACTAATGAGATGTTATTGCATTCTGTATTTAACAGAACATTGGAGTCAAACTAGTGCAATTTTATTGCATTCTCTATTTAACGGGACATGGGAGTCAAACTAGTATTATTTTATTGCATTTTCTATTTAACAGGACATGGGTGTCAAACTAGTGCCATTTTATTGCATTCTCTATTTACGGGACATGGTAGTCAAACTTGTGATATTTTATTTCCGTCTGTATTTAACTTGACATGGGACACAAAGTGAGAAGATGTTATTGCCTTCTCTATTTACGGTACATGGGAGTCAAACAAGTGAGATTTTATTGTATTCTATATTTAACAGAACATGGAAGTCAAACTAGTGACATTGTATTGCCTTCCTTTTAATGGGACATGGAAGTCAAACTAGTGTGATTTTATTGTGTTTTCTTTTTAACGGGACATGGGAGTCAAACTAGTGAGATTTTATTGTATTCTATGTTTAACGGAACATGGGAGTCAAATGGGACGTGGAAGTCAACCTAGTGTGATTGTACTGGGTTTTCTTTTTAACGGGACATGGAAGTCAAACTAGTGAGATTTTATTTAATTATCTAAAGTTAAACGACACGTGGGACACACAGTATGGAGATGTTATTGCCTTTTCTATTTACGGAAAATGAGAGTTAAACTTGTGAGATTATATTGTATTCTGTATTTAACGGGACATGGGAGTCAAACTAGTGAAATATTATTGCATTCTCTATTTAACGGGACATGGATGTCAAATTAGTGCGATTGTATTGCCTTCTCTATTGATTAGGACATTGGAGTCAAACTAGAGAGATTTTATATAATTCTCTATTTTACGGGACATGGGAGTCAAACTAATGATATTTAATTGCATTCTCTTTTTAACGTGACATGGATGTCAAATTAGTGCGATTTAATTGCATTCTATATTTACGGGACATGGGAGACAAAGTAAGGAGATGTTATTGCCTGCTCTATTTACGGGACATGGGAGACAAAGTAAGGAGATGTAATTGCCTGCACTATTTACGGGACATGGGAGAAAAGGTAAGGAGATGTTATTGCCTGCTCTATTTATCGGACATGTGAGTCAAACTAGTGCGATTTTATTGTATTCTATATTTAACGGAACATGGGAGTCAAACTAGAGCGATTTTATTGCATTCTCTACTTACGGGACATGGTAGTCAAACTTGTGAGATTTTATTTATGTTTCTATTTAACTGGACATGGGACACAAACTAAGGAGATGTTATTGCCTTCTCTATTTACGGTACGTGGGAGTCAAATTAGTGAGATTTTATTGTATTCTATATTTAACGGAACATGGGAGTCAAACTAGTGAGATTGTATTGCCTTCTTTTTAACGGGACATGGGAGCCAACTAGTGTGATACTGTGGTTTTTTTTTACTTGACATGGAAGTCAAAATAGTGAGATTGTATCACCTTCGTTTTAATGGGACATGAAAGTCAAAGTAGTGTGATTTTACTGTGTTTTCTTTTTAACGGGACATGGAAGTCAAACTAGTGAGATTGTATTTAATTCTCTAAAGTTAAACGACACGTGGGACACACAGTAAGGATATGTTATTACCTTCTCTATTTACGGAAAATGGGAGTCAAACTTGTGAGATGTTATTGTATTTCTGTATTTTATGTGAGTCAAACTAGTTTGATGTTATTGCATTCTCTATTTAACGGGACATGGATGTCAAATTAGTGCGATTGTATTGCCTTCTCTATTGATTAGGACATTGGAGTCAAACTAGAGAGATTTGATATAATTCTCTAGTATACGGGACATGGGAGTCAAACTAGTGATATTTAATTGCATTCTCTATTTAACGTGACATGGATGTCAAATTAGTGCGATTTAATTGCATTTTTTTTTTACGGGACATGGGAGACAAAGTAAGGAGATGTTATTGCCTGCTCTATTTACGGGACATGGGAGACAAAGTAAGCAGATGTTATTGCCTGCTGTATTGACGGGACATGGGAGACGAAGTAACGAGATGTTATTGCCTGCTCTATTTACGGGACATGGGAGACAAAGTAAGCAGATGTTATTGCCTGCTCTATTTACGGGACATGGGAGACAAAGTAAGCAGATGTTATTGCCTGCTGTATTGACGGGACATGGGAGACAAAGTAACGAGATGTTATTGCCTGCTCTATTTACGGGACATGGGAGACAAAGTAAGCAGATGATATCATTGCCTGCTGTATTGACGGGACAGGGGAGACAAAGTAACGAGATGTTATTACCTGCTCTATTTACGGGACATGGGAGACAAAGTAAGCAGATATTATTGCCTGCTCTATTTACGGGACATGGGAGACAAAGTAACGAGATGTTATTGCCTGCTCTATTTACGGGACATGGGAGACAAAGTAACGAGATGTTATTGCCTGCTCTATTTACCGGATGTGGGAGACAAAGTAAGCAGATGTTATTGCCTGCTGTATTGACGGGACATGGGAGACAAAGTAAGCAGATGTTATTGCCTGCTCTATTTACGGGACATATGAGACAAAGTAAGCAGATGTTATTGCCTGCTGTATTGACGGGACATGGGAGACAAAGTAACGAGATGTTATTGCCTGCTCTATTTACGGGACATGGGAGACAAAGTAAGCAGATGTTATTGCCTGCTGTATTTACGGGACATGGGAGACAAAGTAAGGAGATGTTATTGCCTGCTGTATTTACGGGACATGGGAGACAAAGTAAGGAGATGTTATTGCCTGCTGTATTTACGGGACATGGGAGACAAAGTAACGAGATGTTATTGCCTGCTCTATTTACCGGATGTGGGAGTCAAACTAGTTCGAATTTATTGTATTCTATATTTAACGGAACATGGGAGTCAAACTAGAGCGATTTTATTTATGTCTCTATTTAACTGGACATGGGATACACAATAAGGAGATGTTATTGCTTTCTCTATTTACGGTACGTGGGAGTCAAACTAGTGAGATTCTATTGTATTCTATATTTAACGGAACATGAGAGTCAAACTAGTGAGATTGTATTGCCTTCTTTTTAACGGGACCTGGGAGTCAAACTAGTGTGATGGTACTGTGTGTTTTTTTCACGGGACATGGAAGTCAAACTAGTGAGATTGTATTACATACTTTTTAATGGGACATGAAAGTAGAGCTAGTGTGATTTTACTGTGTTTTCGTTTTAACGGGCCATGGAAGTCAAACTAGTGAGAATTTATTTAATTCTCTAAAGTTAAACAACACGTGGGACACACAGTAAGGAGATGTTATTGTCTTCTCTATGTACGGATAATGGGAGTCAAACTTGTATTCTGTATTTAACGGGACATGGGAGTCAAACTAGTGTGATGTTATTGCATTCTCTATTTAACGGGACATGGTAGTCAAACTAGTGAGATTGTATTGCCTTCTTTTTAATGGGACATGGGAGTCAAACTTGTGAGATTTTATTGTATTCTGTATTTAACGGGACATGGGAGTCAAACTAGTGTGATGTTATTGCATTCTCTATTTAACGGGACATGGATGTCAAATTAGTGAGATTTTATAGAATTCTCCATCATACTGAACATGGGAGTCAAACTAGTGATATTTTATAGAATTATCTATCATACGGGACATGGGAGTCAAACTAGTGATATTTAATTGCATTATTTTTTTTACGCGACATGGATGTCAAATTAGTGCGATTTAATTCCATTCTATATTTACGGGACATTGGAGACAAAGTAAGGTGATGTTATCGCCTGTTCTATTTACGGAACAAGGGAGACAAAGTAAGGAGATGTTATTGCCTGCTATATTTACCGGACATGGGAGTCAAACTAGTGCGATTTTATTGTATTCTATATTTACGGAACATGGGAGTCGAAGTAGTGCAATTTTATTTCATTTTCTATTTAACCGGACATGGTAGTCAAACTAGTGAGATTTTATTTCATTCTCTATTTAACCGGACATGGTAGTCAAACTAGTCATATTGTATTGCATTCATTTTGATCGGTCACGGGAGTCAAACTAGCGTGATTTTACAGCGTTCTTTTTTACGGGACATGGAAGTCAAAATAGTGAGATTAATTGTATTGTCTTCTTTTTAATCGGACAAGGGAGTCAAACTAGTGTGATTTTACTGCGTTCTATTTAACGGGACATGGAAGTCAAAATAGTTACATTTTATCGCATTCTCTATTTAACGGGACATGGAAGTCAAAATAGTTACATTTTATTGTATTCTCTATTTAACGCGACATGGATGTCAAATTAGTGCGATTTTATTGCATTCTCTATTTAACGCGACATGGACAATAAGTGCGATTTTATTGCATTCTCTTTTTAACGCGACATGGACAATTAGTGAGATTTTATTGCATTCTCTATTTAACGCGACTGGACAATTAGTGAGATTTTATTGCATTCTCTATTTAACGCGACATGGACAATTAGTGAGATTTTATTGCATTCTCTATTTAACGCGACATGGATGTCAAATTAGTGCGATTTTATTGCATTCTCTATTTAACGCGACATGGATGTCAAAACAGTGCAATTTTATTGTATTCTCTATTTAACGCGACATGGATGTCAAATTAGTGCGATTTTATTGTATTCTCTATTTAACGCGACATGGACAATTAGTGCGATTTTATTGCATTCTCTATTTAACGCAACATGGATGTCAAATTAGTGCGATTTTATTGTATTCTCTATTTAACGCGACATGGATGTCAAATTAGTGCGATTTTATTGTATTCTATATTTAATGCGACATGGATGTAAAATTAGTACGATTTTATTGTATTCTCTATTTAACGCGACATGGATGTCAAATTAGTGAGATTTTATTGTATTCTCTATTTAACGCGACATGGATGTCAAATTAGTGAGATTTTATTGCATTCTCTATTTAACGTGACATGGATGTCAAATTAGTGCGATTTTATTGTATTCTCTATTTAACACGACATGGATGTCAAATTAGTGCGATTTTATTGTATTCTATATTAATTGCACATAGGAATAAAACAAGTGGTGATACGTATCTAGCTTTGCGTAGGAAATAATGTGTAGGTCGAATTTTAGCAATTACAATTTTTCTATTTTTCGTTGTAAATCAATAAATTTCAACCCTCAATTGGCCCATCTTTTTTTCAATATTTACTTGTAAAACACTTTATCATTGAAAATATTTATCTTTCAGCTTTAAAATTATCCATACAAAAATTAGGGTTATGTACTATAACAACAAACAATCAGGAATGACCAAAACCGAATTTCCACATATTCTTCTTTTTAGTATCAAACAAGGTCAATACAAAAAAAAAATGATAAAATAAAAAAAATACTTATGCATCTTATACATATTTACACCGAAACTAAACTCATTGTCACATTCACAATGCAGTGTGGTGAAGGTATACCATCATTTCTGGGACACAATTATTAAGGGACTGGCCCGCGGAAGCAACATTTTATGACCGATATTGCTCTTTTAAATGTACGCAGAGAGCTATGATAGTTGAAATAAAAGAATTTTGCTCGTGAAGTGACTTATAAATTGTTACGCATTTTACGGCAACAATAAAAAATAGAAATAGGATTTCACTTATTACGAAATAACTTTCTAAAGTTACAATTTACATTAATCATTTTCGTTGTCTATTTTCTGGCTCCGTAATAAGAACGAAGACGTGTGTTCAAAAATTGAGGACCAATGACTACGGGATTCGAACCAGTTACATTTCGATCACGAGGCCGCCATCCTACAAACAAGTCACTGCTTACTACTACTACTACTACTACTACTACTACTACTACTACTACTACTACTACTACTACTACTACAACTAATTTTACTACTACTACTACTACTACTACTACTACTACTACTACTCTACTACGACTACTACTACAACTACTACTACTACTACTACTACAACTATTTCTACTACTACTACTACTACAACTATTTCTACTACTGCTACTACTACTACTACTACTACTACTACTACTACTACTACTACTACTACTACTACTACTATATTTACTACTACTACTACTACCACTAATTTTACTACTACTACTAGAATATCGGATGAGTGAAGATAGAAAGACAGACTATCGGAAGAACGTAGAAAGAAAGACAGAATTTCGAACGAGCTTAGAAAGAAAGACAGACTAACGGAAGAGCGTTGATAGAAAGACAGACTAACGGAAGAGCGTTGATAGAAAGACAGACTAACAGAAGAGTGTAGATAGAAAGACAGACTAATGGAAGAGCGTTGATAGAAAGACAGACCAACAGAAGAGTGTAGATAGAAAGACAGACCAACAGAAGAGTGTAGATAGAAAGACAGACCAACAGAAGAGTGTAGATAGAAAGACAGACTAATGGAAGAGCGTTGATAGAAAGACAGACTAACAGAAGAGTGTATATAGAAAGACAGACCAACAGAAGAGTGTAGATAGAAAGACAGACTAACAGAAGAGTGTAGATAGAAAGACAGACTAATGGAAGAGCGTTGATAGAAAGACAGACCAACAGAATAGTGTAGATAGAAAGACAGACCAACAGAAGAGTGTAGATAGAAAGACAGACCAACAGAAGAGTGTAGATAGAAAGACAGACTAATGGAAGAGCGTTGATAGAAAGACAGACTAACAGAAGAGTGTATATAGAAAGACAGACTAACAGAAGAGCGTTGATAGAAAGACAGACCAACAGAAGAGTGTAGATAGAAAGACAGACCAACAGAAGAGTGTAGATAGAAAGACAGACTAACAGAAGAGTGTAGATAGAAAGACAGACTAATGGAAGAGCGTTGATAGAAAGACAGACCAACAGAAGAGTGTAGATAGAAAGACAGACTAACAGAAGAGTGTAGATAGAAAGACAGACCAACAGAAGAGTGTAGATAGAAAGACAGACTAACAGAAGAGTGTAGATAGAAAGACAGACTAATGGAAGAGCGTTGATAGAAAGACAGACCAACAGAAGAGTGTAGATAGAAAGACAGACTAACAGAAGAGCGTTGATAGAAAGACAGACCAACAGAAGAGTGTAGATAGAAAGACAGACCAACAGAAGAGTGTAGATAGAAAGACAGACCAACAGAAGAGTGTAGATAGAAAGACAGACCAACAGAAGAGTGTAGATAGAAAGACAGACTAACAGAAGAGCGTTGATAGAAAGACAGACCAACAGAAGAGTGTAGATAGAAAGACAGACTAATGGAAGAGCCTATGTAGATTGACAGACTAATGGAAGAGCCTATGTAGATTGACAGACTAATGGAAGAGCCTATGTAGATTGACAGACTAACGGAAGAGTGTAGATAGAAAGACAGACTAATGGAAGAGCCTATATAGATTGACAGACTAATGGAAGAGCCTATGTAGATTGACAGACTAACGGTAGAGTGTAGATAGATTGACATACTAGTATAAGAGCGTAGATAGTTTGACAGACTAGCGAAATAGCGTAGATAGTAAGACAGACTATCGGAAGAACGTAGAAAGAAAGACAGAATTTCGAACGAGCTTAGAAAGAAAGACAGACTAACGGAAGAGCGTTGATAGAAAGACAGACCAACAGAAGAGTGTAGATAGAAAGACAGACCAACAGAAGAGTGTAGATAGAAAGACAGACCAACAGAAGAGTGTAGATAGAAAGACAGACTAACAGAAGAGCGTTGATAGAAAGACAGACCAACAGAAGAGTGTAGATAGAAAGACAGACCAACAGAAGAGTGTAGATAGAAAGACAGACTAACAGAAGAGTGTAGATAGAAAGACAGACCAACAGAAGATTGTAGATAGAAAGACAGACCAACAGAAGAGTGTAGATAGAAAGACAGACTAACAGAAGAGTGTAGATAGAAAGACAGACTAACAGAAGAGTGTAGATAGAAAGACAGACCAACAGAAGAGTGTAGATAGAAAGACAGACTAACAGAAGAGTGTAGATAGAAAGACAGACCAACAGAAGAGTGTAGATAGAAAGACAGACCAACAGAAGAGTGTAGATAGAAAGACAGACTAACAGAAGAGTGTAGATAGAAAGACAGACTAACAGAAGAGTGTAGATAGAAAGACAGACCAACAGAAGAGTGTAGATAGAAAGACAGACTAACAGAAGAGTGTAGATAGAAAGACAGACCAACAGAAGAGTGTAGATAGAAAGACAGACTAACAGAAGAGCGTTGATAGAAAGACAGACCAACCAACAGAAGAGTGTAGATAGAAAGACAGACCAACAGAAGAGTGTAGATAGAAAGACAGACTAACAGAAGAGTGTAGATAGAAAGACAGACTAACAGAAGAGTGTAGATAGAAAGACAGACTAACAGAAGAGTGTAGATAGAAAGACAGACCAACAGAAGAGTGTAGATAGAAAGACAGACTAACAGAAGAGTGTAGATAGAAAGACAGACCAACAGAAGAGTGTAGATAGAAAGACAGACCAACAGAAGAGTGTAGATAGAAAGACAGACTAACAGAAGAGTGTAGATAGAAAGACAGACCAACAGAAGAGTGTAGATAGAAAGACAGACCAACAGAAGAGTGTAGATAGAAAGACAGACCAACAGAAGAGTGTAGATAGAAAGACAGACCAACAGAAGAGTGTAGATAGAAAGACAGACTAATGGAAGAGCGTTGATAGAAAGACAGACCAACAGAGGAGTGTAGATAGAAAGACAGACCAACAGAAGAGTGTAGATAGAAAGACAGACCAACAGAAGAGTGTAGATAGAAAGACAGACCAACAGAAGAGTGTAGATAGAAAGACAGACCAACAGAAGAGTGTAGATAGAAAGACAGACCAACAGAAGAGTGTAGATAGAAAGACAGACTAACAGAAGAGTGTAGATAGAAAGACAGACCAACAGAAGAGTGTAGATAGAAAGACAGACCAACAGAAGAGTGTAGATAGAAAGACAGACCAACAGAAGAGTGTAGATAGAAAGACAAACTAACAGAAGAGTGTAGATAGAAAGACAGACCAACAGAAGAGTGTAGATAGAAAGACAGACCAACAGAAGAGTGTAGATTGACAGACTAATGGAAGAGCCTATGTAGATTGACAGACTAATGGAAGAGCCTATGTAGATTGACAGACTAATGGAAGAGCCTATGTAGATTGACAGACTAACGGTAGAGTGTAGATAGATTGACATACTAGTATAAGAGCGTAGATAGTTTGACAGACTAGCGAAATAGCGTAGATAGTAAGACAGTCTAACGAAATACTGTAGACATAATGACAGATTAACGGTAGAACGAAGATATAACTGAAAGAGGGAACTCACTCGAAATGAAGGCGATGAAGAGTTGCTACCTGTAGTCCTATAACGATCACAATACAAACTCCGATCACAGAGATCTGAAGAATAACAATAATTATAAGTAAAAAACCAAACCATTTTAGCCCGTGTATCCTCAATAGGAATTTTAAATTTATCTGCTGTTTGAAACCTTTCAGTCAATCCGATCACGCCAGACCACGTGTCCATCGACCAAAAATAATAATAGAGGGAAATAATCGACCTTCGCCTATTTGCATTTTCTATACATTGCAGCAAATTTGCATGTGGCTTTGAATTTCGAGAAATTCGACTGGGTGACTCAGTTTAAATACATCACGAGCGGCATTCTCGGGTTCGATCCTCGGTTCGGTTAAACCAGTACGGTTGTTATAAAAATATATTATTTTTTAAAGTGTTTGGTATGATCCGACCGGGCTTGAACCCGCAACCACCCGCGCCAAAGTCGGACACCCTTCACTTCACTACCGAGGAGGTCCACTATTGATAAAGATCTACCGATGCATCCATGCATTCTGAACAAAATGAACAGTTTTTGTAAAACCGTTATATGACCAATTGTGAAACACTGTATAGTCAGCTAGATCTACTCTGGTTGCGAATAGCCAATGGTTGGTTTTCATACATCATAGCTCATTTATAAAACAAAATAACAGAATATCTATATTGATCTCTATTGTTTGCATTTTCGTATTTGTGTCTGGAATATAATAGTTTATAAAAAAAATGTAATGATTGAACGAAGTATAATTTAAAATTTCACTTACACTTCCAATACTGTTCTGTTCTGCCATGTTTCTAATTTTCTTGCTTGGTTGTATCAAAAACGATCCTCAGTTACACAATGATGAACTTTAAGACAAGAACGTCTTTATATACTGAATACACAATACAAATTCATTAAGTACTGTCCCGTATTTGTTGACTCTGGTTTCTATCAAAAGAATAATGTATAAGTCACGCTTGTGTATTTTTATATTTGCACATACACATTTGAAATTTGTATACAATTTGACTTTTGATCGCACTTTGCTTTCATAGCGAGTTTTGAAAACATTGTGACAAATTTAGAAATTGCTAATGAAGAGCGAGTTCTCATTTTGTCGCATTGTTTTAAACTCTTAAAAATATTTCTACTTTTATATCATGAAATTGTACGTGGTATTTGCCTAGATAGTTTTAAAGTCGTCTGCTGTCGATTTGTTGCATTTGGGAATGGCTTAACTCTTTCAGCGCCAAAGGCAATATTGAAGATTTTGCAAACAATACTGATTTAGGTGAGTCAGCTCGTAACGAGCTGTCTCACCTGAAATCAGCATTGTTTGCCTTCTAGTTATCGAAATAGTCCAGACTGTTATTACATTAGAAATGGAGACGCCCGATTTTGAATATGGAAGAGTCTAATTCTAACAATTTGGTGTTGAAAAAGTTGATGTTAAATTTTAAACAAATCATATTTATAGGAAAATGCATGGTCTTTCATGGTCTTTCAGACCCAGGGTCATTATGATATACGCATGTGATTAAAGTCGACCATGAACGGCGGCACACCCGTAGTTAGGACGTCCGTCTACGAAGCGTAAGACTAGGGTTTAATCCCCAGTTTGTTTCTTATCAAAAACGTTATATAGTGTAGTAATGACCGCCATCTTTGGTACTGTTGATGCCCGGTTTGTGTCCTATCATAAACGTTATACAGTGTAGTAATGACCGCCATCTTTGGTACTGTTGATCCGCGGTTTGTGTCTGATCAAAAACGTAATACAGTGTCTGATCAAAAACGTTATATAGTGTAGTAATGACCGCCATATTTGGTACTGTTGATCCGCGGTATGTGTCTTATCAAAAACGTTATACAGTGTAGTAATGACCGCCATCTTTGGTATTGTTGATCCGCGGTTTGTGTCTGATCAAAAACGTTATACAGTGTACTAATGACCGCCATCTTTGGTACTGTTGATCCCCGGTTTGTGTCCGGTCACAAACGTTATATAGTGTAGAAATGACCGCCATCTTTGGTATTGTTGATCCGCGGTTTGTGTCTGATCAAAAACGTTATACAGTGTAGTAATGACCTCCATATTTGGTACTGTTAATCCCCGATTTGTGTCTTATCAAAAACGTTATATAGTGTAGTGATGACCGACATCTTTAGTACTGTTGATCCCCGGTTTGTGTATTATCAAAAACGTTATACAGTATAGTAATGACCGCCATCTTTGGTACTGTTGATCCCCGGTTTGTATCTTATCAAAAACGTTATACAGTGTAGTAATGACCGCCATATTTGGTACTGTTGATCCCCTGTTTGTGTCTTATCAGAAACGTTATATAGAGTAGTAATGACCTTCATCTTTGGTACTGTTGATCCCCGGTTTGTGTCTGATCAAAAACGTTATACAGTGTAGTAATGACCGCCATCTTTGGTACTATTGATCCCCGGTTTGTGTCTGATCAAAAACGTTATACAGTGTAGTAATGACCTCCATATTTGGTACTGTTAATCCCCGATTTGTGTCTTATCAAAAACGTTATATAGTGTAGTGATGACCGACATCTTTAGTACTGTTGATCCCCGGTTTGTGTATTATCAAAAACGTTATACAGTATAGTAATGACCGCCATCTTTGGTACTGTTGATCCCCGGTTTGTATCTTATCAAAAACGTTATACAGTATAGTAATGACCGCCATCTTTGGTACTGTTGATCCGCGGTTTGTGTCTTATCAAAAACGTTATACAGTGTAGTAATGACCGCCATCTTTGGTACTGTTGATCCCCGGTGTGTGTCTTATCAAACACGTTATATAGTGTAGTAATGACCGTCATCTTTGGTACTGTTGATCCCCGGTTTGTGTCTTATTAAAAACGTTATACAGTGTAATAATGACCGCCATCTTTGGTACTGTTGATCCCCGGTTTGCGTCTGATCAAAAACGTTATATAGTGTAGTAATGACCGACATCTTTGGTACTGTTGATCCGCGGTTTGTGTCTTATCGAAAACGTTATATAGTGAAGTAATGACCGCCGTCTTTGGTACTGAGGACTGCTGGTATTGGTTTACGAATAATGCACCAGTGTCTGGGTAATTAACAACTGTTATGCAGAGATGTACATCGTATCAGACAAACAGTAATACCAGCGAAGTAAATCACATTCGAAAACACCTTTGTGAAAGGGTGCTAGTTATACGGGCGAAGGGAAACAAAAAAGTACATGTTTTGCATTAGGTGTGCTGATCGACGATGCCACACGGAATCTAACACTTTGGATTTTGCTATTAATGAAGTTCAAAATGGATATGTACATTCGCGCAGTCTGTTCACGATCTTCATCGTTTGAATCTGGTCTTAAAACAAACTTTGCGTATGCACGTTGCATTGCAAATTGTGTTCATTATTGTTTAATCATGATCGGAGTCAATAGTGATCAAGGCCGTAGATAAGTGCGATAAAACATGTATTCATTCTATTTCCTTTTAATGTACCATGGTTTTCTCGGATCCAAACATCACATTTCACTCAGTATGGGGAAAATTATTACATAACACAGCGGTGAATTCAAGACGTGCATATTTTTTTAAATGCCAGGTAGATAAAATGTTATATCATTTTTGGCCTGGGGCTTTAGCCCCTGATCATAGAGGTAATACCTTTTTTTGTTCGTAGTTGGCAGCCTGCCAATTGCTGTTAGCATCAAACAACGCATTTTAAGTTGAGACTGCGCGAGAAAAATAGTTCATCATGGATTCAACAAAACTGCATTTAAAAGGTTAGGATCTTCCCCATAAATATCATTTTAATGTTGTTAGAACAATAGTGAAAACCTTAAGGCGTGAGTACTCCAATATAATTTTAAGAAATGCTTTAGAAATTAATGTGCCAAGAGGTCAAATATGGACGCTTGTTAATATTATTAACATTCGCGAAGAGGAACGGAAAAAAAAAAAGTCACGTGAATATATACAGTGGCGGATTTACCAGGGGCCGTAGGGCCCGTGCGTCGAAAAATTAAGGGTAAACAAAGAAAAACCGTGGCAAACGTAGTGGCGGATTAAGCGGGTGTCATAGGGCCAGTGCTCGACTACCCTCACCCCACGAAAGAAGTCACGTGAAATATACAGTGGAGGATAAACCGTGGGCCTTAGGGCCCGTGCGTCGAAACACTAATGGTAAACAAAGAAAAAGCGTGCCAAATGAAGTGGCGGATTTAGCGGAGGCTCACATGGCCTTGACCGACTCCCACCACCCCACAACATCCGGGGCAAATTCGCCGCTCAGAGCCCGGCCGGACATCGGGCAGACATTGACCGGGGTAAGGCGGCGTTGGGCCGACTATCTAATGTGTCTCGCAGGTTATAAAAGCGGGGGTTATCGCATCATTAATCAGATTCCAGTCGCGTTCTTCATAGTAGGTAGCAATTTAACACACAGTTTATCACAAAAGTGTCAGAGTAACAATACTGCAAGATGCCCTATAAAAGAAGGGAGGACTGAAGGAGAAGGAGAGGGCAGTACCCACAAGAGAGGGAGAGTGGCAGTAAAGGGAATGAGACCTCTCTTCTTCAGCCACCAATGCACCAATAACTAAGTTGTAGAGGTAGCGCGCAAACCTCTCCCCCAATCGTGCTGTGCAGTTGCCCCACAAGTGCTGTGGAGGTATCAATGGCATTTTCGTTAGAACGCATGTCTTAATGATATCTAAGTCAAGTTCGAATATGGGTCATATTGGGTCAGAAACTATGTCACTAGGCCAAATTGAAGGGAAATCTTGTTAACATGATGGAGGCTGCATTTTTAACTTGAGCATGTTGAAACTGTATCAGAATGTTTGTCTTGATGATATGTAGGCCAAGTTTGAATATTGGCCATATCTGTTAAATAAATCGTTCACTAGGCCGACACTATTGAGGCCACGTTTTTTTAAATTTGATCAGAATGTTTATCTTAATGATATCTAGTCCATGTTCGAATAATGGACATATCGGGTAAACAAAAATAGTTCACTAGGCAAAATGAAGGAAACTCTTAATAACACACTGGATGTTGAATTTTTAATCTTTGTCAGAATAATTGTCTTGATGAGTTTTGCATATTTCAAACACTTTCTCCAAGTCTAGTACATGGTTTAGAAAACTATTTGAACTTGATGGAATGTGATTTAATATTGACTCAATATAATAATGCAGAAACTTCAAAATATTCTGCCTAAACCTGATGTCAAATTTCCCTTTGATTCTTCATGTCTTAAATGTGCATACTTGTGAGCTCTTGTACTCAGGTGAGCGATATAGTGCCAACAAGGTCCTTCTGTTTTTAAATAGGCAGTTTAATAAAATTTACTATTTTTGACATGATCTTTCAACATCTTGACAATAAATACATAAACATAAGCTGCAATTGTTATTTCCTTTCACATTTCCCCTACTTCTCCAACCTTCCAGCAGCCCACAGGCCGTCAGCACTGGAGTGCATTGATTAACATATCTGGGCAGGACAAATCGCCTGCTTGGAAACTAATTCAAGCATAATTAATAATAAATCAGTAGAACAATAGTAGCAACACTTGAATAATAACCCAACTACCCATCAGAGAGCGCGACCTGTACGCCGGATTGAGTTTGAAATAAAGGGATACATATTCAGATACGAGGTGGAGGGAAGGGTGGAGGTGGTTAGCTTCGATAAACCAGAGACATATAAACACAGTGCTTATATGTCTCTGGATTAACACAGGAACTCTCCGTCGATTCAAATATTCCACACACTGACGCGACGCGTGATAGCTGCTCGCTGATTGGCTATGTACAAATAGTTTACAGAGAAATGTGTTAATCGTTTTCTTGATTGAAATGACCTAAATGACGGCTTCGTTTTTTTACACGACTATTGACACCGCACGACAACTAAATAGTTTTATTTGATATATTACTTTTTGATTCACCGCAATGACATAAATCATTTTATTTATCATAAAATATATTTATGTAGCATGGCGGTTTTCTCGGATCGATCCAAACACCACATTTCACTCAGTATGGGGGAAATTATTATTTCCTTTATATATTTATATAGGCTTACATCCTATTTCTGTTTGCGTGTTATGTCATTTTATCATTAAAGTGTTGAAAGATGGTGTTTTTTAAACAGAGAAATTTGTCCAATTAGATTGCAAACTAGTCATACCAAGTGTATGGCTCGGATTGTGGTTTTATCCGAGCACTACTAAGTTCTTTTGACACTTTTTTGTCATGACTGGTTTTCAATTTATTTTGGTCAACAGAGAAAACACTGTCAATGTTAATCCAAAGCTACAATTATATGTTACCTCTGTCACTAAGAAAATTATAACAAATATGTTCTTGGTGAAATCGACACATGCTTTTTCAAAGCAAGCGTCTCAAAGAAGAGTCCACTGACATCTGCTCATTTAATGAATTCCATAGTACTGTACATTCATTGTCCAAAATGCTTCTGTTTGTCCCTATTTGAGTGATTTTATTAGAATATATTAACTGTATGTCGTAATAATATAGTCTGATGGTAAAAGGTTTACCAAAATCATGGACCGAGATAGATTAACTTATTATAACTATGATCTTGAAATCTTAAAATATAATAGCAATATTTTTTATATTTTATATAGAGATAAAAAATATCAGAAGTAAAGAACATAACTGATTAATCGTTGAAGTGACGCCAAGAAAGTCTGGTTTCATCAAAGATCAGCTAATGGCCCTGTCGTTCGAGATCCTATGGAAATCACCAAGCTTATCGTGCGCAGCAAATATACAGCTGACGACTTTGAATATGTATTGGCACAAACATGAAAAATCTCCGTAAGTAAGGGTTTAATTTTTAAAAAGAGTTGCAAACTTTATGGCAAAATGAGAAATTGCTCATCATGAGCAATTTCTCCTTTTGCCACAATGTTTTCAAACGTCGTCTGTGTCTATTATTGGGAAAGGGTTAATGATATCATGCTCATTGCACTAAATAAAGAAAATGTCGCAAAGGCGATATGAGGTATCTGATCAAAATCGGGAGTTCCCCCCTTGTCTTTCTAGACAGAACAATGGAGGTTTTATAAATAACCTTTACACGCAAAGAAAAGAAGACCCAGATTTGAACGTATGCTGAAAATGTTCTGGGAAAGGGATATTTGTCACGCTCATTTCTGCTTCTTGAACAATTTATATCTCATTTTATCTGTAACTTCAGGGTAATTAGTCCCAAGTTGTTCATTGTGATGTTTCGCATGTTATCCATCTATTCAACAGGCGACGTTTAAACACATTGTGACAAAAGGAGAAATTGCTCAATATGAGCAATTTCTTCTTTTGCTACGATATTTTCAACTTTACTCAATAATTGTTTTTTTATTGTATTCATTCATAGAGAGTTTCCATAGATTTATTACTAAATATTTTCAAAGTCGTCTGTTGCAGATTTGTTGTATAAAGGAAACGATGGAGACATGTCATATCAAACTGCACAATCTTTCGATTTGTCGGTCCTTTTATGCAAAAAGCCAAATTGTCAAAGGAGAGCTAGCACAATCTCAGCTTTTCTCATTTTCCCATTCTGTTTGCACAAACATCATGCTGCACATGCAACAAAAGACTGCAAACCAAGGTTCAAAATATTTATATTTGTAGTTGGCATTTTTTGCCAAGGTCGGGAGGGAATTATATCTAAAAAAAGATTGTGAAAAGGAGATCTCAAATTACATCGTTCGACTGTTGTATAACCTCTTGTTGAAGTGTATGTGGTGTATTTTACGACGTAGACACTTAATAAAATCATTATAATTCGGGTTGGGGTATATTACGTATAATCATCGTATGGGTCGCGGTAACCGTGTTTACATTATGAATCACTCATAACGACAATATAACACATTTGAGCCGTTCCACGAGAAAACCAACATTTTGGAATCTGCGTAATATATCGACCCAGATACGCCTGCGCAGGCTAATCCAAGCCGACACATTCCGTATCAGGGGTATAGATATATAGAGTAATGATTTCTGAATCAGAAAATCAACAGGAGGCGAAAAGTGTCTGTCCGGGTTAGTCTGCGCGGCTTGCTTAGGCTGATCCGGGTCGATACTTTACGCAGAGTCCACAATGTTGGTTTTCTCGTTGAACGGCTCTTTAACTGAGCTTAGCGACCAGCGAAGATCCGCATGAACATTCGTCTCCGCGCAATCTGATATATTGACCTTCCTACATCCGGTTACATAAGCGCCCCGGAGGTGTAGGAAACTTGAAGACCTAACATGACTGTGCTGGCATGTGATATATATTTTAGGGTCGAGTTTCATATGACGTGAATCAACCGCTAAAGAAGGAAAACAATCTAAGCTTGAACACCTCCCCGGGGTAAAAGCGAGATGGTGTGAAAAAGCGGATGTTGGATAACTCACTGTCGTATTTGGAGACAAAATAAAAATGTGTGTAATTATTAAAGGGGAAGGCCGTATCTAAGTTTTGAAAACCTTTGACCAGACCCGTTTGCCCTATAACATGTATATTTGTAAATCTAAATTGTATTCTGTATGTATATATTGTGGGCAATAAAATAGGTTTAAAGTATAACTCACATTTGTGTCTAGCCATTTAAACCTTTCACATTGTTTGAAGAAGACTTCGTATCGTATTATATCATTTAGAAACGTCTGACCGTTACATAAGTCAAATCGTCACATAAAATCAAACAATACCTCTTAACATACTTAAATAGAGAGGAAATCGCAAATATTCAAAAGATTGAACATATTTTGTATTTCGTTATTATAGTAAAGATATATGAGCCGTTCCACGTGAAAACCAACATTATAGAGACTGCATTATGTACCGTTCCAGATCAGCCTGGGCAGTCCACGAAGGCTTATGCGGGCCGACATATATCGGCATAGGGAGATAGAGGTAAAGAGTAATAATTCCTGAAAATCCACAGGCGGCGAAAAGTGTCTGTCCGGGTTAGCCAACAATGTTGGTTTTCGCGCGGAAATAAACCGCGACCAATACATGTTCGGTTCTAGTGCCAAGGCCAGAAGTCTAAAGGTTTAACTAGCATATATCTCGCTATATAAAATATAAGTTTTATCAGAGTCTTCACCGTTCGGCTATAGGTCATACATACCTCAATGCACATTCGGACAAAAAACAATTGTATGATTCCAATGTTATTTTAAGAGATATCATAGGAAGCAAGTTTTTCAAGTTTTCAAAGTAACATTTGTCCTCATTTCAGTTCATGTGCACATGCAAATATAGACTTATATGAGAAATATAAGAAACGTAGTTTAACACATATATATACATGTATATTTATGTTGCATTGTCTCCAGTAGATACTAATGAACATATTACCCTATATCCACACGTTATACATTTCAATATCTTCTGACAGGGGGCCGGTAACCGGACTAGTATGGGAAAATGAGAAAACGTAAAATGTGTTTGAAGTTGAAATTGGGCATTTTAGAATAAAAATGCCTTAAATTTAATAACATTCATAATAAACTTATATGAATATTAAACATTTTTCATTATCTGGGCGAAACAACCGCCGCAGAGATGGAAATGAAAAATAAATTAACATACATAGATAGTAAACATATAAAATAATGTACAAAACAAATTTAGGAGGTGGAAAGGGAGGTTGGAGGTTAAAAAACAAAATTCCTTCTCGTAAATGTTTGAGACAAAGAAAATCTGCAAGCGGGGATTGAGGCAGATGATTGGTTGGTCTGATTCAAGTGATACAGTATCTATTAATATCAAAATCACGTGACAGATATAAAGCCAGTGATTAGCTGATACCCGTCACATTACCTACGCTCTGCAGGCCCCGTCACGTGACCGAGACACGCCCCAGAGCGTAACCCATTCACGTGATTGGCTAAAACCAGTCACATTACACAGACACCCTGCATGCTATATCACTTGACAGATACATGCCCTAGAGCAACTCAATCAACCCCGCTTAGTGAACCCCGCTTAGTGTTAACCACTAAAGATTAAGGCGTGTCAACAATAACATAAATACTTTTATGTAGTCATAAAATCCATATATATAAATGTATGGGAGGCTTACGAAATACAAAATGTATGGGTTTTGTTTTTCTATTTTACAATACATATATGCAGGAGAATATCAAAGTACGTGGAAGAATTAAATACCCAAAGTAAAGACCTTATAGTTCTTAAATATATTTATAATTTCTTTAAATAATGTACAACATTTTCGATATTTCAAAGGGTTGATAATCATAAGCCGACCGTCCTTAAGATCTAAATTGCTAGACACGGCGTATTTACATTCAATTGAACCGCCTATCCATATAAAATCTCATTTTATACGGTGAGTTGAATAGTAATAAGTAATCAATTGATTTATATAGATATGTTAGATAGGTTTAGATTAAATCGACATGCGCAAAAGTAATATGATATTTAAGGTTAAATAATATCGTCTGAGTGCTCAGCATTTATGCAGCGGTGTCATGTCTAAAATTTACTAAAGTACAGGAGGAATATGATTGTCAAGGTCAAATGATATCGGTGATAATTATTTATAGAGGGGCTCCAAGCTTAAATCATTAGCAAAGTAAAGAAGTGAAAGAGAAATATGATGTTCAAGGTCAAATGATATTGTCTCAGTAATCATAATTTATAGAGGGGTTCCATGCTTAAACGTTACCAAGGTAAGGAAGTCGAAAGAGAATATGATGTTCAAGGTCAAGTACCATCGTTTGAATGCTCAGCATTTATAGAGGACTCCATGCTTAAACGTTACCAAGGTAAAGAAGTGAAAAGAGAATATGATGTTCAAGGTCAAATATTATCGTCTTAGTGCTCAGCATTTATAGAGGGGTTCCATGATAAACATTTAACAACGTATAGAAGTGAATGATTTTCAAGGTAAAATGGTATCGTCTTATTGTGCACCATGTAAAGAGGAGGCTTCATGCTTAAAGACGTGAAAGAGGAATATGATGTTCAATTTCAAGTACCATCGTTTGAGTGCTCAGCATTTATGGTCAAAGGGAAGTAAATCGGATCGGCTTGCCGGGAAGACAATTTTGTCCAGGGGATTTCAGATGAATATGTAAGACTGAAATTGTCACCCATTGGACAATAATGATTATGCTGAAAGTTGAATTCTTTTTTGAAAACTATATTATCCTGTGAGTGATTTGTAACCAAACCCTGGTCTGCTTTTGACTGTATTGACACCTTCAGAGTATTTTTTAGAACATCCTGTATTTTCTGAAATTCAGAGTGAAATTCAGTGCGGGATAAGGGTGACCTATCATTTGACGTCATAGCTAAAATAATGGTAGCATGAGCCCTGAGTTTCTGTAATGGTAGATATAAGAATGGACTTCGATTTAATACAGGTTTGTGGCTTCATTGAGATGTTGGGAAAAAACCATAACCCATAACGCTACAATGGTCGCCTATGTAAAATGAATTGCTTCCCTTTGATCTTTATAGAGGACTCCATGCTTTAAAGTTAACAAAGTAAAGAAGTGAAAGAGAAAAGTGATATGTAAGGTCAAATGGTATTGTCTTAGTACTCAGCATTTAAAGAGGGGCTCCATGCTTAAACGTAACTTAAGTAAAGAAGTGAAAAAGTAATATGATGTTCAAGGTTAAATGATATCGTCTCTGTTATCATCATTTAAAGAGGGGCTCCATGATTAAACGTAACTAAAGTGAAGAAGTGAAAGAGAAAAGTGATATGTAGGGTCATATGATATTGACTTAGTACTCATCATTTATAGAGGTCTTCCATGCTTAAACGTTACCAAGGTAAGGAAGTGAAAAGGGAATTTGATGTTCAAGAACAAATGATATCGTCTTTGTACTTAGCATTTATAGAGGGGTTCCATGATAATCATTTACCAAAGTAAAGAAGTGAATGATTTTCAAGGTCAAATGGTATCGTCTTATTGTGCATCGTGTAAATAGTGGTTCCATGCTTAAAGACGTGAAAGAGGAATATGATGTTTAAGGTCAAGTACTATCGTTTGAGTATACATATATAGAGGACTCAATGCTTAAACGTTACCAAAGTAAATAAGTGAAAGAGAAAAGTGATATGTAAGGTCAAATGATATTGTCTTAGTACTCAGCATTTATAGACGGGCTCCATGATTAAACGTTACCAAGGTAAGGAATCGAAAAAGAAATATGATGTTGAAGGTCTAATGATATCGTCTCAGTAATCATCATTTATAGAGGGGTGCCATGCTTAAACGTTACAAAGGTAAAGAAGTATAAAGGGAATATGATGTTCAAGGTCAACTGATATCGTATAAGTGATCATCATTTATAGAGGGGCTTCATCACTAAACGTACCGAAGGTAAAGACGTGAAAGAGAAACATGATGTTCAAGGTCAACTGATAGGGGATGAGGCTATTTGTCTTATATGGCTATAGTGAAAACTTTAAAATCTTTTCTTCAAGAATTGTCAGGACGATTTTCAAATTATTTCGTAGAAATGTTTCTCAGGTTTCCTTCAAGCAATGCTGATTGGTCGAAAAACATGGCCGCAAGAGGGCGGGACTATTTTGCCCTATATGGCTTTAGTGAAAACTTAAACAAAATTCTTCTCCGAATGATTTTCAAATAATAATGTAGAAATGTTCCTATGGTGACCCTCTATCACATTCCATCAAGCCATGTTGATTGGTCGAAACCTATGGCCGTCATGGGCGATGCTATTTTGCCTTATATGGCTATAGTCAAAACTTTAAAAATCTTCTTCACCCAATCTATTTGGCAGATTTTCATAAATTTTCAGAAATGTTCCTGGGATGACACTCTACGAGATTCCTTCAACCACTGTGATTGGTAAAAAACCATGGGCACCAGGGGGCGGGGCTGTTTGGATATTTATTTTTTGCCTTATTGCAGTGGAGCGAAACTGGCCGTCTTAGGCTTCTTGTTATCACTCATTGTATACACACCTCTCCCACTTACAACAAGTGTGCAGCAGATGACTTTGCTTACATTTTGTCAAAAATTTAGACAATTTCCATAAATGTTGGTATATTTATTAAAATTGAATAGCATTGCAAATATGTTGGCAAGATGAGAAATTGCTCATTATGAGCTATTTATCCTTATACCACAACGTCTTCAAAAGTCATCTGCTGCAGAGGCGTCAACATGTGTCCGTATGTTGGAATGGGTTAAAAGAGCAGCGCTCAAGGAATACCATCCTTGGCTCATTTATTACATGTGTAGATAAAATAGCGGCCTAAGCATAGATCTATGCAATCTGATCTCTCGAAATCTTCTGTAACAAAGATGGAAGTGCATTGCCAGATCAACTTGCATAGATGCATAGGTTTATCTTGAATTTCTCACTTCACAAATGCCCCTTGGGTGGTTGTTCGTGTGCATGACACAAATTTAACATAGTGACTCTTTTTAATAAAAGCTTTTATGTATACGTATGTATTCAATCTAAATTTTGATGTATTTTAACTTCATTTTTTAAATCTCGATCAACCCTTTCCCACCTATAGACCTATTATTACGCATCTCCAGCAGACGACTTTTGAAAACATTGTGGCAAAGGTGAAATTGCTCAAACCGAGCAATTTCACAATTTGCTACAATGTTTTAAACTATATTTATAGTATTTAATAATTAAACTGTCATTAATGGAGATTTTTCACATTTTGAAAAGATGATTTTAAAGTCGTCTGCTACAGATGTGTTGTATGTGGGAAAGCGTTAAGTCTAGTAAATAAAAATTGGACTATGCTTCACACACAGCAGTAACAGTTGTACCCTCATCCTTTTGCCCAATCCTATATACTACAAATCTGCTGCCGACGACTTTGAACCATCTAGAAAAAAATACGAAAAATCTCTAGGGAAAGTGTGATGATTGAAAAGAGTTGAAAACATTATGGAAAAGGTAAAAAGTGCTTGATATTTGTCATATACTGCAGTTACATTGCGGCAAAATACATTTACAAGTGGGAAAAGGTTAAAAAGAAAATCATTGGATTTACATTAAAAACTATTTTTGTAAAGGAGACATGTCATGCTTGTGCTCATCATCGCTAGGAGTAATGTTACAATAACTTGTATTCAATTGAGATGATAATGTGTTTATCATCTTCTTTTGTTTCAAATATTGACTTCTCTTCTAACATATTTTTCAATATGGTTGATAATTGAATTTGTAAATCCTTAACTGGATATGACTGACTTTTTGACTTCTTTACAACAGACACTTTTTGTAAGCTATTTGATGTATACTGTACTTTCTATTTTCCTGGTGTTTTAGCTCACCTTAGCACGAGGGGTTCCATGATTAAACGTTACCAAGGTAAAGACGTGAAAGAGAAATATGATGTTCAAGGTCAACTGGAATCGTCTAAGTGATCATCATATATAGAGGGGCTCTATGCTTAAACATTACCAAAGTAACTACGTGAATGATTTAAAGGTCAAATGATATCGTTTTAGTGTACATCATGTATAGAGTGGCTCCATAATAAAATATGTGAAAGAGGAATATGATGTTCAAGTTCAAATAATATCATTTTAGCGCTTGGTATTTATTGAGGGACTCCATGCTTGAACGTTACTAAAGTAAAGAAATGAAAGAGAAAAATGAGGGTCATTGTCAAATGATATCGTCTAAGTGTTCAGCATTTATACAGGGGCTCCTTGCTTAAACGTTACAAAAGTAAAGAAGTGAAAGAGGAATATAAAGTTGGAGGTGAAATCATTAGAAGGCAGCATTTATCGGGAGACTCCATGATTATCCCTTACCAAAGAAAAGATGTGAACGGGGAAAAAATGGACAATGTCAAAGGATATCGTCTTAGTGCTCAACATTTATAGATGGGCTCCATGCTTAACCGTGACAAAAGTGAAGACGTGAAAGTGGAAACTGGTGTTCAATGTTAAAAGATATAGTTCAAGTGATCACCATTTATAAAGGCGCTCCATGCTTAAACATCTCCAAAGTTAACAATTGAAAAGGGAATATGCTTGTCCTTTGTCTCATTCAGAAATAATTATCGATATTTATATTTTACATTAATCCTAGTATGTTTAAATTCACAACTTTTTCGATCAGCACAAGTATATAACTTGTGAAAAACATTGTATTGAATCATATACATATATTTTGTTATTGGGATTCGCTAGGGTAGGTATCCCTTATTGTCAGGCTTTTCCGTCTGTGTGTCTGTGTGTGTGTGTGTGTGTGTGTGTGTGTGTGCATTTATTCATTATGTCTATCTAAGTGTATATCTATCTGTATTTATGTCTTTATGTGTATGTATATATGTAGGTGTATATATGTAGGTCCGTCTATCTCTCTGTCTATCCGTTGGTGTAGCTGTCAATCTGCCTGTATGTCTGTATGCATTTATATACGTATGTATGTCAATCTGTATGTTTATCTGTCTACGCGTTTTTATGTCTATCTGTCTATGTATGTGTATGTCTATCTGTATATGTATATCTATCATCCTGTGTCTATCATTATGTATGTCTATCATTATGTATGTAAATCTGCATTAATTTAAATGTCTTTGAATGTATGCCTATTTGAATTTATGTCTTTATGAGTATATAGATGTATTTATGTTGATGTATAAATGTATGTCCGTCCATCTCTTCGTCTATCTGTCGGTGTAACTGTCAATCTGCCTGTATGTCTGTATGCATGTATAAACGTGTGTATGTCAATCTGTATGTTTATATGTCTATGTATTTGTATGCCTATCTGAATAGATATGTCAATATGCAATTTTAAAAGGTTAAAACGAGACAAAAGTGTTGCGTTACTGGCGGCGGCGGAGTCAAACATTTGGGTTTAACTTCACGTTAAATGGATGCTCGCCCAAAAGGGATATCTGCGAGATACGAATCTTGGCACAAAGAACCATAATCGCGAAGAAACAACTTTTCTAAAATTCTAGCATGGGTAACCTTCCCTCCTAACTTCCGGTTGAAACAAATATTCCGAGCAACAAGAAACGTAGGTGAAAAGGGAAGATTGTGAAAGCAGGTAAACAGGCAATACTTTAGGAGCCTTCGCTAAGAGGCAGAGAAAGAGCCCAACACTATGAAGAAGGCGAAAACGAGACAGACATACACACAGTTGAAGGCATGAAAAGTTAGTGGGTGATGTGAGACATCTTGCTGACCAACCTAGCCTTAAAAACTGTTAAAAATCCTTTTCTCTTACACACACGTGAAAGATAACAACGTGTAAGATATGCCAGCATTAAAAATGGCATTTTAATCATAAATGCCAGAAAGAAAAGAGGCATTTTAGCTTAAATGCCTAATGTACATTTCCAAATAATATGAACATATTTATGTCATATCTGGGCGACAAAAAACCCGCCTGCACTCAAGACTGACCAACAGATCCATGTTGGTAAGAAATGTGAGAAGTGATAGCGTGGAACATGGCTTTTTCACGGAGTGTTAGAAGGCGTCCGGATATAAAACGCATGTAAACAAAATAAACATGTGAATTAAATAAATGATAAAAATACATGAAAATAGTGAACTTCCAACTGTGAGTTATCATAAAGTAGACGTCATTTTTCCTAACTTTACAAATAAATTGGAATGAAAAATGAATGGGTATAGTAGATTGTATACATTTAGAGGAGGTTGGAGTGGTAAATTTCCAAAGCGATGAAATGCGATTCTTGATCCAAAGAGATAAGGTGAAGGCTGACGACCTCGTATTCCCATTGGTCAATACTTGTCGGGATACTAGAAACTGCGGTTAATGGGGATCGAGAAACTAAAGTGTAACCTGCGGCTCTAGGGGTCAACTAGAGTAAACTCAACAAATACATAAAAGATTTTATGTTTGCATAAAATGTCATTTAT
Source organism: Serripes groenlandicus (assembly GCA_031761405.1). Taxonomy (NCBI): domain Eukaryota; kingdom Metazoa; phylum Mollusca; class Bivalvia; order Cardiida; family Cardiidae; genus Serripes; species Serripes groenlandicus. Next base: position 136,477,710 of record JASEVX010000004.1, read on the forward strand.
TGCCTGTGACTGGATTAGTCAACTCGGTAACAACTGGAAAGAATTATAGACCACCTGACAAAACTAACAATGAATGATGAATGAAAGTATTGATAACATGCGAGAATAAATTATATTTTGTAAAAGGTTAACTTAAGAAGCATGTAAACTTTAATTATTTATATCTAGAACTACTTTTAGTTTGATTACTGTTCGTTTTGACAGGGATTTTTGTTTCTACTTCATAAGTCAAATTTAAACACATGTTCGCGTATTTTCCCGATTTTTAATGCAGAAATGACCTATTTTCTTGTCATGATTCAAAGTCGATTCCACGAGAATGAATGTAAAAACATCCCATATAAATAAGATTACAAAGTTATTGAATGTCTAATGTCTTTACATTTTCATTTATAACCATTTCCTTTTGAAGAAATAGATCGGCAATAGAAAATTGTCAACCAAAAAAAAATACCCGCCGGTATTGTGTAGATGAAAACAATAACCACTTATGTCAGCTGTTCATCCTTTTCCTCATTACAACAAACCACAGCAAACGATTGTGAAAATGTCGAGACAAAAATAAAGACAATCTATAAAAAATGAAAGTATAATTACTGAATTATTTCAAATCAATGTGGCAAAAGTTATCTATTACAATTAATGCATTTAGGCTTCCTCATTTTACTGCAATGTTTACCAAACTCGTCAGCTTTAGTTGCGTCAAAATGAATGTACATCTGTGAAAGGGGTATCAGTTTACCCAGTAGCTTACTTGATTATCAAAACCGGTAAACACAGGAATTAATTATGACTCCTGATCGGTCAAACAAAGAACCGACTTAACACGTGTGCGTAAACCCTTTTCTCTTTCAACAAATTTGCCGACGAAATTAAAAACATATTGACAAAATATTAAAGCTCTTTAACCCTTTCTCACGTACAGACAAATTCTACAGCAGAAGAATAGATTCATACAGGGTTGCTTCATTGCGTTTAGGATCATTACGCTGAGCAATTTTTCTCGTTTTCAATTTTCGTCTGCTCCAGATTTTTTAATATGAAGAAAGGGAGAAATAAACTACAAAGCACTGTTGTCAAGGTCATTTTTACTGCATGCGTCAGTAAGTTTCCATTTGATCTGGGTTGCACGTGGTTTACACATAATAATACCGTGTCAAATGAAAACCCGCCTTCCGATAGTTTGGAATAGTTTCAGATCAATATGCTCTTCTGTTAAGACTGATCAGAGTCATCACTGTTCGTAAATCGTCACACAACACTTATCGAAGTCTGGAGACCAGTAATGACCAAAAGCCGACATTGCAATTATGTAAATTGATACAAACTGCCTTAAAATTTGGAAACAAAACTGATTGTCTATTTTTATTTGTCGTGGCTCAATTTTTATATGGTGCATAGAGATGTAATGTAGAAAACCCTTGTGAAATAATTACATTAAACAATTACAAATGGAAACTGATATTTTTCATAGGAATAAGGTAATTTTCAATCTTATCAGTTCCCGACGCATTTCATTCAACCTGGTTACTGAATTGTTAAAGACTACACCTGTTTGGACGCTTTTTACTAACAAACTTTATATAGTGACACTATGATTTAATGTCTGAGATCCCTTTGTAAGTCCACCGCTTTTATCCACATTTTCCTTACTTTGTCGTCCTTTGGGAAGCTATGAAAGCTAACACCGTCTTTCGGCATGTTGAAACACCCCCCTACCACACACTCTCTGGGCATTTTCACGTTTTATTTCTCTTTAATTATTCCAAATATATCGATGCGTTCACGATTTACACTGTCAACATAATGAGAGCCTGCATTGAATTCCTCATGAGCACTTCACTTCCGGTATTTTTTACGGAAATTGTCGATCTTTGTTTTTCGTTAATCTCGACCTGGCTTATTTTGAGCCCGGATTTTAAATGCTTATTAAAGTTATTTTTTTGATATTTTTAAAAGAAAATTCTTATCACATTAGGTTTTAATGACTTTTCCCTATATATTAATCGCGTATTTGAATGTCATTCTTGGTACCCTTTAAGATTATAATATTTTAGATTCATCTATGTTGGTAGATATGCAGAATTTCAATTTTATCAAATTGTGTTTGATTATTAACAGCTGAAGTCTTCGAGAATCAAATAATAAGTATCAATGTTTTGTTTTACAGGTATCATACATGCATGCTAACATACAGGTAGGTGAATGGGCTGATGGCGACAAAAGAAATCAAGGGCCTTCATCACACAGCAATGATGAGACTACATGAAGAAGTCGACCAAGACATTCGGAATGTGGCTTGAGATTTCTGTGTGGATGCACTGAGGGAGGAAGGTGATTTTTGCGAGTAATTTCTCTTTAACCGTTTGATATCTTCACTGACTTGAGTTTTATGTTGTTTTCAACGATATTTCAGATGTATGACATACCTATCAGTTTCTTAGCAAACAAAAGTTTAAATATTGTAAAGAATAGTAAACATTTGGGTAAAAGGAGAAATGGCTCATTCTGAAAGATTGCTCATTTTTCAAAAAAGGATTTCAAAAGATTCAAAGATCTTCTGAAGATTATATTACAGCGTTTTCTTGGTAAGTTACCAGTACTACTTATCCGTTTATCCTGACACTAGCCAGTCAGTCGTTAACCCTGCAACACTGAGCGCAAAGGAGGGCAGCCAGAACTACATTTTTTAAAGTCTTTGATATGACCAGGCCGGGGATCGAACCCAATTCTGATGAAGTAAACCTCTACAATTATCATTGGGAGTGGTGCATGATTGGCGAGTATATCTTTAAACATTGTAAAGAGTTAAAAACATTGTGGTTAATTGAGGAATTGCTCTTTGTGAACAGTTTCTCCTTTTACTACAATAGTATTAGAAGTCATTTGGTAGGTGGGAAAGAGGGGTTTTACTCCCTGATATTTATCCCTTCATATGAGTGTTGTCATAAAGGTTATATTTATTTCAGGATGCCCATTGATAATTCAGAAAGCTCTAGGGGGTCACTTTTAAGTATGACATGGGTTGGCAGAAGCGCGGCAGCAGGAGAGTTTATGACAATAACTCAGGTGTGGGGACACTCATCGGCAACACTTCTGGAAAATTCTGCGCATTTGGTATACCGGTTTCTGACTGCCTAACCTGCAGTAAATCTAAATATGAAAAAACTCCATTTCACATGTGTTAAAAACACTGGTCGGGTAGTGCTAAAGCTATGAAATCAGATGAAGGTGTAGATTTAATCCAATACTTTGAGAATGAGGGTGTAAGAGTAAAAACACTAATAATGGATGACAACGCAACAAACATCTCTAACATTAGAACGGACCTAGACCGTACAGTTACTATATGGAATGATATAAATACATATGTTAATAGACAAAGCCTGAGTCTTGTGAAAGCAAGAACAATTAATTAAGCAGTGTCAGTCCCCAAACAAGGTATATAGTTAATATACAAATTGTAGAAAATTGAAGGAATTCGAAAAACATATATTGAAAAAGCCCAAACTTATCATGTATTTAAGTTCAATTAGTATATATCTGTTTTATGTTTTAAAAGGTCAGGAGTTAAACAATCTGTAAAATTTCAGAAAATGTGAAATTACTCATTATGAGCAATTTTACCTTTACTCACTTTGTTTTCGAAAGTCATGATGCACCAAATGTCGTTTATATGCGGAAAAGGGTCAACTTATTTGCCACACTCTGTCAAGATGTGGTTGTCCCAGGCAAGAACAGAGGGTCAAGCAATGAGAAAAAATATTCTAACATGAAGTCCAGATAAGAAGGGGGTGAACTTCTCTTTTTCCCACAATATCTCACTTATTGCTTCACTAAACCCTATTGTGTGGGTACATTTAAGAATCGTCTCATGTGATATAATGCTGAAATTGAGCACTGGATTTTTATAAATTGATACATTTACAAATATGAGCCTTGATTTGATTATTCTTTACCAGCTATAGACAGCTAAGACTAGTCAAAGTATTGCCATTTAATTTTATTTTGATTTGTTGTACATATTTTGTAAAATTTATTAGTAACATATATTTTTGTGATTATTTTGAAAATAAGCAGGTGTTACATATATTTCTTTACATTTTCGGATACAAATGAAATAATCTTCCTCAATATCAAATAAGAACAAGTTTCTATTGATAGTTTATTTATTTTGTATGTTTTTATACGAAACTTGTTCGAAAAATTCAAACTTTACGTGCATTGGACATGCTTATTATAGTTGGTAATCTGCTTACTTTTTTGCAATTTCTTCAAGGTTTTGTTTCAAACATTACTTTTTTAGACTGAGATATGATGATTATGTTATGTCATACTGGTCAGACTATGGCAAATTACAAAAAATATCTAAAAGTAGACATCTCTAGTCTTAATAGAACACTTCATATTTTCTAGAGCCTGTAAAAATAAAAAAAAGTGTTGACCCGTTATTTTCTTTTTGTTACTTTGTTTATTAAGGTTTAAAGGTCCCATTTACAGAAATTTCAATAAAATGTTATTAAAACTTCATTTGGGAGCATATCCCTTTGAAGTTTCACTTGTTCACCTTTTCTCAAATAATACAAGTGCCAGCGTTTTCAAAGTTGGATCATAGTGCCATCTTATACTCTTCATTACAGTGTACTTTGTAGAGGAAGCGTTTTACCTAAGTTTGTGGTAAAAAACATGACATTAAGTGGATTTTGAATATTAGACATAACTTTCTATTCAGATTGATTTAAAAAAATGCAAAATGCAGACGGCTGTGAATATATAGATATATTCCTTACTGGGTCTACCATACAACCGGTTATGTACAGTCTTGAGATTAAACTATACCTACTTCACCAAGGATCAGGAAATATTATCTTACATATTCCTAAATCGTAAATTGCTATATAGTGCGAGGGTAAACAAACCTAGATATTGTAAAAGGATTGTAAATAGATTCTTGTTATCGGGTAAACAAATCTATTAATTGTAAAGAGAAAATCATTTCTTACTTGGCCTATCCAGATATGGGTATCATTAAACAGAGTCTGGAGATAAACTATCCCATTTATCCTAGTTAAGTTGTGTTTTTGAATATTAGACATAACTTCCTTTTCAGATTGAATAAATGAATATATTCCTTACTGGATCTATCATACAACAGATTATGTACAGTCTTGAGATTAAATTATACTACTTCATCAAAGATCAGGAAATATTATCTTTAATATTCCTAAATCGTTAATTACTATATAGTGCGAGGGAAAACAAACCTAGATATCGTAAAAGATTTGTAAATAAATCCTTGTTATCGGGTAAACAAATCTATTAATTGTAAAATAAAAATCTAGAAAAACATTTCTTACTTGGCCTATCCAGAAATGGGTATCACTTGACAGATGCTGGAGATAAACTATCCCATTTATCCTAGTTTAGTAGGAAGAGAGCCGGGCGGAAGTACCCATGAGCACGCGTCATTAAATAACGACAATTTTGATAGATTGGCGTATATTTGAAACAGCTCTTATTCGACATCAGATAATTTGGGGAGGAGCCAGCTATCGTAGTGCATGGCAAAACTTACTGAAGACATGGACATTCTCCACCGATAGGTCACATCCTTAAAAACGGGCTAATCAACAAGAAGGCGTTGAACGCCGGCAAGATGGGTAACACCCCTCGTCGAACATGCCGTATCAAGTTATGATTATGGAGAAATACATTGATTGATTGATGTTTTACGCCGCTTACAAAAAAAAAAAGGACTTTGATAAAATTGAAATATTAACTATGTTTAACTACACTTCTTTAAATCTTAGCTGTTATCTATCAAAATGTTGTCCCTTAGTATGGATTTGTTCCTGAATTGTAGGAGAATGTTCTCCTTAAGTGCCACTTCTTCATCAAACGAAAAAAATCTCTAACTATCTATTATTTTTTTCTCTCTCTATCTCTATGTATCTTTTCTCTTTCTCCTCCTCTCTCTCTCTCTCTCTCTCTCTATTTATATATATATATATGTCTGTCTGTCTCTGTCTCTGTATGTCTGTATGTCTGTCTCTCTTCCAATGTCTGTCTTTCTCTCTGCCTCTCTCTTTCCCTCTCTTTCTTTTTATCTCTCTCTATGTCTGTCTCTCTATCTATATGTATCTCTCTCTGTCTTTGTCTGTCTCTCTCTCTTTATGTCTCCATCTCTCTCTCTCTTTCTCTTTTCCTCTCTCTCTCTCTCTCTCCCTGTCTCTGTCTCCCTCTTTCTCTCTCCATATATGTATGTCTGTCTGTCTGTCTGCATGTATGTCTGTCTCTGTTTATCTGTCTCGATGTATGTATGACTCTTTGTCTTTGTCTGTCTTTCTCTCAATCTCTCTTTCTCTCTATGTATGTACCTGTCTGTATCTCTAGGTATATTTATCTCTCTTTCTGTGTTTCGGTCTCTCTCTCTGTCTCTGTCTGTCTGTCTCTCGTTATGTGTGTGTGTGTGTGTGTGTGTGTGTGTGTGTGTGCGTATGTGATTGGTGTCAAAATGCGGACACACATGTGTATCAAACCGTTCAAATGGGGACGCACGTCAAGTGGGGACGTCCCCAGTTGGATCAAGCCTTTAAAACAGAGTTTTATCGTCTTCCTTGTATTTCCCGGTGTTTTTCAGGCGAAATCATTGCTTAGTATAATATGTCCTCAATTGATCGTATTGTATTGGACCAGAGTGTGTTTGCCATTTCAACCCGCACTAGCGCCTATACACACAGGTCCGCAGTTGCGCGATTTTGTACGGACAATGTATAAAGTTAAAAATAGATCACGATGGCCAAATTGACGGGAAAATGTTGTTAAACCTCCGGAGTCCGCATTTTTACTTTGAGCAAGTTGAAACTTGATTAGAATATTTTGTCTTGATAATATCTAGTCCATGTTTGAGTAATAGTTCATATTAGGTAAAAAGAAAACGCACTAGGCTAAATGAAGGAAAATTGTGTTTTAATTGAGGTTATCCATTTAATTATAGAGATTTTCTATTATTTGACAAAATATGTTCAAAATCGTCCGCTGCAGAATTGTAAAAATAATTGCCTTAATGTGTTTTGCATTAGAAATCGCATTGCATAATTCAAGTGAGCAATCTATGGCTACTATTGCCCTCTTGTATTATAGTTGCTTGTCTGATCCCAAGAAAAAATAATAGGAACCTTACTTCAGTGATGCTCTACTTAATTTGATCAAGCCGTATACAAAATCATTGCAACCAGGCGTCATCACGAAAGGGTGCATTGAAATTTTAGCTACAAATGACAACGCCTACCGTTCCACAGGACCAATTTCATTTTGACTTCATAGAAATGTTCCTTTGTTGGTTCCCTTTCAAAATTATTGAAAGTTTTACATCAATAATCTGCTTGTCCGATTCCAAGATAAATTTAGTAGATTTGATTTATAAGGGTTTAACGACGATTTCAACATTATTTCAGTTATATCGCGGCGACAGTTCACTTATCCATGATCCCTGGGTAAACAAACCAGTACTAGGCTAGAAAATGTGCCTTGCCCATGGGCACTCCACCATGACCGTTGTGCCGGAGATCGAACCCGGAACACCCGTTCCAAATCCCCGACGCTAACCACTCGACCACAGCGGATTATTTAAGTGACACTCTATAAACATCGTTCGAGCTATATTGATTTCGTTGAAAAACAGGGAAATTCGGCGGCAAACGGCCAAACGACAAAACTTCATAATTCCATTCAAATAAAAGTCTTAGATTTCAAGATGCAAATGACCTAATTACTTTTTAAAGCCTATAAATGTGCAAGGATTCTCGTGCTCTCCAAAAATGGACCTTCACAAAGTGGAGACGTTATAGTGAATCATTGCACACAATGCTGTCTATGGGCAGTATCAGACGTAGATAATTTCCCTGGCAGTATTAAAATATGAAAAAAAGGGATAGGGTCTATCTCTCCTAACATTTTACTTTTAGTCTATAAATAGACCTAGCATGTGCATATTTGTTTATAGGGCATGAAAAGTGTTAATTAAAGGATTAAAAGAAGTTTTTCGAATATATTTCTTGTACAGGTTGGTTTAGAATAGATTATTTGTATTAAAAAATGCGGTTATAAGTATAAAATTGTTGTTGAGTGGCCATATTTTGATACAAAATTGTAAAATTGGAACGGATGTGTATCATTGTATGCGATGTATATTTGACCAAAATCAAAACAAACAAACAAAAGTTCGTTCGGGCAGTTTCTCCATTTAAATATAGGGTTTATACTTGGCTATGAGTTTTTAAAAGCGTAGTGATTCATCCTTTAATGAAAGAAAATACACTTAAACTAATGATGTGATCGAAAATTTATGTTTGGGGGAAATTGACTGTGACGTCACTCAGGAATGTAGATGTTCTCACACGCTCAAAAATGTAAACAAATATACAAGTGTACTTCTGCAGGATCATAGCTGTTATTATTTCAAATCGATCGGAGTCCGCACAACAACCAGCCCAACATCCTTATTTTGAAATATATAAATTAAATAGGTACATAATTAGTCATTTATTACTATTAAAAGACATAGATTTTGTGTTAATATTTAGAAAAGGATTTCAAGGTGTGATGAATAAAATTAAACTTATGTTTTTAAATACAGAACGAGAACTTTAATGTTAACAATATTTAGACTGGAGGAAACACATATTTGCCACAACACCCGTTTCTGAAGGATGATAACCATCCTGGCTCTGAGTGGACCCGGATAAAGATACATGTACAAACTGTGGCTAATTGTGATATTTTTCTCTATATCTCTTAGATATATCTCTATTTGTGCATGTCTTTATACCATCACTATAATGATAGAAGAGTCATACAACTGTTTTTAGATCGATGATCACTGCTAGCCACTGCAGATAGCAATTATTTATATTTTATCTGTCATCTCAAAGTCATCTCACAGTCACAGTCAAGCAGGTAAGTCTCCAGGGCGAGAATTTCGGGAAAGGTTGATTTTGGAAAGCCTTCAATGGAATCAAAATAGTCTGTTTTGTTTCAAACTCCACATACATGTACTTGACAGATAGGTGAGCCATACTTATTGGGGTATCTTACGCAACCAGTCAACAGATTTTGGTTTTAATCTTAAGCGCGTCACAGCCCTGTCCCCCCGTTTTGAGGTGGAACTTAGGTCTGGGGCTGTTCCATTTTGATTCATGAAATTCCTGGTACTGTATCTAGCCAGACTTTTTTATGTTGGCTTTGATAACTGCATATATTTCTGATTTTGACAGGGGAACTCTATATCACAAACAGAACTCTGCAGTTTGCCTTTAGCAGCCATATCCTCCTGCCTGGAACTCGACATGTGCTGGACACCATAATTATATTATTTGATGATATTTAGTTTTTAATTAATATTTATTTATTTTAGATTGATTGCGAAACAAGCTTTCAGCTTATATTAATCATGCTTCCTGGAAACTTAACCAGTACACACGCTGTTATTTACATAGCACTAATCATTTATGATTAAGGGATAGAACATTTTCTAAAATATATCTGGCCTAGAGTTGCTATTTCTAATTTAGATGGATTGTAGAAATAGAGTCAGATAGGATAGCAAAGTGGTTTGTTATTTAGATTCCAATTTAGTGCATGTTTTATTCAGGTGTGGCGAAATATGATTTTGACTTACTTAGATAAATCTGTTTTTTTCAAAATGCTATTTTGCACTTGTCTCTGTATGATAGTCATACGTGACTGTATACATGCTGTGTTACTTAATGACGAATCATGTCAGAAAACTGTCCAAATTTATTGTTAAAGTGTATTCCTTCAGACGGAGATCCATATATACTAGCCAATGAGAAATCAACATGCTTATTGTTAACATTGACATTTGTTGTTGTAAATATAACAATACATTCACAGTACAATTCATTATTTCACTCATTCATTCATTCATTCATTCATTCATTCATGTACTCATTCATTCATTTATAATATCGTTCGTTAGTCCGTCCGTTCATCAATTAATTAATTAGTTCATTCATTCATTCATTCATTCATTATTCATTCATTCATTCATTCATTCACTCACTCAGTATATTTTGTTTGGTTTGTATTCTTCAATTTTTATTTGAGATACTGTATGATTGGTTTTCTTTACCTTTCGTTTCTGTAAATAACTCCAGTCTTGCAACCAGTTATTTTAAAGATATCTTTTATTACTATTTTTTTTGTTTTGCAATTGTGTTACTGTTCTTTTACAGAAAGGACGTAAATCGCTGTTGCGAAACGAAAACTGTTATGAAACACGCTCCCATTTAATAGCTCACAAACAATTATTGTATATAACATAAGAATGATTAGGGTCATGCAATTGAATTCAGGCACGTTATTGGTATGTATCTTGTCCTTTTTTGACATAGGAAACATGCCAACGACATGGGCGACTCAGTGCTGTGTGTATAAATATGTTTATAACAGGAACAGTGAAATGTACTCACTGTTTAAAACTTTTTTCTTAACAGTGACATATAGGCCCATGGGGCCGGGTCTTATTCCATTATTATATTTTGTTATATGTTTGTTTTGTTAAACACATGTCACTATAATAAAAGATTTACTGACTTACTTACTTACTTTGTATATATAGTTAATCCCTACTAAATTGCACTTGTCTGTACATGCTCTGGGACAAGCTGGGCAATACTGACAATGGATTTTGCCACCAGTTTTATTGCAGTTAGCTCAGACTGCTGCATATATTGATAACTTTTTGCCGAGTCTTTGACTGGTAGTGATATTTTGCCCTGGAATGACCTTTGCAGCAGAGACTGCATTTGCTGTATTTTTACTACCATCTGTGAATATTTGATGGTGCTCAGCATAGATTTCGTTTAAATAAAGGTTTGTTTTTTTCCAAAGTGATATAGGGTTCGGCTCTTTGTGTAAATTGAGAACCTCGTGATATGTTGACTTTAGGAGTAGCTAACATCCATGGGGCGTTCAGACGCGGGGCGTTGAGACGCGGTCTGAAGTCTGCTTACACTGAATTCATGGATCTGATCAGTGACACTATATTACAGGGATATGAAACGCATCGATAAGTTCCGTTATCTTTGCCTCGCTATAAGAAAAGCGGACATTAGCCCCTCTGGTCATTATCCACTTCGTAAATTATTTTTCAATGTGCTGTTTTATTAAAATCATTAGTTTAAATAGGAATAACCAAGAATGTAAGTACATTACATAATTTCGATCTTTATTTCTTACATTTACATTAATTTTGAGCTAGTATTTAAACAAAAAATGTCAGTTATTGCAGTTAGTTTCTGAAGTCGATTTTTTCACAAAGTTGTGGTCAGAAAAGACAAAACGAAGAATACAGGCTCAACATAGGACCATTTTGTGTTCTATATTGCCGTTATAAACACATTTAGATGTTATATTATAAATGTTGAATGATCAATCTTTGTTTTAATCATTTGATTATACCTGATGGTTGCCGAGAATTATCTAAAATTGTTTGTGAAAACCTGTGAAAAAATGCGATGAATTTTAAAAAAGATCACGGCCATTTGCCAAATGACGAATCGGGGCTATGCAAAACATCATTTTCTGTTCAATGTTGCCTTTATAAATACATTTAAACGTCAGATTATAAATGTTAAATGATCAATCTTGGTTTAAATTAGTTTTACAAACATGTTGTATGCAATGAAAAGTCTAATATTGTTGGAGAAAAAATGACAAAAATGCGTTGAATTTAAACGAAATTGTGGTCAATAGGGTCAAAATTAAGTAAAAAGGTTATACGTAAGATCGTGCTGTTGGCTGATAATTATAAAATATTTTGATTGATAACGAAATAGTTGGTTATTGAAAACATGGGATTATCTCTTGATTGAATTGTCCCAAACAATAAAATATATGCAATTCTAAAGAGGTCTACCATATCACAATGTTACCAGAAGTCAGGGTGACTTATGTTATGTAACATTATGCAATCATTTCCGGCCTTGTCACATGTGTGTTGGTAACACACTAATTAATTGTTTTATAACCCCTATATTGTGCATACATGTAGGGACTTAGGCTAATTGGCAAGTAAAGTCTTCTTATATAACCTTCTCAACATTCTTAAATGCTGCAGTATACAAATTCGAAATCATCCTCGGCAATACATTTTGCAAAGATATCTATCTATAAGATTGTAAATGTAATTATGATTAAAATAAAAGGCAAAAAATGTTTTTAAAAGGAAAAAAATGCTCATGAATCATAAATTCTTAAAACGGCAAATGGTTATTTACTTCGCTTGGTATTTTTTAAAGAATTTCGATGATTTATGTCGGAGAATCGTGGCTGATATAGCTGAAATAATAATGCAAAGGAGTCTATATTGTGTGTCCCTGGTACCTGAAAGCGAGAGAGAATAAACGAAAACAGTCGTATTTACGCGCAAGTAACCGTTATCTTACGCAAGTTAAGGCCGTTATCTACCGGAATGGGTAAAACAAAATGGCCGACACCTGTACGAAGCGAGGCGAACATATTACTGATAAGGCTAATGTAACCGCACGCGTTTCATATCCCTGTAATATAGTGTCCCTTATCTGATATTCCACAGCCAGCTGATTAACAGCTGCACTTAATGGTATTATAATTAATTGTGTGATTTTGACTTTGCATTCCTAGCCAAGTATTTAAGACTAAGGGGGATTCACGTCACATGTTCAAAGGCTTAATCCCTGCTTCCTGTTCTTAAAGCTCAGAAGGGGAGTAGCTGAGGGCACCAAGTGAAATGACTAAGGCCATATTTTAATCTCAAGCATAGACTATGACACCATAATCTAACTTTCAACGCATTAAGGACTTGAATAGAAGCAGGAGTGATTGTTCATTTGATCCAAATTTGGTACCCCTTTAATAGCATTCTCATGAGGTTCCTTTCCCTTTCCCTCATATAGACGCGTTCGGATGTCTCTTTTTAACACATTGTGACAAAAGAAGATATTGCACAAAACATACAACTTCTCCTTTTGCCACAATGTTTTCCACTTTTAGTCATAGCTTATCCATTCAGTTATAGAGGTTTTCCATTTATTTACAAATTATGTTTTAAGTCGTCTGCTGCAAATTGTCGTATGAGGGAAAGGGTTAAGTCCTTTGTTTTCTGGCCGTTAATTCTTTAATATGATTCAGAAAATTGAGTTTTTTTTTATCAAAAGTAATTCCCGAAAAATTAACTGACAGAGCTACAGATAACATTTTCAGTGAATTAATTGGGTTCCAGTTATCAATTACCCTAATATTAAAATTAAAGTTTATATTTATTACCCCTAGTATGTGTAGCAACATCCCTTATGCCCAGCAGTTTTATCGAGATCTTATCTAAATTATTCAAGAGTTCGCATGTTTAATGTCCTGGAAAATTTTACTGGCTTGTCTTTGGACATTTTCTATTAAGATAAATGTAAGATGGCCCCCGATGCATACTCAAAATGAGGTCTGCATAACATGATACATGTATGGCATGCAAGCTTCTTTTTCTATTGCTCAACTTATTGCCAGTGATTGTAACGATTTGAGAACGTCTTGTGTGACAGAGCATAACCTGATATACTGTGAAAGTGAACAAAACAGACTGTACATGTCTTTTTTTTTTACCAAAGAACTGTCTCCGAGTTTGGGAGTACAGTTTTGTCTATAATAGCTGCACAGCTATGAATATGTTATTTTCAGTTTAAACAATATCGTTAACAACTTGGTGCTCTGCAATTATGATATATTGTTAACCCTTTCCCTCATACGACAATTCTGCAGCAGACGACTTTGAACTTATTAGGTCAAAACATAGAAAATCTCCATAGTTGAATGGATAACCTATGACAAAAAGTGAAAAACATTGTGGCAAAAGGAGAAATTGCACGTTTTGTGCAATTTCTGCTTTTGTCACTATGTTTTCAAAACGCCCTCTGCTGCAAAGGCGTCAGAAAGCGTCTATATGAGGAAAGGGTTAAACTTGTCCCTTTGCTTCTGCATTATAATAGAATTCTTATTAATTTCTTTATTTTTTATTAATTAATATAGGAAACCCATGTATATCTATATTCAAACTTTCACAATAAATGAATTCCAGAAATGAAAAAGATTATTAAAATTATGAACTATATAAATTGATATATTTAATATAATAACCATGTATTTACACACAAGTTACCTTTCTATAGAAATTCATAAAACAAATAAGCAAAAAAAAAAAAATACCGTATAAACCTTTATTGGGTGATGATTTATTATAATTAGACTGTAGTATGAGTAAGCTTTCATATTTTAATTATTTAAATAAAATAATTTTTCCCTGCTCGGTAGGTACCAATTAAGGAATTGCGAGAAATGACGGGAACGAATCGGATTATCTCGATTTTTAATCGGTTACGGTCGTGAGACCACGTGACATAAACCACATGTTGAGTGCCCCCTGTTGAGTCACGTGACATAGCGGATAATTTAGGGGTAAAAATAACAAGGAAAACAATAAGCGATTCGGAAAGGAAACATAGCTGAGCACGGTCGACAGAACATTTTGTCGAGAGTATATCTGCTTTCGGAATTCGATAGATGGAACCTAATAAAAGCGCAGAAAGGCCTAAAAAGCGATCGTGAAGTTGCCACATTTTTGATAGATCAGTAATATTGTAACTTAATTACTACAATGTAACAACATTATAACTAATCGTTAAAACTCACAGAACAGCTATCGAACGTGGTTCTGGTCCTGTGTAGTTACTTCTAATTCTATGGGTGTGCTATATCTGAGGCCACGATCTCGGGGAGGATGTCTTATATACACCCGATGGTCGGATGTAAATCACGGACCCGGAAGTCGCCTCCAGCGCAGATGTCGTCGCGCCGGATACAACACTCCTCCCTACCCTAAAAGCTGGGCCCCATCAGCGTTAATTCGCTAACATTCTTAACAATAATAATAAATAATTCGATATTTACAATATATACAATACATTTTCTCCATCATGTAGGTAATGGAGATTAATTACTCCCATCTGAAGTCGTCAGTGACTAATGGAAAAAACGTTAACCATTTACATGGTCAGATACTTCCATCCGCATCCGACGACCCCTAATGGGAAGATTCTTTCGTCTTTAACAGGCTATCACAGTCACTTAAATCTGAATCTGGCTCCAGATTAATATTAAAAACATTAAATGACTCGTTAAAAAGGTACGAGTCTTCTAAAAATTCAACGCCTGGGCCATAGAATATGTCGTATGGAAGGTTCTAAAGCCCCTGCGAATGAACCAAAATGGCCTCCCGCCGTTTGGTTTTCGACTCACTTTGATCTCCCGCCGTAAGGCTGGAGTTGATGCCCCTACCATTGTTTATGGAAGGATCAAAAGTCTCAGCTTTGGACTGAAAATGGCCTCCCGCCGTTAGGCTGGAGTTGGTCACCTTTCCATCTTTAATGGAAGATTTATAAATAAGTGCACATTGGTTTATGGAGGGATCTCGGTTCCGAGCGAACGAACGCCATGCTGTTAAAGGTATGACGTCATCCACATCGGTCGCGAACTCAAACCAATTCTCATGAGCCCTAGTGCATTTTTGACATCCCCCACATGGTAGACTTTCCAGAATTGCCCAGTGTTTATAATATTTACTGGTCCCTGGTTGTGGGATACGCGCCAAAGCGTCTGCATTTGCATGCTTTGAACCTTTCCGATCTTGAATCTCTAAGTCATATTGATTGAGTTCCTCAATCCAACGTACTAGCTGTCCCTGAGGCTCCTTGAAATTTAGCAGCCAAGTAAGGCTATTATGATCCGTACGCACGAGCACACGTTTCCCTAACAAATAATGTCGGCATTGTCTTGCAAAGCGAACGACGGCCAGCAACTCTTTTCGGGTAGTGCAATATCTTGTCTGTTCTGGGGAAGCGCAAAGCTGCCATATGCTATGACACGCTCAGCTCCCTCCTGTATCTGCACTAACTCGCACCCAATTGCCACGTCGCTAGCATCGCAATCCAAAATGAACTGATCGTGCGTAGTCGGTAAAGTTAGTACCGGAGGTGACATTAAGGCCAGTCTAAGATTCTTGAATGCTTGAATTTGTCTGTCGGTCCATTCAAATTGCTGTCTTCCCGTTACGTCATAAAGCGGTACTGCGATTTCAGCAAAATTCTTTATAAATGACCTATGATAATTTGCCAGGCCTAGAAAACGCTGAACGTCTTTTGTGCAATTCGGGACCGGCCAATCTCTAACTAGTGACTAGGGATGGGAACGAATACTGAAAACGATATTCGAATATTCGTTTTACTTATTCGAATATATTCGAATATTCGCTTTTCGAATCTAAAATCGGTATCCGATTTCAGGTTTATCCGACAACTGGTACTTTTCTATTTCCTTTTTCAAATAATGGCGATTTTCCAAGTAAAAGTATAAGCTATTGTTTACGTATATATTACATGTTTTCAACTGTACTTACCCTCTCTTTCTTTCTCAAACAGATATATTTTAATTTCAAGTTGATGTAAATCAAGAAAGAAAATCCCCTCAAAACGATAAATCTAATCGCAACATTTTCTGCGCAGTATATTTATTCAGGTGTCGCTTGTTTACCAAATTTGATATATAACCGAATCAAATAATTAAAGAAATAATTATATATCTTATTCATACAGAAAGCATAGGGAATTGGGTGATATTTCGTTTACTTTCTTTTACCGATTTCGTCTAGTCAATTCAACAGCGTGTTAGAAGAAATGGCGGACGATTCAATTTGTTTGCTGATGTGAATTTGATTTTAAAGAGGCAATAAAGAGGAAAGCTGCATACTTTTGAGACATAATGCAATGTTAAATATGATTTTTTTAAGTGTTGCAATAGCTGTCTATGATGTAAACGTCGACTATATTTTGGTTAAGCTGGGAGGGCTTAACGGAACTCGACGTTCACTTTCGTATAGTAATGATATGCAGACTGTCACCGTTTATACACTTTATACATGTGTGTTGATTAAAAAATATCGAACAAACCGGTCGTCAAGGTAATGTCTGGTTATATACACACGATAAGAACTCGGGTAAACGTACGCGTGAAAATTATCGATTTTATAATTGATACTTAAGGTTTGACATAGTCTACGTTGTAAAAACGGTGTGTTCGTCGAGTCGTACAGATTAACACCTATCACTTATCCGGGATTAGGGGGGTACCTAAAGGGGTATAGAACTATACATATAAATCAATTTATTTGATTTTAAGGATAGACGGAATTTAAATGTATTTTGATAAAAAAATCTAAATTTAGAATAACATTTTTCATAAGTTCAAACTGTCAATATATCTGATAGATAGACGGTAATTGATCAGAATAATTACAATTTAAATGCATGTTATAATTTAATTGTTTTCTTTTAAGCATTATGCCCCAGTCATAGTATCACGTTTTGGCCGCCACGTTTAGCTACGTTGGGAAACGTGGCTACAACGTTAGCAAACGTAGAACTACGTGGCTAAAACGTGATCAAACGTGACAAAACGTGGACATTTTAATTTTGGACATTTTCAAAATTCGCTCACGTTTCCCCACAACGTACAACAATGAAACGAAACAGAAACGTAGCAAAAACGTAATAGAACGAGAACAAAGTGCGTCCCACCGGTTGATACGTTTAGTTGCGTTTGCTGACATGTTGTGCTGCGCTATGCTACGTTGTGGCCTCGTTGCTACCACGTTCTTCGTACAGCGTTATGCCACGCTATGATATGCTGTAACACGTTGTTCTATGTTAAGAGTTGTATTATGCTACTGTGTTTGACGTTATACGACGTTGTGTACGTTTCTGCTATGTTGTGCTACGAGGTTTTTTTTTTCATCTTCAATGCAAAACAACTCTAAAAGTCTATTAATTTAATAAAGGTATATTGGTCTTGAAACAAACTTACTATATATATTCAACGAGCAAAACTTTCTTCTCAGCGGTAATGGATACTTCTTATAAATGACGACTGATGTTCGATTGATAGTTGTATTATAAATAATGAATGATCGAAAAGTGTTCTACTTTAAATTGTTCTCGTAGCCATCTACCCCTTGTGTAAGCATTGCACAATATAATGTAAGTTATGAACAAGAGACAGAAAAGGCAATATTTAAAAGGGGGAAGTGCGCACCTTGGGACCTAGATGCTTACTTTTTGAAGTCCATCTCGCACTGTTCTGTTCTTTTGACTCAGTACTTCCCGCAACTCTCAAGCAAAGGTGCAATTCAATTTGAATCATGTTTGCACTGAGAGACGGATGCATTTTGTAAGCAATCCGTCCAAAAATCTCACAATCTTCACTTAAGTATTTTGGAGTTTGAAATAACAAATAATAACATATCATTAATTGTTTATTATATCACAACACTATTTAAGACATATAAATCTATTCAAATGAGTTTTCTGATATAACATAAGTTCAATTAATATAAATATGTTAAACTTTGACATTACTCAATACATAAAACTACATATTACAACATTATTTAAGAAACATTTTCTTCTTATTACCTCCATTTCTGGAGCATCCAATTACTTACGCGCCCCAAGCTTTGTCCATTTGGTATGTATGACAAGATGTTTGTTGGAGTCAATTGACTGCTTGTTCGCTGGCTGCTTAAAGGACCTTTCGTGATTTATAAACGTTTGCTACATGTCTAATCAGGGACGAGTAAATACTCGCAAAGAGCATGTAATAAAATGAAATAGGAGGTTAATGAATCACAAACTTAAAACATTGGAAACACGAATTTCTTTTAAAAATATAGTCGCCAGCGACTTATAATTACGTGACGTTTCGTACTTGCAGATTCATTTTCAAGGGTGAAATGATATCTTTTAAAAAGTTATCTGAAATACGTGACAAAAATGCAAATCAGTAAAACATTGAAGTAAACAAGACAGTTAATATACTATGAAATTCAAAATACATTTTATTGTAGTTTTAATGTATTTTAAATCTACTTTAAATCGTTAAAGCGAAGCACATTAATACAACCTACCTTTATGTGTAAGGGAGTAGATTACTTAAAAGATTGAAATTGATGATAATGAAAATATAAGTGTTCATTTTATTACCCTGGATGCGTATTAATATATAAATCTACGTTTAACGACATTGTGATTTAAGATCGGCTGAATAGATATTCTTGACATGTTGGCAAATGGTAGACAAACGGGAGCCTAAACTATATATATTTTCGATAGAAATCTCTCGATCGAATATTAAATGAAATAAAAATAATCTTGTAACTGTTAAACTATTTTTTGCGAAATTTTTGTTTTAATTCGCATTAAGTTATATTATGTGTCATAGCAGATGTATGTAATTGATATAAGCACGTAGCTAATACTATTCCCTGCTTTCTGCCGTCAATTTGATCCGAATACCACTTCAAATCGTGATGGCGATTTCTTTAACCACACTATCATTGTCGCAAATACATGCGTTTTGACGTCAAAATCGACGTTATTATCTTAACCGGTCACAAAGTCCCGAATCTCTTTTTGTCCACTTTGAAGTGGGTGTCTTACAGTAAGTGTAAAGAACTTCAACGTTTTTCCAGTCAAATAGATGCTCCAGCATCTACAATACCTATGCTTAAGGTATTATTTTCTAGTCATAAGTAATTAAGTTCAAACTGTCAAGGTATCTGTTGAACAAATTAAATGCAAAACTGTGCTTTTTAATCTATTTTCTTTTAAAGAAAAAATAAACTGTTCTGTCTCTTCATTAATTTTAATTAAGTTCAAACCGTTAGAAACATACGAATAACCTACGTATAAGTAAAGAGATGAAACAAGAGGGCCATGATGGCCCCTGATCGCTCACCTGATTTTTTTTTTCACTTTAGCTATATAAGCTCCGCCCCCTGGCGGCCATAGTTTCTGACCAATCAACTAGGCTTGAAGGAATCTGATAGAGCGTCACCCTAGGAACATTTCTACAAAATTATTTGAAAATCGGCCTGACACTTTTGGAGAAGAAGATTTTTTAAGTTTTCAGTATAGCCATATAATGCAAAATAACCCTGCCCACTGGCGGCATGGCTTGAAGGAATCGGCTTGAAGGAATCTGAAAGGAACTTAAGGAACATTTCTACAAAATTATTTGAAAATCGGCCTGACACTATAGCATATAAGGCAAAATAGCCCCGCCCTCTGGCGGCCAGGTTTTTCGATAAATCAACATGGCTTGAAGGAATCTGATAGAGGGTTATCCAAGGTATATTTCTACAAAAATATTTGAAAATCTGCCAACCAGTTTGGGAGAAGAAGATTTTTTAAGTTTTCACTATAGCCAATAAGGCAAAATAGCCCCGCCCCCCTGGCGGCCACGTTTTTAGACCAATCAACATGGCTTGAAGGAATTTAATAGAGGGTCATCCAACGAACATTTCTACAAAACTTTTTGAAAATCTGCCAACCAGTTTGGGAGAAGAAGAATTTTGAAGTTTTTTTCATTCCGTTGCCATGGAAACCATAATTCTGCATGGATCCCAACAATTTGAAGGAAATCTGGTGAAGTCATTGAGAGGATGCTTTCTGTGAAGTTTCATTCCTAATGATCCACTGGTTATTGAGGAGAAGAAGTTGACGCACGACGGACGATGACTTAGACAGACAAGACTCTTTAAGGCCAAGCGAATGATAATATAATGCAGGTTATAGTGATAGCTACGGGTGAGTGAACACAACAATGGTGTCAGAAGTGGAGCAGAACCCATGTAAGTTTGTTCCATTTTGTTGTTTACCAAAAAAATTGGGGAAGGAGAGAGATGTAGCCATTTTGGAAAACAGCATGGAAAAAGATGTTCTGCATTAAACTCTGGTGGCTAACTTAATGGATAATAATTGCATTGGAGCTTTTCAAGGTTTATTGGTCCCTGTAAAGCAATAGTCATGCAGCTTCTAGCATTTATTATAATTTTGAAAACTTATTCGGAATTGTATTTTAGCCACCAAAAATGTTTATTCATCCGTAGCAGTGCTTGGTTTGCATGGATACATAGTGAGCGTATTACAAACAACGCCTATGTTGTTGCAATGAGCATCAATAGGCAGTGTTTAAGAATGCCCAGGCCGTTTAAACGCGCGAGACTGAGGGTATTTCTTTGTTCGCGAATTAAGAGGCATAATGCAAGCTCAAGAAGAGAAAGGGGGGGGGGGGGTATGAGTTAAGTAAAAGAGACAACTATTTCCATTCTATTGGACTGTCCTGACAAACATAGTTGCTGTCATTATTTTAGGTTTAAGAGATATCCTTAATAGTTCAGGTAATTCAGTGCCACTGTAAGAAGCCCATGACAAGGACGTTTCATGATACAATGCGATTACTGTACCAAATAGTATCATGACGCTTGCGTGAATATTACAGCTACGGATGCACTGGATATTGCCAAAGCAAATGAAATAATGATGGTAATCAAAAGAGGTTGAAATGAACAATGCCATCCATCTGTTCCAGTCTTCATTTTCCAATTGCAATGTGACAGGGGCTCAACGCATCTACCATTAACTTGTGGAGTGGTGGTCATGCGTACCCGTGTTAATATGACGGAATGACTATGACTATTAACCACTTGTTAACTGACGGGAAAGAATTCTGAGGGATTTTACAGTACTGGTACAATAACCAATTATGACACTGGTACAACGATTCAAGCATGCATCAATAGCAGGGGACTGTTCATTGCCCGCTTGGAAAAAAGACGAGCCGGCGGGGAAGACAATGTAGAACTTGAAGGGAAGTAACTCTGGTCACTTGTCTCTGTTCACTGGGGGACAACAAGACGAGCCGGTGGCAGAAGACACAGTTCTAGGGGATGCAGACCTGGGAAAGCAGAACCCTAAGAGGACGCAGAAGGGAAGTAACTCTGGTAACTGGTCTCTGTTCACTGGGGGACAACAAGACGAGCCGGTGGCAGAAGACACAGTTCTAGGGGATACGGACCAGGGAAAGCAGAACCCTAAGACGAGGTAGAAGGGAAGTAACTCTGGGAACTGGTCTCTGTTCACTGGGGGACAACAAGACGAGCCGGTGGCAGAAGACACAGTTCTAGGAGATACTGACCTGAGAATGGATTGAGGTTTATGTTTATCCTGACTATGAAGAACCACAGGTGCAGTTAGCAAGATGGCTGGAAGAATTATCACAGTACAAAATGATTCTTAGATACTGACCTGAAAAAGTGCATGGGAACACCGACGCATTATCAAGAAAGCCTATGTCAGAGATATGCTCGCACTATTCCAGACATGTAAAGATTGATGATGATCGTGTGGTGGCTATACCTATTGTAAGCGAGTAGAGACTCAGTGGGCCACTTTTTCGCGAGAAGTGGATGATGCGATTCCATTGGTAGCTCCTAAGGGAGGCTTGGTTTTGGATCAGCAATGCCCGTTGGGGGACAAAACGAAGAGCCGACGGGTAGCTGAGAAAGACCAAAGATGCCCTAGAGTGTCCACGCTGGGGGACAAAACGACGAGCCGCCGTGGGGAGCACTCAAAACCGTTAGACGGATTACAGGATGACTCTACGCCCAAGCGGTTGGGGTGCGCTGAGTGTCCTGGGATTTGGAGATTAAGTCCAATGGCGATCATTTCCCACTGAGCTGTGGTAACCATTGACACGTTACAAAGGAGGTATAGTCCAGAGCCTGGATAATATTAGAATGGCAAGATATCTTTCAGTAGAATTGTAGTACCCGTGAGAGTTCGGGGAAAACCATCTGAGTACCTGTTTGAATTCAGGGAATATCATGTTAGCCCAAAGAGAGGAGTGGTTTAAAATCTCAAATCTAAGAAAGGTGGTGGTTTAATGCCACTTCGAACTTGCTCACTATGCTGGCGCTGTTCCCTACAGCATCACTGGGTGGTTAGACAAAAACAAGGATCCTCTCAACGAAACAATATCCGGGGGCCATCTAAGGGATTCCGCCTGGGGTTAGTGGGGTAGGATATGACACTGGCTCATGCGGAATCTCGCCTTATGGATGGGAGACTGGTAATTGTTTCATAACAGATCAACCGTCACACAAAAATGAGTTTAGAAACATAAATGGGGTTGATTGCATCAAAGAGGCAGTACTGTCATCTACAATATCGTTGAGTGTGTGCCAGATAAACAGATTGAGTCTGCTTTGTATGTTTGTTTTAGTATTTCAAGAATGCTGTAACCGTCAGATTGTTAGACATGAGGCACACCATTGTTACATATATGGCTTCGAAACTTACAAAACTTGTTCACCATCATACACTCCATCAACAGACAAGAGTACATGTACATAACTCTGTCAAGATTTTTGTAGGAATTATGGCCCTTTTTCGACTTAGAATTTTTGTTATTTTTTTTGTACCAATTTCCTTTTTCAAAACCAATACAGATATTGCTTTGAAACTAACAACACTTTTTCACCATCATTACCTCCATCAACAGACAAGAGTATATAGCTCTGTCAAGAATTTTGTAAGAATTATGGCCCTTTTTCGACTAAGAATTTTGGTTAAGTTTTTTGTACCAATTTACTTATTTTCAAAACCATTACAGATATGGCTTCGAAACTTACAAAACTTGTTCACCATTATAACCTCCAGCAACAGACATTAGTACATAACCCACCTTTTTTCAAAACCATTAGTGATTTAGCTTATACACTTACAAGACTTATTTATCATCATTACCTCCATCAACATACAAGGGTACATAACTATGTCAAGTTTTGTTTAAGAATTATGACTCTTTTTCGATTAGTAATTTGGTTAAGTTATTCATACCAAATCAATTGTTTTCAAAACAATTAGAGATTTAGGTTAAACACTTACAAAAATCTTTTTACGTTTTATTGGCAAGCACAAAAAGTCGAGCATGCTATCCTCCGACAGCTCTTGTTTTCTTTTCTTCGGTTATTGTCTCAATAAATTTCCAATGTATCAATTAAAGACTTGGTGTATAGGAAACTCAGAGCTACAGAAGTGCAGTACAAAAGAAACATAACTCTAGCATGCTTTCGATTGTCTTTCATTTATCAGCATGATTACAATATACATAGTGGATCTTTAGTGATTTCTGAACTGGAAATATTTTAATTAAGGGTCGCTACTCAGTTGTTTTTTTTCAATCTTTTGTTCTTCGTGATTTATTTTGTTTACACATGAAAGGGGTAAAAC
>JASEVX010000004.1:136506942-136561942 GCA_031761405.1 Serripes groenlandicus
TAATAGTAGGTGCTGATGATGTCGGATATTTGGATGGTTGACTGTAGGTAGGGATTGAAATTGAAAATGTAGTCGACGAAATTGACGAAAAAAATATTTTTTTAAAACATTTATTTCTTTCCTTTAGACATGTATCTGGACGTATTAAATGCAAATTAGGCCCTAGTTCATGTTTCATGGCGATCAGGCAATCAGAAGAGCTTCACTAATTCGTCAACTCGTCAATTTAGTTGACGAAATTGACGAAAAAATTATTTTTCTAAAAACTTTATTTCTTTCTTTTAGATAAGTATCTGGACGTATAATATGCAAAGTATGCCCTATTTCAAATTACATGGCGATCAGTCATTCAGCAGAGCTTTGTCAAGTTCGTCAATTCGTCAACTCGTCAATTTAGTTGACGAAATTGACGAAAAAAAATATTCTAAAAACTTTATTTCTTTCCTTTATATTAGTATCTGGACATATTGAATGCAAATTAGGACCTATTTCATGATTCATGGCGATCAGTCAATCAGAAGTGCTTCTTCAAGTTGGACAATTCGTCAACTTTGTTAACGAAATTGACGAAAAAATATTTTTCTGAAAATCTTTATTTCTGTCTTTTAGATAATGTATCTGTACGTATTGAATGCAAATTAGACCCTGTTTCAAATTGCATGACCATCAGTCCTTCAGAAGAGCTTCGTCAAGTTCGTCAATTCGTAAACTCGTCAATCAGAAGAGCTTCTTCAAGTTGGACACTTCGTCAACTTTGTTCTTTTTCTGAAATTGACGAAAAAAATATTTTTCTAAAAACTTTATTTTTTTCCTTTATATAAGTATCTTGACGTATTGAATGAAAATTATGCCCTTTTTCATGTTTCATGGCGATCAGTTATTCAGAAGAGCTTGTTCAACTTTATTTCTTTCATTTAGATAAGTATCTGAACATACTGAATGCAAATTAGGCCTTATGTCATGTTTCATGGCGATAGAGTCAATCAGAAGAGCTTCTTCAAGGTCGTCAATTCGTAAAGAAAGTTGACGAATTGACGAAGAATTATTTTTCTGAAAATCTATATTTCTGTCTTTTAGATAATGTATCTGTACGTATTAAATGCAAATTAGGCCCCTTTTCAAATTTCATGGCTATCATTCATTCAGAAGAGCTTCGTCAAGTTCGTTAATTCGTCAACTCGTCAAGCTTCGTCAAGTTCGTCAATTCGTCAACTCGTCGAGCTTCGTCAATTTCGTCAATTCGTCAACTCGTCAATTTAGTTGACGTAATTGACGAAAGGAATATTTTTCTAAAAACTTTATTTCTTTAGATAAGTATCTGGACGTATTAAATGCAAATCAGGCCCTGGTTCATGTTCCATGGCGATCAGGCAATCAGAAGAGCTTCGTTAATTCGTCAACTCGTCAATTCAGTTGACGAAAATGACGAAAATATTTTTTTTCTAAAAACTTAATTTCTTTCATTTAGATAATGTATCTGGACGTATTGAATGCAAATTAGGCCCTATTTCATGTTTCATGGCGATCAGTCAATCAGAAGAGCTTCGTCAATTGCAATTGGTCAACTCGTCAATTTAGTTGACGAAATTGACGAAAGAGATATTTTCTAAAAACATTATTTCTTTCCTTAAGATAATGTATCTGGAAGTATTGAATGCAAATTAGGCCCTAGTTCATGTTTCATGGAGATCAGTCATTAAGAATATTTTTCTAAAACTTTATTATTATTAGTACTTTATAGTTGACGAAATTGATGAAAACATTATTTTTCTAAAAACCTTTTTTCTTTCCTGTAGATGAGTATCTGGACGTATTACATGCAAATTAAGCCCTATTTCATGTTTCATGGCGATCAGTCAATCAGAAGAGCTTCGTCAATTGGTCAACTCGTCAATTTAGTTTACGAAATTGACGAAAGAGATATTTTCGAAAAACATTATTTCTTTCCTTAAGATAATGTATCTGGAAGTATTGAATGCAAATTAGGCCCTAGTTCATGTTTCATGGCGATCAGTCATTAAGAATATTTTTCTAAAACTTTATTTCTTTCCTTTATATACGTATCTGGGTGCATTGAATGCAAAATAGGCCCTATTTCATGTTTCATGGCGATCAGTCAATCAAAAGAGTTTCTTTAAGTTGCACAATTCTTCAACTTTGTTGACGAAATTGACGAAAAAAATAAAAATCAGAAAATCTTTATTTCTGTCTTTTAGATAATGTATCTGGACGTATTGAATGCAAATTAGGCCCTATTTCAAACGTCATGGCCATCATTCATTTAACAGAGCTTTGTCAAGTCCGAAAATTCGACAACTCGTCAATTTAGTTGACGAAATTAACGAAAACAATATTTTTCTAAAACTTTATTTCTTTCCTTTAGATAAGTATCTTGACGTATTGAATGCAAATTAGGCCCTAGTTCATGTTTCATGGCGATCAGTCAACCAGAAGAGCTTCGTCAATT
Source organism: Serripes groenlandicus (assembly GCA_031761405.1). NCBI lineage: Eukaryota > Metazoa > Mollusca > Bivalvia > Cardiida > Cardiidae > Serripes > Serripes groenlandicus. The sequence goes on from JASEVX010000004.1 coordinate 136,509,410, forward strand.
CGTCAATTTAGTTGACGAAATTGACGATAACAATATTTTTCTAAAAACTTTATTTCTTTCCCTTAGATAAGTATCTGGACGTATTGTTGACGAATTGACGAACAAATTATTTTTCTGATAATCTTTATTTCTGTCTTTAGATAATGTATCTGGACGAATTGAATGTAAATAAGGCCCTATTTTCAAATTTCATGGCCATCAGTCAATAGAAGAGTCAAGTCCGTCAATTCATCAACTCGTCAATTTAATTGACGAAATTAACGAACAAAACTGTACGGATGTGAGATATTGCATTCTATGTCTTCTTTAGATATCCAGAACGTTGCAAACTTTAGTAATTATGTGGCCAAAAATGACAGCATTTGCACTGTAGAACACGTACATATATGGTATTTAGTCTGCTAGGTCGGTACAACATACAATGTGGAATTGACAAACGCAAAGCAACTTTCCTTCAGAAACTGTGTAAAATGCCTACGAATTGTCTAACTAACCAGATTTTCACTTATCGTCAAAATTGGTTTAAAACAATTCAATGTAATCGACAAAAATGTTTTATTTCCAATACTTTTAATTTATTGCAAAAATATTCGTCGTTGAACGGAAGTTTGAATGCGAGCGTCAGGAAAGAATTAACCTCCACCATGGCTTCGACCGTTTTGTGTTAAGGGAAACTGTCAGTCAGTGTGTGTAATGTAAAATATTAATACAAATATCCAGGGACACTTAATATCCGAATGTGTTCATTTCTCAATTGAACGGAATTTATATTTTTGAAAATATCAGTTTTTACAGTACTAATGATAGCTATAAACGTTGTTAAACTTCAGGGCTTCACTTAACAGCATGAGTGTATATGTGATAATTTCATGCGTGGACGCGCACCAGAATACTTTTTCTAAATACAGAAAGCCACCAACTGGAACCTGTGTACGTATTCAACTGAAGAAGAGTGTGCTGTGATGTTTGTCAACGTTTAAGTTTGGTGCGTTTTATACGTTTACAAACATCAAGGCTCATTTACATCTAAAATATGCAGTTGGGGACCGTCCACCAGTACGTGTGTACTTTAGGTAATTGCATGCGTTGACGCGCCACAGAATAAACTTCCCCAATGCAGAAAGCTATTAGCAAGAACCTGTGTATGAAGAGATTCAACCGAAGAAGAATATGCTGTGATGTGTGTCAACGTATATTTCGTTGTGTTTTATTTCTTGAAAAAACATCAGTGCTCATTTTCATGCATAGTTTGCTTTACGGGTTTGTTCACCAGTTCGTGTGTATGTGATAATTCCATACGTGATTGCGCCTCAAAATAATTTTCCAAATGCAGAATGATGTCATCAACTAGAACCTGTATATGTCGAAGTCCAAAATCAGGACCAATTTTCATATAATATATTCATTTATCTTCCGTTCACCAGTATGAGTGTATATATGATAATTTCATGCGTGGACTAGCCCTAGAATACATTGACCTCATACAGAAAGCCATCAACTAAAACCTAGGTATTTATCTATTCAACTGAACAAGAATGCGCTGTGATGTTTGTCAACATTTATTTTGTTGCGTTTTATACGTTGACAAACATCAGGGCTCATTTTCATTCCGGCAAGATAGGCATTTGGGTACCGTACCGTCCACCACTACGTGTGAATATATGAGTTCATTTCATGCGTGGACAAGCCCTAGAATACACTTACCCAACGAAGAAAGCCAAACCTCTGTAATTAGAGATAACACTTAAGTAGAATGTCAACGTTTATTTTGGTGCATTATACACGTTTTCAAGCAAGATATTCATTTGTGGTCTGTTCACCAGTATGTATGTTTATTTGTGATTAATTCATGCGTTGAGGCATTAGCAAGAACCTGTGTATGAAGAGATTCAAATGAAGTAAAATGTGCTGTGATGTATGTGAACGTATATTGTTATGTGATATAAACGTTGACAAACATCAGGGCCGATTTTAATACAATACATTCATTGGTGGTTCGTTCACTAGTATGTATGCATATTTGAGACAAATTCATGCGTCCCAATATACACTTCCCCTTAGGGAAAGTCATTAACAAGAACCTGTGTATGAAGCAATTTAAATGAAGAAGAATGTGCAGTGATGTTTTTCAATGTATATTTCGTTGGGTCTTAGCATAACACGAATGTATAGTCCCAGCAAATAAAACGTTTACCGAGGAAACATTGACGGAAAAGGAAAATTAGAACGTCCCCCAGTACGATGATGATAACACGACAAAGCGACAGTACGATGGTGAAAACGCGACAGTACGATGGTGAAAACATGATAATACGACAGTACGATGATGATAATGCTATATACTATAGTGTTTTCACCATCGTACTGTCGCGTTTTCACCATCGTAATATCGTAGTATCGTACTGTTTTCACCATCGTACTGTCGCGTTTTCACCATCGTAATATCGTAGTATCGTGTCGCGTTATCACCATCGTATCGTCATGTTATCATCATCGTACCGTCGCGTTATCACCATCGTACCGTCGCGTTATCACCATCGTACCGTCGTGTTATCACCATCGTACCGTCGTGTTATCATAATTGTACCATCGTGTTATCACTATCGTACCGTCGCGTTATCACCATCGTACCGTCGCGTTATCACCATCGTACCGTCGTGTTATCATCATCGTACCGTCGCGTTATCATCATCGTACCGTCGCGTTATCATCATCGTACCGTCTCAATATCACCATCGTACCGTCGTGTTATCACCATCGTACCGTCGTGTCTTCACCATCGTACCGTCGTGTTATCACCATCGTACCGTCGTGTTATCACCATCGTACCGTCGTGTTATCACCATCGTACCGTCGTGTCTTCATCATCGTACCGTCGCGTTATCACCATCGTACCGTCGTGTCTTCACCATCGTACTGTCGTACTATCGCCTTCCGGTGCGCATGTGCATGTTCAAAAATAGAAGATCTTCAAGTACAGCAGTACAAATGGACGAGTTTATACAATCTATACCTCTATCGCCCTTAGAGGGAATATGTCGGCCCGGATTAGCCTGATCAGAGTCGATACATTACGCAGAGTCCGTAATGTCAGTTTTCTCGTGGAATGGCTCATACAACATCAAAACTTGTTTCGCAATCGATGTAAAATAAATCAGTAGTTTAGAACTTAAAATATACAGCGTATATATATATGCTGTTTATAAATGAACTACCGTCAAATGTAACACTTCGTATAGTTTGCCTTTCTCGGGGATTTCTATGATGCTTGCAGGTCTAAATAGCGAACAGAGAAGATCTATGTCAAATATACTGATGAGGATCGTCGCTTATCGCTTATGTCCATTTTTAAAATAGCCACAATAACATGTGTATACATATTTGCAATGTTCTTAGAAAACGGAGTTTGTATAAACTCGTCCATTTGTACTGCTGTACTTGAAGATCTTCTATTTGTGAGCATGCACATGCGCACCGGAAGGCGATAGTACGACAGTACGATGATGATAACACGACGGTACGATGGTGATAACGCGACGGTACGATGGTGAAGACACGAGGGTACGATGGTGATAACGCGACGGTACGATGGTGAAGACACGACGGTACGATGGTGATAACGCGACGGTACGATGATGATAACGCGACGGTACGATGATGATAACACGACGGTACGATGAGGATAACACGACGGTACGATGGTGATAACGCGACGGTACAATGGTGATAACGCGACGGTTCGATGATGATAACACGACGGTACGATGATGATAACACGACGGTACGATGGTGATAACGCGACAGTACGATGGTGATAACGCGACGGTACGATGATGATAACACGACGGTACGATGGTGATAACGCGACAGTACGATACTACGATATTACGATGGTGAAAACGCGAAAGTACGATGGTGAAAACACGATGGTATATCGCATTATCATCATCGTACTGTCGTATTATCGTGTTTTCACCATCGTACTGTCGCGTTTTCACCATCGTTCTGTCGCGTTGTCGTGTTATCATCATCGTACTGTCGATTATCGCGTTTCAGATCAACACATTCATAGGCGATGGCCCTAACGGTATTCTGTACTATCGAGAGTAGGTTACTGTTATTTACAAACTTAATACTTAAAACAATAGACTTTACCGCCTTATAATGGTTAACGTTTGATATCGAACATATGTTCATGATACTTGTAATTGCATATTATAGTTCTCATTCAACGTATGTAGTGATTTCTTCAGTGGTATAAACAACTTGAAAAACTATATATATAAACACACCAATTAATATACATCTATATTCCTACTGATTTAATCACCTAATTGCGGTTTTTTTCAAATTACATGTTACATTAATTTGAAATACAAATTGCGCACATAAGTGTGGTGTGTAAACATTATTGAAATAATAATGAAGTCTTCTTTGACAAAACATTAAAAAAAAACACCAATGAAGTCATCTTTGACAAACATTGAAACATATGAAAATCTTCATTTCACATAGAAACATAAAAGCAAGAGATTTACTGTCAGCGAAAATGAGAACTGGGCTGAAAAATCTTACATACATACTTCAAGAATTAACGGTACATTTACAAGTACTTTATGATCCATAATCATTGTACGAAATTATGTGAAGAGTATTTTTCGTTTTTCTAGATATTGTCTCAAATGGGAGGAAGTATGTTACAGACATTAATTTGGAATTTGGTGAGGCTGAAATTCATGGCATTATCAATAATAGTCGGGAATACTTTTAACGTTGATATTCAACCTCCTGACATTGCAACTTAACCGAACATAGATTTAACTAATTTGCTTTTACATATGAAAAGTCAATCGTCGTAAAGAAAGAAGTTTTATCTTCATTTTAAAACAAAGTTGCTTAGTGGCCTACGCGGCATTTACATTGATCTGGAATACATAATACTCTATTTGTTGCAACTATTGTATCGTCTGTGTGACGCAATTTAGAAAAGTATTTTAGTCAAGCAAAAAAAGAAATACAATATCTACTTAAGTGGCCAATTTTTGGATCTATTTATGATGGTGGCATGCTTCCGCCACCACATAACCACTTAATTATCACGTTATATAACTAGTAAGTAGCTTAATTATCATGATTAGCATCTGATTAACTTGTTAACTTTTATGTTAACAGATACTTATGTGAACACAAAAAAGTATATGTACTGCCCAATACTGCTTACAGATACCTACGTAATGCCATTTTAGATATCTATGAACGTGTTATGTAACTAGTTAGTCAGATAAGTATCGTGATATTTATGTGGTTAACTAGTTAGTCAGATAAGTATCGTGATAATTATGTGGTTAACTAGTTATGTAAGTACATGTAGTTAGCCAGATAAGTATCGTGATAATTATGTGATTAATTAGTTATGTAATTATTTAGTCAGATAATTATAGTAACAGTATATGTACTGCCCACTACTGCTAACAGATACCTACGTTATGCCATTTTAGATATCTACGAACGTCATATTTAACTTATTAGTCAGATAACTATCGTGATTTTTATGCGGTTAACTAGTTAGTCAGATAAGTATCGTGATGATTATGTGGTTAACTAGTTATGTAACTAGATAGTCAGATAAGTATCGTGATACTTATGTGGTTAACTAGTTATGTCAGTAGTTAGCCAGATAAGTATCGTGATAATTATGTGGTTAACTAGTTATGTTACTAGATAATTGTCGGTATATTTACCTAATGAGAAAACGCGTTAATTTTTATGTTAACAGATACTTATGCCAACACAAAGCAGCCTATGTTAGTGCCCACTACTGCCAACAGATACCTATATAATGCCATTGTTGATATCTATTAAGTAGTTAAAGTGTTATATAACTAGTTATAAAGATAAGTATCATGATAACTATGTGGTTAAATAGTTATGTAACTAGTTAGTCAGATAAGTATTGTGATAACTATGTGGTTAACTAGTTATGTGGTTAACTAGTGTGGTTACGATAGGTAGCTGACTTACTAGTTACATAACTAGTTAACCACACAATACTCACGATAGTTATCTGACTAACTAACTAACCACATAAATATAACGGTTATTATCTGATTAACTAGTTACATAACACGTTAACCACTTAATAGATAGCAAAAGTGGCATTATGTAGGTACATCTTATCAGAAGTTGTCAGTGTTGACATAAGTATCTTTTAACATAAAATTAACGCGTTAATCAGATATTTATCATGATAATTAAGTGATTAGCTAGTTATATAACGTGATAATTAAGTGGTTATGTGGTGGCAGAAGATGCCACCATTGTAATTAGTTAGTCAGATTAGTATAACTAGTTAGTAAGATAATTGTTATATTTACTTAATGATAAAACCATTTTTAGATAGCTGTTAAGTGATAAACGTGTTATGTAAATAGTAAGTCAGTTAAGTAACGAGAAAAGTATGTGGTTAACTAGTTATGTTACTAGTTAGTCAGATAAGTATCGTGATATTTACTTAATAAGACAACCACTTTTTAGATAGCTGTTAAGTGATAAACGTATTGTGTACCTAGTTAGTCAGATACGTATCATGATGATTATGTGGTTAAATAGTTATGTAACTAGTTAGTCAGATAATTATCGCGTTAATTATCTGATTAACTAGTTAAATTACTAGTTAATCACATAATTATCACGATACTTATCTGACTAACTAGTTACATAACACGTTAACCACATAAGTATCACGATACTTATCTGACTTACTAGTTAACTACATAATTATCACGATATTTATTTGACTAACTAGTTTCATAACACGTTAACCACTTAATATATATCAAAAATGGCATTATCTAGGTATTTGTTGGCAGAAGTGGGAAGTAAAATAGACTTGTTTGTGTTGATATAAGTATCTGTTAACATAAGGATTAACGCTTTAATCAGATATTTATTATGATATTTAAGTGACTTACTAGTTATATAACGTGTTTATTAAGTGGTTATGTGGTGGCAGAAGTATGCCACGATGTAACATAATTCTATTAATTTACACTGGTAAACGATTGTTCAGTTTTTAGATGCATGTGTAAATATTTTGCTTTGCACACACAAGTTGAAATGTTCAATTGCTAGTATATATGAGGCATTGTATCGACCCTTCTTTCGAAATTACATCAGTTAAGCTGCCCCTGAGTCCATCATAGGACAACGAATCGTGACGAGATATTAATAGTCCAACAAAATGATCCGATCGATGAACCGTAACACCGCTTAAGAAGTACTTAGTCCCAGAAAGCCACAGTTCATCTTCGATTTAATCGTAATTCTTGAAAAATGTTCCAGCAACAACAACATCATGAACTTGTAGTATGATAACTGCGCGAATCTCATCTGCTAGCACAGTACGCTGCATAGTTTTCCTTCCTGAACAACACCAAACCACCCTGCAAGATAGGAAAATCATATTTGACAACATAGTGTATATACACAAATACTAGAGCAAAACCGATGATCGAAGTTATTAGATGTATATAGCCTAATCAATTGGTATCAGTAAAACACATGTACGAGCTGTTAACAATAAACGGCGTTTCTTATTGTAATGTTTCACTAATTCTACTAAATTAAATTTCTGCAGAAAGAAAACATACAGACAAGATGTTGTATTCCGAATAATGTAAACGGACAGCAAAAACATTATTTCTTTTCTAAAGGACACCAGGGAATTTCAGGAAATTATTTGCCTGTCTTTAAGCGAGTTGAATGGTTTGCATGTTGTGTTTTTCCGCAGCATTGTGGACAGGTGAAATTATCATTATCAGCCCACTGTTTTTAAAGAGAAAACAGCCCTCACTTTGTTTATAGAAGCAAAATATAAACCTATTGGCTTCCTCTTTCGTCGACATTTTGCTTGCCGATTCGGCTTCACGCCGGTGAATGTTCCCTATCCGCAACCATCTAACCATATCACTAGGATTATGGATGGTTCAACGTGATTTGGAGAAGGCGTATACATAGTCCAAAGAAAGAGAGTAATAACGTTGAATCCATTCGGACTTACTTTTCTTTGCAATCGTTATTGCTTGTATTTTCTAAGTAGCGTACAAAAGCATTTGCATGTATTCCTGGGTATGTCATGTATGGGTGATCACAAACTACATTTTCTTCAGCTAGCCAGTAATCTATAAAATTTTGAACAGTCGTATGGGCATTGTTATTATCTCGTGGCCTGGAAAAAATTGTAAAAATATTTATATTGTTCACCGTGAGTGAATGTTATTTTCAGCATATACATGTGATATACCTTCATACGTTTACTTTTTATACCCAATTTCAACTTCAATTAAATTTTCTGTTTTATCACTTCCCATACTTGTCCGGTTACCTACCCCTTGTCAGAATATATGGAAAAATATTATATGGAAACAATGGAACATAAATATTATACAACATATTCAAAAATGACAGTTGATGTCTGTTCCACTTATCAGTCATGTGACGTCATTATATGAAGTAATCAACCAGTACATGCGAATAAACATACATCACGCATATTCAACAGCAGGAAATTGATAGGTTGAAATCGATCTCTTATATATTTTTCAACGATGCGCGATTCAAAACGGTTAAATCTGATAAAACGTGTACGTAACATTCAATTTGTACGTTTAGCGGAGATGAACATAAAACCTTAAAACAGTAATGCATTGGAATCACGTGATTTTGTTAACTGTATAATTTGCGGTCTACAATAGCTGCACGAGAACTACGTTTTGCCCGCTCCCCTATCTAACTAGTACCACATCGATTATATTAAATTCGTGCATTCAAATGATAGTTATATAACAGTTTCCATGATCATTTCCCTTTTATTTTGTTTTGAAAAAGGAGAAATAAATACATATGGAAATAATACCTTAATACAATAGTGTATTGTATTGTATTTTGTTCTTGTTACTAATCTAGAAATTATGCTACATACGTTGGCAATGTACGGTTGATGCTGTACGCAATAAATGGCTGTTCAAACGAATAATGTTACACGTTAGTAAGCAACCGCTGCGCTTATATTTTGATGATTCAGCTCCGTCACTTTTATAAAAATAACAAAATCAATGGGGAATTTTAAATATACAACGTAAGGTATATATAAATTTATACATATGTAAATATAAGCATTAACTTTCCTGTTCTGTTCAGTTTGTCGGTGTACTTGAACATGTTAAAAATCTACTACGTCGATTATGAATTTGAACACTTAAAATATATACAAAATACACACCTATTAACACGCAAAAATAAATTGATTGTTAATCCTTAAACATATAACCATGTTCGACTAACAATAAAAGACAAAGGAAATCATTTTTAGAAATGATAATCTAAACATAAACAATATACATTTTAAAGCCATATAAATAGTTGAAGAATAATATTTTTCACCATTGAGATATTGTTGTAGTATATTGACCCCCGTGAAGTTCATTCCATGTTCCTTGTTCCTTATTCCTTATTGAAATGTGAAGATGGTTACTTTTTCTTTATTCCTTATTAAAATGTGAAGTTGGTTACCTTTTCCTTGTTATATACCGATTCGTAAGTATGGACTAACATTAATTAATGTGTTTTCCTACCGATTAAATTTCGTTATCGGTTTGTATATAATATTTTCTTCAGGGAAGGTATACTTTGTATTAGCAAAGATGACAATCCATCATTTATATCTGTAAAAAAAGTTACAAAATGTCATTGCAATTACCCAATCATTCGTACAATAGTGGTGGACTTAACATAAAATTAAATACACTGCGTTACCTAAGGACTAGCCCTTTCAAAACCTTGGAAGATGGTTTATTATTCCCTGGACAGGTTTTTTTTCGAACATTCGAACGTCAGTAGTGATTTGAGTTCTTGGTCAATTTCCTTTATGAAACCTTCATATTCTGATCCGTAAAAGTTGATCATGTACATTTCCCCATCGTCTTCATCAGCCCACTTTAGTTTAGCGTCAGTGAATTTGCACTTTTTCATCAGTTCCATACACTGGTATAGTTTGTGAAAGACTGGTCTCTTTTGATTCTGTAACGTTCGTACAAATTGGGGGGAATCATTATACCTGAGGAAAACAATTGTTAGGAAGTTGTCTATGGTGCTGGTGTTCACAAGTTTGCATATTTGTCGGTCGTGCCTCCCCATCCTGGCACTCTGAGTAAATGGCGTTTTTCATGCATTAAAACTTTTTCGATCTTTGATGTTTCACTTGTCTTGTTTTGAGAAGTTTGTCCATTCTTTCTGTTCTCAGATATGGAGGGAATTTTCGTCGCTGAAGTCTCTCTTTTCCTCTCTGACTTTGCTTTCTTTGTGAATTCCGGTTCTTCGGCTCCGATTTTCGTTGTTGCCCCTTCTTGCTCCAGTATTCTTTGGCCATGTCATAATAGAAACCCGTTTTTTTTCTTTAACTTTTTTTGTCAGACTTCCCAAATTTTTCTTCCAATATGCGAGCTTTTACAGATTTATATAGCTTCAGCACAAATACTGATGGTCTCAGTCTCACCCCTTTGCACACATCTTTCTTAATTACCTTAAACCATGATTCTACAGCAGCGTTGCTATCCCTCGTCATGTTCTGAAGGGCCGATTTAGTGGGTAGGCAGATACCACTCCATAGTGGAATTACAGCCATATGTTAAGGTGCTTACAAATCATTCAGTTGGTTTCCCTTTCGTCATTTCTTCACTTTTGAAGCTATGTTTTCAAAATGCTTGTGGAATGGAGAAACTCCCTTGATTGTTGCCCTCGCTTCCAATACAATTTCATCTTCTACGTCCTTTCCAGCAGATGTTTCCTCATATTTATGTATTCTGACATCATTCCTTTGAACTTGATCTGCAATGGATGCTATATTTTTAGTCACGCTTGACGTTTCATACTCGTTTAATAACACAGTTACCCACATCTTGAATTTACTACTAGCATCAGCTTCAACTTATTGCTATTTTTCCCGATGTCCTCTGTAAGACTTGTGGCAAAAGGCTTCATCATGTGTGCACAGCATAGGTGAATCAATGTCAACTGGCCAATGAATTGCTCGCTGTATTTACCATGCACTAGCTTCCATGATATATTGAGTAAACCTTTCACACTTACTCGATTAAATGCAACTAGAACACCTTGGATAAGTGCAAAGCTGAAATCCATTTCTATTTTTGCTGGTTGAAGTATTTTGTTAGTAACCTTGAAGTAATGATGCCTCAGTTGCAGAAGAAAATGTGTGATAGTTGGTACTGTGTGGTCTGTTGAAATCATGTCTGCAATGGAATATATGACAGGCTCTTGCAAAAGAAAAAGTATAGGTAGGGCCTTTTCTGATCTGTTATTGCATGTATCAATGAGCCTGTTGAATCAAGGTAAAGACATGTATATGTTGAACTAATACGTTTCAACTGGTCTTCAGACATACAAATCACTTTGAATGGACGAACTGATAAACTAACAATGTATGATGTGTCTTGGACATCGAATGAATCCCATAATAGTTCAAGATCTCCTACATAGTCTCCGGGGTTCATTTCTTTTTCGATAGCTCCAGAAGCAATTTTACACAAAACTTGCAATGATTGAGGCCTGGTCCAATTGTCATGCGACAGTTCTTCCTTTGGGGTTTCACCGAGTTCTTGCGCATACACATTAAATGCTCATTATTGTATTACCTTTTTGCCAATTTTGTCCCGGAGCTTGCCACGTACTTGACGTTTATTATTCTCTTCCTTACTATGATTTATTTGTCCCTGTTTTCCTACTACGATACAAACTGGTCGTCCTTTAATTGGCTGACGTTTAATTCGACATTTGAATTGACCGGAACATGCCATACCTTTGCATTTCGCCCTTCCAGTGAAAATATTCTCACTCTCCATTCGGAGACTTGTGCTGTTAATGACTCTTTTGTACATAAATCGCAAAACACAACCAGGATATTCTTCCCGGAAGCAATTGGATATCATATCTGACCAGTTATTGCGTAACCTGTGGTTTCTCCTTTCTGTTTTGGTCGTATGCATCATTGCATGTATATTGTTCCCATGGCAAAAACATATTTGTGTCCTCAACGTCGTTATCAACATAGAGTTCTTCATCACTTCTCAATATTTTGTCATCTGCTTTGTATGTATCCACATAGTCATTATGGTCTGTACGACATTTACCATTAACATCGTTGTCACTATGGTCACTTTCGCCCATCACTTTCGACTTTAACGTTACTTTAAAGTTGGTCGTTATCAACATAGAGTTCTTCATCACTCCTCAAGATTTTGTCATCTGCTTTGCATGTATCCACATAGTCATCATGGTTTGTACGACATTTACCATTAACATCGTTGTCACTATGGTCACTTTCGCCATCACTTTCGACTTTAACGTTACTTCCATGTTGGTTGTTATCAACATAGAGTTCTTCATCACTACTCAAGATTGTGTCATCTGCTTTGCATGTATCCTCATAGTCATCATGGTCTGTACGACATTTACCATTAATATCGTTGTCATTATGGTCATTTTAGCCATCACTTTCGACTTTAACGTTACTTTCATGTTGGTCGTCTCCTATCTCGCTCAGACTATCACACTTATCTATGTCGCCAGTAACGGCTAAAATACTGATGTGGCTGACCGTATCCAATTTGCTTTTGATTTTTGTTATAAGTTTTTCGAGTCTTTCAATATTTCCAGCTGGGCTAACTGATTCACTTTGAACAGCCGGCCTTTGACTGAAATTTCTTTTCTACTTTTTGGGAAAAACAAATTCCGAACTGTTAAATCTTTTGAATATTTTTGTTTCTCATTTTTTCATTTTGCTACCTTATATTAATAAGAGATATCTCGTTTTAGAAGTCATGTTGTCAGTGAAATGATCTTTTGTAGGACAGGTCCCATAACACTTGCTGGAAGCTGCTTTCTTGTATCCTTTTTCAAGATCGGATTGTAAATGGAGGCTCTTTTGTGTTAACAAGCTTTATTATAGCAATTTGACAATTTCAAGGGCCATAATCCAGTCTTGCATGGGCGGATCTCGCTGGTTTGCAAAAGGAACCGAGATCTCATCAATATTTAACTACTATCTAAATTGTGTGAAGATCGGATAGTAAATGGAGGCTCTATTGTGTTCACAAGCTGTATTATAGCAATTTTGACAATTTCAAGCCCTATAATCCAGTCATGCAAAGGCACATCTGGCTTGTTTTCGAAAGGAACTGAGCTCTCATCAATATTTAACTACTTTCTAAGTTTGGTGAAGATCAGATAGTAAAAGGAGCCTCTATTGTGTTCAAAAGCTCTATTATAGCAATTTTGACACTTTTAAGGGCCATAATCCAGACTTGCAAGGGCGGATCTGGCTTGTTTGTTAAAGGAACCGAGCTCTCATTAGTATTTAACTGCTTTCCAAGTTTAAGTGAAGATCGGATAGTAAATAGAGGCTCAATCGGGTTCACAAGCTGTATTATAGCAATTGACAATTGACAATTTCAAGGCCCATAATCTAGTCTTGCATGGGCGAATCTGGCTAGTTACCGCAAGGAACCGAGCTCTAATGGATATCTCACTACTGTATAAGTTTGATTGAGATACGGACGCACGCATGCAAGCACGCACGCACACGCGGACGGACAACGGGCACAACGCCATGATATAAGGTCTTCTGGCCTTTGAGAGCTAAACACAGCTTATTTGTAATGTTGTAACACATCATTTTGGCAGTAACAAATACTTGTATAGGAGTTGCAACCAAAGAATGTTCGATAATTGTACGTCCATGCATGTATGACTGTGATGAGACACACGCACTCACTCATGCACGCGCTCACATACACATATTTGTTTATTAATATACGGTGATTAATCACGGTAGATCGTAGTTTGTTTTCGCGTTTTACAGCTATTAACGATACTTGTATTAATTCAATGATTGGGGTTTAACGTTCATAAGACGGAACAACAAACCTCCCCTTTCGCAAACCTAAAACGTCCTGCCAAATTTGGTTACAATTGGTTTACACACTCTTGAGAAGTTGCTAAAATTATTTACTATGTACAGTAAAGCGTCCCCTAGTGGCCCATTTATTGACGGATTTTGTTTTCATTCGCAAACTTTGTAGGATCTGAGATACGGATCCAACATTTAACAGAAGAAGCACAATGAGCCTTTAGAAGAGCCCGATATATGAAGATATAGAGCCAATTGCTTCATTTTGGTCACGTGAGCTAAAACGTTAGTATATTTAGTCTTCGTTTATGTCTCTGACGTTGAACCTTGGCCCTATGACCTTTAAACTTTGCAAAGATAATCTTCATATTGTCCCTAAACTTCTAATATATCTATGTATACAAACAGTCAACCATCTTATATTGTGTCCGTAACTTTGATTATTGTTATAATTCCTAACAACTGTATGATGTATAGATATATACAAAAGAAATAAACATTTTTTTAGATAAAATAGCTATTTCAGTCCCCAATTGTGACCGTGACGTTGACGTTTGACCTTGTGACCCTGACACAATCACACTCTTTAAATAATTACTTATTACTGTCCAACGCATAGATTAGACAATTAACATTTTAAACTCTGAACTTTGACTCCCTGGGTTGGCTCCATTTATGGCCGTAGAGATTTAATTTAAACAAACTTTATTCTACATCCCTAGGACATCATGTATTACTAATTATCTGTGGTACGTAGTAAAGCAGAGAATGCTTGTCTTAACACGGTAAACACACAAAGGGTTATTGTGTATTGTAGTTGCACGAGATGTGCTGCACAGGATGTGCGCTCGGTATGAGTATATATAAGGTAGTTATAGGGCGTGTTTGTCAGGTCCACGCTAGACTTCGCTCGTTAGACTGCTTATACAGAATGCTATTCGATTATTTTGAAAGTTATATGGCTTCACACATTAAACTTGGTTGAGTTCCGACAGCCTGATTTCCCTAGGGGTATTCCGAGAAACACTGGTTGTTTCGCGCATGCCACGGATGCACGGTTCCAATTTAAAAAAGGGGTTTTACGTGGGCGGCCAGGACCCTTTTGATGGGAGATACATGTATGTGAAGCTTGCTAAATAAAAATTACTTACTATAAGTATAAAAGATGGTGGATTGGGATAATCTTAATACATGTACATTTATGTATATATGCATGCGCTGTTTGCGCATATTGGTCGCTCTGTCTAACAACAAAGCGCTCGTCTGGGCCGTTGCAAGAAAGGTGTTGTTGTTTTGTATTTGGGAAGGTGTTCAGACTACTAAATTGCCAAATTGTGTTGTGGGCCCTTTTCTGAGAACTGCATACACTATATTTTAACAAATAACCTTACCATGCTGATAATTTGTGTCAAGTTTGGTTAAATTTGTCCAAGTGATTCAGGAGATAAGTCGACGAGAAATCAGTATACTCCCCGAAACATGGTCGACTCGGAAAGCATCTGTTGTGTCAGTATATTTTGATACAAATGGATGGTTAATTAATAACTAAAAAACATTCCTGATACGAGTGTCTACAATATTTTAGGCACAATATTCTGTCAAACGTCACTTAGAGTTATGACCTTTGACATACATGGTCTTGTAGCGGTCCTCATTAAATGAGTGAATATCTAAGAGTTGTAGACATGACATTGCAGAATAATGTATTCAAGTCTGACCTTGACCTTGGGTGTAACTGGATGGTTCATGTGCATGACACATCATCTTGCTATGAAGAGTAATTGTGTGAAGTTGTATTAAATCCATTCAAGCATGTGGAAGACACAGACTGGACATGTCAGACAAGCCCAAGAATGTATGAGCCCAAATAGTGACCTAGGCCCTCAGAGAAGGTGGGCTGGGTGATGTTCTTGACACATCATCTTGTTATGAAAAATAATTGTGTAAAGAAATATCATAATCCATTCAAGCATGTGGAAGATGCAGCCCGGACAAGACATTTCGGACGTAAAATGTTTGAGCCCAAAGTTAACTTTGACCTTGGGAATAGGTAGCTTGGTGATGAAATTGCGGACAGACAATGTTTTTTGCTCAAACTGTGACCTTGACATTGAAAGTAGATGACTGGGTGACGTGCGTGATAAATTATCTTACTATGGAGAATAATTATGCGAAGTAATATCAAAATCATTTTTAGCATGTGGAAGATACAGCCTGGACATGAAATTGCGGACGGACAATGTTTGAGCCGGCCTTTAGGGGACTAATAAAATACACCCTATGTTGTATGTCTTCTTTACCATATTTATAAGGCTTAGAAGTTCTAAAGCTTACACTCTAGGCATAACGGGTAAAACAGTCCAAGTTCCTCAAATTCATGTCTTTAAATGAATAGGTAGGTGGTAACCCAACGAAGACATTTTTTTATTAATAGTTTAAACAACGTACAAACCTTTCTATTTTCGACATTTGACCTGTAAGTGTGACCTTGACCTTTGAGGTACAGGCCTGTGTCTTGTGTGCCACATGTCACCTCATCATGATGAATGTGTGTGCCACAACAAATATTGTATGTGTCTACCACGACAAAATTTCGTACGATCCATTGTGCCCTAGGCTTTACACAGGTTATATACTACCTCCTGATGTAGACGGGTCAATTGTCGACTATATAAAGACAAGGGTCAACCCTTTCCGACAAACAGACGCTCTTTGACGCCTCTGCAGCAAACGATTTTTGAAAACATTGTTTCAAAAGGAGAAATTGCTCGAGATTGTTTTAACTCGATTCATTAATTATACTAGTATAGGTACAGAGTGTCAATACTTTTGCTTAGATGTTTGCAAAGCCGTCTGCTGCAGATGTTTTGTGTGTGGGAAAGGGTCAAATAACATCAGTGTGTCAAGGATACATCATCTAACCAAGTCTCTATGTAATTTATTCTATCTTATATGGCTCAGGCTTCTTAAATGCAGACGTTGTTCAGGTATCTGCAGCAGACGACTTTTTAAACATGTTGAAACAAACAGAAATTAAACATAATCATGTTAAGGAAACGGATCGGAGAGTAATACATGCCAGCATTCTAAGAAAATGACCATTACAAGAACATTATCACGGCTTTAACTCTTGTCCACATACAAACGCTTTCTGACGCCTTTGCAGCAGACGACAATCTCTATTTAATTGTATCTATATAAAACGGCCGACTTTTCATGAGTTAAACACACATGCGCCGTGTCCAGCGATTTGGCTCTTAATGCACAGTCTCACCAGTGACTTCACTTTTGGCTAAAATGTTATATAGACATTTCTACATTTCAACCTTTCCCACATACAAAAAACCTGTAGCTGAAGACTTTGGAAAGTCTCTTTCTATAAACGTTTAGTTTTAGAATACAGTTGATATCATTGTGGAAAATAGTAATTTCTCCTTTTTTCAAAACGTTTTTAAAAGTTGTTTGCTGCAGAGGCTCAAAATTATGCCAAAGATTTAATTGATATTACTTTTGATAAAATAAACTAGAAGCCTATATCCACTAGCTGTACCCCAATGTGATCTAAAAGGATTCCACGTCGGACTGTCAATAAGGCCCCAAGTCGCCTGACGCGATTTATAATGAAGTACAAATAGAATGCGTGTGCCTAGTTATAATTATGACTGTGACTTTATATATGTGTGTGTGTGTGTTTATATGAAACCTTTTACGACTTTGCAGCTGTGTAAACTTTTGAACTTTCATTCTCCTTCTTTTCCTTCAGATATACATATACTGTTTTAGCTGACGACTCTTTTCAAGAAAACAAAACGCTATTTTCGGTATTTTGGGTAATTATGATAAGTATTATAATGGAAGTATAAAACTAATTAAACATACCTTTATTCCGCTCCAATGATTCAAAAGGGTATTTTGATACTTCATAAATATTTCCTCTATTGTTACATTTTAAAATTGAATAAAAAACTTCAATATTTCTGTTTGCAAGCCATTGAGCCATTAAAGTATGTCTTTTGTATATGCACATAAATAAGACGCTGGAAGAAAAAATTATATTCGTCTTCGATCTATGGACAAATGTTTTCCTTTTTAATTGATGAGATCATATGAAGAAAATATAAAATTTGACAAAGTTTTCTTTAATAAAAGTTCGGGTGTAAACAGAAAATTGAAAAGTATATAATATAATGCTTGTGGCGTTACGTCTATATCACTTTGCCATTTTTCCTTGAAAATATATTTTAATCTTGGCGTAAACACTTATAAAACTGTCATTACCAAAACATTATGAAATATCCAAACATCTGTTACGAGCTATGATAGGGTGGACTAACTTCCTTTTCAAGGATAGTTCTTTGTAAAGTTTAAATAAAATGGACTCCCGGTTAAAATAAATAATAACTAAACGAATGACTCAGTTTTAACTTCTCCTTTAAATAAATACTGCTCTCCTTTATAATACATAAACTGTAGATTCAATGACAAATAAGACTAAAAACTTACTAAGACAGATAAAAATAATGAAAATGAGTAATCTTGTGATTAATGCCTGATGGGAGTCCCTGAAGAAGTTGTGCACAGCTCTTATATAGGTAAGAGTAGTGCACAGCTTTCCATGTGCATTAAGAATAATGCGCCAATAAAACTGTGCGAAATTCAGTGGAAAACGCGCATTGTTCAGCGGCGCAGTCAAAACGCACATCAGACGTTGTGCACTGCACAAACAGTGCACAGCGGATCTTGTGCATTCTGACGTTTGACACTCGCTGGCGAGAAATATGCCTCGGAATCAATAAAGAGAAATGGAAAATTACCCAAATGCAATAGGCAATACAAGTAAAAACACTAAAACTGCCAATACTAACTAAAGTGTGACTGTATTTGCCCTATTTAAACACTGAAAGAGAATTACAGTGACGACTTGGGTTGTGAAAGAATCAAAAGAACGCCCACTGTCAACTTTGACAGCTTCCCACAATGCATTGCAATGACAACAACAACCACAACAACAACAATCATGTCTGCAAATACACAACTCTGGCAAAATCGAGTCAGGTTTAAATGGAAATACATACCATACAGACTATGACAACAGGTAACTACTCAATAAAATGAATGCTTGTACATTGCAAATACTGCAAGGTAAACTAAGGCCTGTACTTCCAAAGCACAAACATTAAATCGGCGATTAGTTATGAAAAATCTGGTAGGGCAAATCTAGGTCAAAACTGACTACCAATACATATGAATAGATGCAATATAAATGAACATGTCATATTCGAGACATTACAATACCCCCTTCCTAGCATGACAAAGCTCCGCCTGTCATGCTTATACTGCATTAAGACTTAAAAAGTTATCCAATATACAATTGAAAGTGTTCCTTTAAAGTGAAATAGCACTGGCAAGTTACTTCTGCACCTTTAAAGGATACTTTCCCTAACAGTTTTCATCAGATGGTGATCTGACCTGCAATTTATTAAGCTGCAACCTCCGTTTAGACATGTCTATTAATATTATTCATGAATCAATAATATCATAACAACAACCATTTTTAAAAATCTGAGGAAACAATTAAACACAATGTTTCTTAACCCTATGCCTGACTCTTTTAACTTTTGAACAGTATATCATTGAAACATTTGTCTTTGTTGAAATAACTTAATGTTTTCTAAGATGTCTTAGCTTGGCAAAGCTCTGACGGTCATGCTTTTACTGATTTAAGACTTATGAAATTAACCTCATCTATAATTAATTGAAAATGTTCCTTTAAAGTGAAGTAGCACTGCCACGTTGCTTCTGCACCTTTAAAGAATACTTTCCACGACAATTTTCATCAGCTTTAGGATCTGACAGGCAGTTTATTGAGCTGCAACCTCAGCTCAGATATGTCTATTAATATATTTCATAAATCATTATTATAACAACAATTTATTCTTTAAAAACAATGACAAAATATTTAAACACCATGTTTCTTAACCGTTTATCTAACTGTGGTGACTTTTAAAGCTTCCATAACAAAATATCATTGAAAACATTTTTCTTTGTTAGAATACCATGCCTACTTTGTTTTTGCTAAGATGTCTTCAGGCTGCGTAGCATATGAATGTATATCAGGTAAATGGTTAATTAACAACTATAAAAACACTATACCAAACATATGTTCAGGGTATACAGAGTCACTGTCTTTATATACCCTTCCAGTCATAAACACATAATCCTATGAGAGGAACTACAATGTCCTATAGGTCACTTTAACACTGATATGCAGAGAATTGTCCACACTAAATGCTTTAATAGCTTAGTCATTAATGAAATGTTGATCACTTGCATGAATGCAACACTTAAGAGTTACTTCAGTATTACTGATTAGTAAAGTCTTAATGCATTGTTAAAATTAGCTATAAAGCTACACTTTAATACGCGAAAACTGTATAGATAAGTTCGAAAGTAAGTTACATCACTGTCTTAGAAGTGTTCACAGTCGTAAGCGTGTTCCTTCGAAAGTTTGGATATATATAAATGATAGTTTGTTAGTAATTTGGTCTGGCACCTGGGGTTCGTTAGTAGGAAGGTTTCATCGACATCAGAGGTATGAAGATAGTTTAGTATGTTATCAACATGGGAGGTATTCACTGTTTGTAAGTGGTTTTCATCGGCATCAGAGGTATATTGACGATAGTTAAATGTTATCGACATGAGAGGTATTCACTGTTTGTAAGTGGTTTTCATCGGCATCAGAGGTATATTGACGATAGTTAAATGTTATCGACATGAGAGGTATTCACTGTTTGTAAGTGGTTTTCATCTGCATCAGAGGTATATTGACGATAGTTAATGTTAGTTTATTGGGAAATGTAGTTAATGGTTAGTTTGTTAAAATTGGCGGTACTTAAATTTTTCATTGGTGTCTGAGATTCTTTTTTTTCACATTTGGTATTTCTGTTTCAGCGTCTATAACGTCGGTCCCAGTCCCTGCGCCTACTGTCTTGATTGCTGGATTTGTGGTATTTTGATTCTGGGGTATTTTCTTTTTGTTCCCTACGTCTTTTCAAATCTTTCGTATTCTTCGGTGCTTCAGCCGCTGCTGTCTTCTCCTTAGGTTGAGTTGCACCTCTATTAACAAGCGTATCACTCAGGTCTCTGACCACCTGAGCAAGCTGGACAATAGAGGACTCCTGCTGCTTCAACACCCGTGTGTTCTCCTCCACTGCACTCTTAACATCTCTCAGCACCTGCAGCTGCTCAACTGAGAAGGCGGATGATACTGCTTCTGAACAAATGCTACCTACATGCTGGACCTCTGGCTCTGGAATTACTGAAAGCGGCTCATCCAGAGTTGGTGTGTTGTAGTAATTAGGCAACACCTGCTTCAGAATGTCCTCATCCTCCTCCTCAATTGAAAGGACAACATCACTGCGGCTTGGGGCTGCTGGTTCTTCGACTATCTGTGGTACAAACTGTAAAATAGGTTGCTGGTTTAGGACCGCAGTGGCGGTGGCAGAGTTCAGCAGGTGCTGAAGTTGAATGATTAATGGGGATGACAACTGGATGGGTGCAGGCTGTGTTTGTGATGGCGTCCCGCAAAGTTGGGCAGAGTGCACTGGCGTCTGAGCGCGGAAAGGTGATTCTGGGAGGCCGGTTGGGAATGCCACATTCAGAGCTGTGTTGAGTAAATCGCCTTTCCTCTTCCTAGACGCCCAATGCCTAGCTGACGCCTCCCCTGATAAGGCCACCAGGTCTTTGTCGGTAATTGGATATGGCGACCTGTTTTCCACCAGCATCTCGTCCGAATTCACGACGTTTTTCTCCCTCAACATCACAGCATGTCTGGGAAATGATCGAACATGGTCCATCAACTCAGTTTTCTTGAAACATCGAAACAAGCACAGGGTGCAGTAAAATGGCACATCATCAAGTCCCAAATGTTGCTTTAGTATGTGGCCCATTACCCTGTACTTGGCCTCTATGTATGTTCTGTTATTCCTATGGAGGCATCTCAAACATTGATAGGCCTTTCTTTTGTTGTCGTTGGTCGATGTTATATCAGACATTTTCTGAAAAATACCAAATTGAGGCTATTTGAGTAACTTGCTCTTTTTAACACCCCATGCATCGTAACCTAGCTGACTTTTGATTTTTCTGAGCTGATTGGAAATTTATCTGGGAAATAAACATTCCCTGTGACTGATATATATACTCTACATCTATGACCTGTGGTTAACCTTAGCATGGCACGATCACTACGGTTCACTTTACCCACTACCCCAGGTAGTCTTTACTGGTGCATTGGTCAGACGAAAAAACTCACTCTCTTCTACCTTTTCTTGACTTTGATTCTTTCTCTCCCATCTCGATACTATCTCTCGCTGCTCAATCAACTTTCATACTTAGCTTCATCTCTTAAACCCACACATTTACTTTTATCTACTCTCTGACAACCAGCAACTCTACATATTCTGAACCTTATCACGTTTGCCTATGGTCATCTATTACTAGTACTCACAGTCACCAGCACCCCAATCATGACTGGCGATCTTCTTTATTTTGCATGGTTTTGCATGAAATGTTTTTCTTACATGTATTCTACCTTGGAAATTTCTGAATTCATGTAATTCGGTAAACAACTTATATTCTCCCCTTTAAGATTATTTAGCATACTTTGACATGAGTTATATGAATATCAATTTTAACGGTAACAGCAACTTGCAAGTAACGAAATATCTATATACATGTACATGGGCATCATCAAATCATAGTTTCACTTCAATAATCATTGCATCACAGCACTACTTCTTCATCATCTTTCTTCTGGCTTTAATTATCCAACCTGGTGTGTTAAGTCCCTCATACAACTTGATTTTATCGTGATGCACCAGCTTTTCCTTTCCTGCTTTGTCCATTTGAATGACAAAGTTAATATGATTCAAATTTTGCTTGATCATGTAGGGCCCTTTATATGTTCTTTCAAGTTTACGTGTTACGCCCTTTTTAATACCCTCTGACAGAAACCAGACCGCGTCGCCAATCTTGTAGTTATGATGGACTATTCTTGCATCATATATTGTTTTGTTTCTCTGGGCTGCCACTTTCAGGTGGTCACGTGCGATGGTATGTGCATGTTGCATCTTTGACCTCAACTTGTCGACATAGTCTCCATAAGTCGTGACGTCAGTGCCGTTATAGATTGTAGTGCTTCCAAATACTAGTTCTGAGGGTAATCTGACTTCTCTTCCCATGGTTAAAAGATTTGGAGTAAGGCCTGTACTCTCATTCGGGGTTGACCTGTAAGCACTAGCTAAACATCCCAGGTTAAGATCCCATTCATTCTGTTCTCCGCAAAGGTAAGCTTTAATCATCCTAATTAAAGTACGATTGAAGCGCTCTACTTGTCCGTTACACTTCGGATTTCGTGGACTTGTCCTAGTTTTCCTTATTTGCAACATCCGGCACAACTCTCGGAATATCTTACTTTCGTAATTTCTTCCCTGGTCACTTAGTATTGATAAAGGACATCCCCACCTGGCAATAAAGTCATTTAATATTCTTGTTGCACATGTCTCTGCAGTCTGATCCGGAACTGCTAGTATTTCAACATACTTGGAGAAGTGATCTGTCAGGACTAAAATATACCTATTTCCTCTGGGTGTAACTGGTAACGGCCCTATATAGTCTGTCGCTACTACATCCCCAGGTGCACCAGCTTTAACTGTTCCCAAGGGGGCCTTAGGTTTTTTCACAGGTTTTTTTATTGTAGCACAGGTGTCACACTGCTTTAAATACATTCTCACATCATTCTTCATCCCATACCAATAGAAACTCTGTAACAACTTCTGATATGTTTTTTTACATCCTAAGTGACCAGCTATAAGTGAGTCATGGAATTGAAAAAGAAGCTCCCTTTTCAATGATGCTGGTACTAAGAATTGGTTATGGCTTCCACATCCATTCTTTCTAGTAAACTTCTTGAAAAGAGCGCCATTTGAAACTGATAAGGAATCCCATATGATCCAGTAATGTCTAGTAACAGGGCTTAATGCCAACATGTCGTTTGTGCTTGGTTTCGTCCCTTCGACTTTTGCATTGTAGATTACGGATATCTCAGGGTCATTCTCTTGAAGAAGGGCAATGTCATTCAAGCTGCGGTCTCCTGCCCATGACCTTATATGTATGTTTTTTTCTACATCATCTGTACGATTAGATGGGCCAGGTTTTGGTTCTGAAATAGCCCGAATAATTTTTATTGATTGTTGTGTGCCTTCTTTTCCCAGACTGTTATTCTCGTTTTCGATTGACTGTTGATCTTCATCAAGACTTGAATGTACCATATCTCTGGCCCTTTTTACGCACTTTTTACACGGTCCACACTTCAATGGCTCAGTCATATCCTCCAATGGACAGTCACAATCTTTTGGGTTGTCACATCGTGACAGGGCGTCACAGTGCCCTTGCTTTTTCCCTGGTCTGTACTCTATTGAAAAGTCGTAGTGCGACAAGATTTCTATCCATCTGGCTATTTTGCCCCTGGGCTCTTTAAGTTTGTACAACCAGATTAAGGCTTGGTGGTCACTCCTAACAACAAATTTTCTCCCAAGGAGGTATTGTCTGAAATACTCAATGAAGTAGCGTATTGCAAGTAGTTCTTTCTCTGTTATGCAGTAGTTTTTTTCTGCTTTGTTGAGTGCCCTACTTGCATAAGCTATAACCCTCTCACGACCACTATGTAATTGATGCAAAACTCCCCCAATACCAGAATCGGATGCGTCTACATCAAGTATAAAGCTGCCCGCATTATCTAAAGGGTATCCCATAATTTCGGAACCTATCAGCATTTTTTTTACTCTATCGAACGAATCTTGACAGGCGTCACACCACTTGAACTCTTTACCTTTCTTTGTTAATTCGACCATTGGACGTACTATCTTTGCAAAATCCCGTACAAACCGGCGGTAATAGGAACCTAGGGCCACAAACTGCTTAATTTGTTTTGGAGAAGTTGGCACGGGCCATGCAGCTACCTTAGCTATGTTCACTGGGTTGGGTTTAATACCAGAGCTAGAGACAACATGTCCTAAAAAGGTCACCTCCTCCTGTAACATCTCACATTTTTCTGGCCGAAGCTTGAGCCCTGCTGTTTGTAAACGGTTGAGAACTTCTCTCACCCTGCTAATATGTTCGTCGAAATCTGTCCCAAAGACTATAATATCATCAATGTATATAAGGCAAGTTTCCCATTGTAGACCCTGCAATGCTAGTTCCATTGTACGTTGAAATGTACTCGCAGCATTGTTTAGCCCGAAAGGCATCCGTAACATTTCATAGTGTCCAAATTTGCAAACAAAGGCGCTTTTCGGTATGTCACTTTCTTTCAAAGGAATTTGGAAGTAGCCGCTCGTCAAATCAAAAGTACTAAATAAGGTTGAGCCCGCGACGGCGTCAAGACAGTCTTGGATTCTGGGTAACGGAAAACCATCAGGTCTAACAAGTGCATTGACTCGGCGATAGTCAACACAAGGTCTTACACTACCATTTTTCTTACGAACCAGGACAATCGGACTGGCCCAAGGTGATGTACTTTTCCTTATCACGCCTTTTGCTAGCATATCTTCTATTGCATTTTTCTCTTCTTTAGCATACGCCATTGGGACTCTTCTTGGGGGCTGTTTAACTGGTTCAGCGTCGCAAGTGTTAATTGGGTGCTCTGCTAAGTGTGTAAGGCCTATATCCCATTCATTTCTGGAGAATGCATTTTGAAAGTTATTCAATAATTCTGCAATAACACCCTTTTCTCTACAATTCTTGTTCTCTGTTGATCTGTAAAACAGATCGGACACATGTTTGGGCACTTCAAAGCTTATGTTTGGGTTCTTTACTTCAGATGCTTTTGGTACTTTTATTTTTGGCTTAATGATTTCAACTCTTCTTATGGTTACATTATCAGTATTTTGTCCTGGATTTTCTTCCTCGACCAGAGTTGTTTGAATTTTGTCTATTTGCTCAGCTTGAGCGATAACTGCATCTTGATTTATTGTCACCGAAGTCGCAAACGCATTCAGCACACGCACTTTGTTTGTTACGCTACTATTAATATCCACTAAAACAGTGGCCATCTGTAGGGGATAGGTATCTTTAAAATGTTCTGTAGGTTCAATGATAAAATTCGAGTTTGCGCATGACTCATCACTCGCTGTTCTTTCCACATACACATCGATCAAAGCCTCACATTGCGGCGGAATAATTGTGTGATCAGCAACTGCTACTTTCCTTATACTATTTGTTAGCCCTATCTGTATACAAGGGATCTCTTTTCCTCTTAGAATTATCTTTCCTTTGCTTAGAAGAATGTCAGCTGGGCCATGTTCATCATCCTGAAGTATGTCAATTCCCAACAAACCTTCATCTTCTATGTCGGCGACTATCAGTTCTTTCTTTAGGTGGATTGGACCAATTTCAATGTTGAAGATTGCTTTCCCCAGTTCTTTGAGTGGAATACCACCTGCACCGGTTAAACATGCTGTTTTAGTCAATGTGGGCCTCTTTTCTTGTGGTATGGTTCTGTAGGTCTTTTCCGAGAGAATTGTTTTTGTTGCCCCAGTATCTGTAGTGAAAATCATTCTTGTTCCTTCTACTGTGCCCTTAACGTATACTCCATCACTGAATGGCTTTCTTCTACGGATGATGAATTGTTCTTCGTGCAATCCTGTGTCTTTATTTCCCTGGCCAATTTCTTTACTTATTGGGGCTTCACCGCGGCCTGTCGATTCAGCCCATTCTCGTTTAAAGCCTGATTATTGCCATTTGAGAACTGGTTTTGTTGTATATGTTGGGATACTCCCCTTCTACTGCTGTAATCGTTTTGCTTATTTAAGGGACACTCTCTTGCGAAATGACCATACTGTTGGCAGTTGAAGCAATTTCTTCCTTGTTTGTTGGTTTGCCTGCTCTGGGACAATTGTTCAAATTTTGCCAATATTTGCTTGAGCATTTCTTCTGCACTTTGCTCTTTAATTGTTTCTTCATTGACTGGCTTGTCAGGACTTGTTGGTGTTTTACTTCGGCTGTCACTGTTTTCTCCTTTAGCCCTAGATCGTACCTGGCAAACATATTCTTCATCTCCACTATCCCTTTCATCCTCACTATCGTCTGTGTTTCGCGCGCTGCGCACAAATTTTTTCATTTTCTTTTCATTATACGGGTTGCGTCCATAATTTTGTCTTGTCTGGATAAAATTTACGACATGATACACAGCTTCATCGATATCGCTAGGGTCTTTAACATATTCTACTTCACATCGCACATCTTCATCTCTGAGTCCATCTAGAAATTTCCTAACCAAGTCTTCTCTTCTAGTTTGAGTGTCTCTCCCTCTATGCCCCTTATCGTACAGACGCTTAAGTTCAGCTGCAAATTCTTCCGCAGTTTCATTTTGTTTCTGAGTTCTTCTATTAAATTTGGCTGCGAAAGTTTTTGCAGTTTCTATTACTCTAAATCTGCAGTCTAACTCTGTGGCTAATGCTTCATAATCATTCAGAACGTCTCTCCTCAGCTGCGTGAACACGAAATCACCCGCACTACCTTGTAGTTTTGGAAGAAGCTCGTCCAGTTTATCTTCAGTCGTCCAGCCCTGTCTTTCTGCTACTGCTTCGAAGCGGTTGATCCATACCCTCCAATCTTCCTTTCCGTAAAAAGCTGGTATCTTTATCTGACTACGGTTATGATTGGAATCTCTCCTTGGTCTGGTTCGCATCCTGCTATTAGAATTACTGAAGTCGGCTTGATAGGGATCTGGATTAGTGTTTCTTACAGGGTGTGTGGGTCTATGAGGGGTTTGTTGACTTGCCAGGGTTTGAAATACCGTTGATCTCTTTCTAGGATCATGGTCTACCTCTATCAGATCTCTGAATCTAGACTCTGAGGGATGTTGCTGCTGTGCTGTTTGGGAAGATCTATCAACATTTGTAAAATTTTGTCCCGGGCAACTATCGTTGTAATCATGTTCGACATTCGGATGCTGCTGAACAGTTGGTTGAGCTGAAGGCGTGTATCTTCCCATTGTACGGCTGTTCAGGTTACCTAAAACCTCAGCCACACCTTTTAGAACTCCTGTCATTTGACTTTGCATCTCGACCATCTTTCTGATTTCTTCAGCCATGTTAAAGGTTTCAAATTGTTTTTGTTTTAATTGGGTATCAGCTTGGCCTAAATCAATTTGAGGTCTATCGTTATAAAGGTAATTTTCATTGTCTATTAAAGAGGGTTGCTGATCTGGCTCTACACATGTTGAGGGCTTAAAAAATATCTCATTCTCCTGTTCTGAATCTGTTTCCGACATCTTTGTTTTGGGTCTTGATCGCAAGGGATAAAATTAAATCCCACACATCTGTCAACCATAAATATGTTACGAGCTATGATAGGGTGGACTAACTTCCTTTTCAAGGATAGTTCTTTGTAAAGTTTAAATAAAATGGACTCCCGGTTAAAATAAATAATAACTAAACGAATGACTCAGTTTTAACTTCTCCTTTAAATAAATACTGCTCTCCTTTATAATACATAAACTGTAGATTCAATGACAAATAAGACTAAAAACTTACTAAGACAGATAAAAATAATGAAAATGAGTAATCTTGTGATTAATGCCTGATGGGAGTCCCTGAAGAAGTTGTGCACAGCTCTTATATAGGTAAGAGTAGTGCACAGCTTTCCATGTGCATTAAGAATAATGCGCCAATAAAACTGTGCGAAATTCAGTGGAAAACGCGCATTGTTCAGCGGCGCAGTCAAAACGCACATCAGACGTTGTGCACTGCACAAACAGTGCACAGCGGATCTTGTGCATTCTGACGTTTGACACTCGCTGGCGAGAAATATGCCTCAGAATCAATAAAGAGAAATGGAAAATTACCCAAATGCAATAGGCAATACAAGTAAAAACACTAAAACTGCCAATACTAACTAAAGTGTGACTGTATTTGCCCTATTTAAACACTGAAAGAGAATTACAGTGACGACTTGGGTTGTGAAAGAATCAAAAGAACGCCCACTGTCAACTTTGACAGCTTCCCACAATGCATTGCAATGACAACAACAACCACAACAACAACAATCATGTCTGCAAATACACAACTCTGGCAAAATCGAGTCAGGTTTAAATGGAAATACATACCATACAGACTATGACAACAGGTAACTACTCAATAAAATGAATGCTTGTACATTGCAAATACTGCAAGGTAAACTAAGGCCTGTACTTCCAAAGCACAAACATTAAATCGGCGATTAGTTATGAAAAATCTGGTAGGGCAAATCTAGGTCAAAACTGACTACCAATACATATGAATAGATGCAATATAAATGAACATGTCATATTCGAGACATTACACATCTCTGAATCCATATCTAAATAAATGATCATTTATAAATGTCGGCCAAGTACTTCGTCCAGATTCATCAAGTATAAATAACATGAACAAACATTGTTTGGGTATCTTTTGTTATCCATACGAACACCATATAAGCAGTACTTATTGCAGTTTGGCATGTATGTAATATACATATGAGGTTACTTGATTAAGTGTTAGGTCACGATTTGTATTTGGTTTTATATTATTGTGACGCTCTGTTTACTAGTTATATGTCATTGTATATATAATTATGGGCCGGTGACCTAGATACTAGAAATAAAGATAGGTATGTCTATTAATATTCATGCTATTTCGAGCACCGGCTCATTCATATTCATGAGATTCAAGTTACTTTGCCGCTGTAGGTTTTATATTATTATTTAGAAAAGACAGCTTCAGCTTCCGAAATAAAAGTTGTCAATCCTGTTAACCCTTTCCAATATACAACAATTCTGCAAAACTCTATAATTGAATGGATAACCTATGACTAAATGTGGTAAACATTGTGGCAAAAGGAGAAATTGCTGGTTTTGAGCAATTTCTTCTTTTGTCACTATGTTTTCACAATGCCGTCTGCTGCAGAGGAGTCATAATGCGTTTATATGAGGGAAAAGGTTAAACAATATGTAAGATACATTTACAAATAAATGTACTTTGAAATGATCGTTGGACCCCGTTCTTCGTTGCAAGGCGCCCCGTAAGTTGGCTACGGCAGTCAAAGAACTCGGTCCAACGATGATTTCACATTACAGGGTCAATAACATATAGTATATACATCTTGACTGCGTAATTTCCGTACGAAATCTCTTTTCATTTTCAGTATATAGGCTCGTTGATTAACGTTCGAAGTCGTTCGAGATCCTATGGAAATCACCAAGCCGATCGTGCATGTTTGAATATCTATTAGCATAAACATGAACATTCTCCGTAAGTGTAATATTTGAATAGAATGGTGACTTTGTGGCAAAATGAGAAATAGCACACCATGTGCAATTTATTCTGTTGCCACCTTAGTTGGAAAGGGTTAAGGATATCATGCTCATTGCACTAAATATAGAAAATGTCGCAAAGGCAATATCATGTATATAATCAAAATCGGAAGTTCCCCCTTTTCTTTCTTGTCAAAACAATGGAGTTATAAATAACCTTTTCACGCAAAGAAAAGAAGACCCATATTTGAACGTATGCTGAAAATATTCTGGGAAAGGGATATTTGTTACGCCCATTTCTGCTTCTTAAACATTTTTTATCTCATTTTTATCGAAATATGTTCATTGTGCTGTTTCGCATGTTATACATGTATTCAGCAGGCGACGTTTGAAAACATTTTGACAAAGGAGAAATTGCACGATATGAGCAATTTCTTCTTTTGCTACGATATTTTCAACTTTACTCAATGATTGTTTTTTCTTGTATTCATTCATAGAGAGTCTCCATAGATTTTTTACTAAACATTTTCAAAGTCGTCTGTTGCAGATTTGTTGTATAAGGGAAACGATGGAGACATGTCAAATCAAACTGCATAATGTTTTGATTTGTCGGTCATTTTATACATAAATAACCTTTTCACGCAAAGAAAAGAAGACCCATATTTGAACGTATGCTGAAAATATTCTGGGAAAGGGATATTTGTTACGCCCATTTCTGCTTCTTAAACATTTTTTATCTCATTTTTGTCGGAATATGTTCATTGTGCTGTTTCGCATGTTATACATGTATTCAGCAGGCGACGTTTGAAAACATTTTGACAAAGGAGAAATTGCACAATATGAGCAATTTCTTCTTTTGCTACGATATTTTCAACTTTACTCAATGATTGTTTTTTCTTGTATTCATTCATAGAGAGTTTCCATAGATTTTTTACTAAACATTTTCAAAGTCGTCTGTTGCAGATTTGTTGTATAAGGGAAACGATGGAGACATGTCAAATCAAACTGCACAATGTTTTGATTTGTCGGTCATTTTATACAATAAGCCAAATGGTTAAAGGAGAGCTAGCACAATCTCAGTTTTACTCATTGTCTTTTTTTCACAAACGTCCTGCTGCACATGCAGCAAAGGGCGCTTATATCCGAAGAGTGTTCTGCAAACCAATGTTAAAAATGTAAAGTCAAGTGTTTGTTTATTGTAGTGTTAGCTTATTGATAATAAATACACTCAAAATATGTATATTTGTTGTTGGCATTTTTTGCCAAGGTCGAGAAGAAAGTATATTTAAAAAAAAAGTGAAAATGGGATTTCAAATTACATCGTTTGTTTTTTGTGTAACATCCGGGTGTAGGTAGTGTGTGGGGGGAGGGGAGAATATTTTACGATGTTTACACTTAATAAAACATCGGTATAATCCGGGTTGGGGTATTTTACGTGTAATCATTACGTATGCGTATATATATAGATATAGATAAGCTATCCTTGCCGTCTGTTCCAAATGGAAACTCTTTGTCATGTCTTTCTTGATTATTTTACGTGATTAATTGGCATAAACTAAAGATCCACATCAAACTGCGCCGATCTGGACCTTCACCGATTGGAAGTATCCTTGGTTGGTTTTACTGGTAAGAGACCTTTAATAAAACATATAATATAATTACCTCTTGTGAACTAGATTGTAAATTAATCGAATGACGAAATTGGGTCGATGCCTATAATAGGAATGTAAATTTTTATCAGTGCAGATCGACTGACGTAACTGGATTGCGGTAACCGTGTTTACATTATAAATCACTCATTACGAAAACATAACACATTTGAGCCGTTCCACGGGAAAACGAAAATTATTGACACTGCTTAATGTTTTGACACAGATGAGACTGCGCAGTCCACGCAGGCTAATCCGGGTGGACACATTCCGTCTCAGGGATATAGGGGTATCGAGTAATGATTTCTAAAACAGAAAATCTACTGGAAGCGAACAGTTTCTGTCCGGGTTAGCCTTTGCTGCTTGCTTATGCTGATCCGATACTTCACAAATAGTTCACAATGTTTTTTCCTCGGCTCATTTGCTGAGCTTAGCGACCAGCGAGGAACCGCATAAACATTCGGCTCCACGCAATCTGATATCTTGACCTTCCTACATCCGGTGACATAAGTGCCCTGGACGCGTAGAAAACTTGAAGACCTAACCTGACTGTGCTGGCATGGGATATAATTGTAGTTACCGAAATGTATTTCAATACTTTTCAGGGTCGGGTTTCATGCTTAAATCGTTACAAAAGTAAAGAAGTGAAATAGAAAAATGATAATCAAAGTCAAAAGATATCGTATTAGTACTCAGTACTTAAAGAGGCGTTCCATGATGAACATTTACCAAAGTAAAGAAGTAAAAGGGAAAAATGATAATCAAGGTCAAAACATATTGTCTTAGTACTCAGCATGTATAGGGCTCTATGTTAAATCGTTACCAAAGTAAAGAAGTGAAGAATGAATATGATGTTCGAGGTAAATTGATATCGTCTTAGTGCTCAGCATTTATAGAGGGGTTCCATGGTAAACATTTACCAAAGTAAAGAAGTTAATGATTTTCAAGGTCAAATGGTATCGTTTTTTTGTGTATCATGTAAAGAGGGGCTCCGTGCTTAAAGACGTGAAACAGGAATATGATGTTTAAGGTCAATTACTATCGTTTTAGTGCTCAATATTTATAGAGGACTCCATGCTTAAACGTTACCAAATTAAAGAAGTGAATAAGGAATATGATGTTCAAGGTCAAATGACATCGTCTTAGTGCTCAGCATTTATAGAGGGGTTCCATGATAAACATTTACCAAAGTAAAGAAGTGAAAGTGAAAAGTGATATGTAAGGTCAAACGATATTGTCTTAGTATTCAGCATTTATCGAGGAATTCAATGCTCAATATATATCAAAGTAAAGACGTGAAGAAGGAATATGATATGCAAGGTCAAATGATATCGTTTAAGTGATCATCATTTAAAGAGGGGCTACATGCTTAATTGCCAAAGTGAAGAAGTGAAGAAGGAATATAATATTCAAGGTAAAATGATATCGTTTAAGTGATCATCATTTATAGAGGAGCTCCATGATTAAACGTTACCAAGGTAAAGACGTGAAACGGGAATATGATGTTCAAGTCAACTGATATCGTCTAAGTGATCATCATTTATATAGGGGCTCCATGCTTGAACGTTACCAAAGTAAAGAAGTGAATGATTTTTAAGGTCAAATAATATCGTCTAAGTGATCATCATTTATAGAGGGGCTCCAGGCATAAATTTTATCAAAGGAAAGAAGTGAATTATTTGTAAGGTCAAATGATACTGTCTTAGTGCGCATCATGTAAAGAGGGGCTATATACTAAAAGTTGTGAAAATGTGAAAGAGGAATATAATGTTCAAGTTCAAATAATATCATTTTAGCGCTCAGCATTTATTGAGGGACTCCATGCTTGAACGGTACATGTACTAAAGTAAAGAATTGAAAGAGAAAAATGAGGTTCAAGGTCAAATGATATCGTCTAAGTGTTCAGCATTTATATAGGGGCTCCTTGCTTAAACGTTACCAAAGTAAAAAAGTGAAAGAGTAATATAAGGTTGGAGGTGAAATCATTAGAAGTCAGCATTTATCTGGAGACTCCATGCTTATCCGTTACCAAAGTAAAGATATGAAAGAGGAAAATGATGGTCAATGTCAAGGAATATCGTCTTAGTGCTCAACATTTATGGAGGGGCTCAATGCTTAACAGTGACCAAAGTTAAGAAGTGAAAGTGGAAAATCATGTTCAAGGTTAAGTGGAATCGTTTAAGTGATCACAATGTATAGAGGGGCTTCGTGCTTAAACGTTACCAAAGTAAATAATTGAAAAGGGAATATGATGTTTCATTTCGTATAAGTATGCTAGTTCTTTGTCTCATTCAGAAAACAATTTATCGATACTTATATTCTACAATAATCCTAGTATGTTTAAATTCACAACATCTTCGATCAGCACAAGTATAAAACTTGTGAATAACATTGTATTGAATCATATACATGTATTTCGTTATCACAATACTTGTCTATGCTTGTACTTATTACTTTGTTATGCAAGTGTTATTCTATCACTCATGTTAGTATGTATATATTGTACAAGATGAACATATATTGAAATACCATCCTACTTATTATTCTTGTCTTTGGAAGTGAGTTAGGGATGTAAATTATAGTTTTGTCATATTGTATGTAGTATTCAAGATAATGTTATCCATTTGCTTAAACCCCTTCCACATGCAACATATCTGTAGCAGACGACTTTTAAATCATTTTGGCAAAAATAAAATAATCTTTATCAGTGAAAGTTATATCATAAACTATTAGAGTTGTAAACATTGTGACTAATGTGCTCATAATGAAAAATTTCACCTTTTGTCACGATGTTTTTAAATGACATCTGCTGGAACTACGTCAAAATACGTCTGCGAATTGGAAAGGGTTATAGTACAGATGTGTTGTCCATTTTTCTTAGAGGAAATGGTATCTGCTTTTACTGCCCAGTTTGATCAATCACAATGAAAAAGAGATTTTGAACAATTGTCATACAGTGGCTTTTTGGGAATTACATGCCAAGTGAAGTGATCTGCCTTCGTAGAAATATGCAGAATTCGAAATTACGACTTAACACACTTACATTTAAATCAGACCAAACAATTTCGATAAGTGTATAATATATTTGGCGATATCGCATAAAACATCGTCTCGAATTGACCATATGAATTTGAATATTTATGAGCTGGTGCTCGTTTTTATGTCCAATGCAATCGGACTATACAACCAACGCACTGCCATGCGGCTGGTATATCTTATTTATTTATATAGGTACCCTTTATCCTGTGGATACTTAACGATTATGAAGTCGACGATTTGATTGGCTTATGCAATGGTCAATCTGAGACGACCTGTAATAGGCAGTCTCCAGATCTATAAAAGCGTTTACCACTGCAGCGTTGTTTAAGTCTGATTTAAATGAGATTGTAGTTTTCATTTCAATAAATGCGTCACAAAGAAATTGCAATCACCACATGGGATGTAACCAATTACAAAGTATGATTATTTATTGAGAAGAGTTGTCTTTCTTACAAAAAATAAAAGTTCTGATTAACATTGTTTTTCTAGAAAATGTATTTTTATTTTTCATTTGTATTGTGTGTTATACCACACAGAGCAGTATTTCAGTCAGTTCACGGAGTTACCGGTGTACATTGGCAATACTGATGGAAAACTTATCCTGCCACAAGCACACCAGGCGTAAAGCTTTGCCCGCAACACTTGCTGAAAATTACATCTCAAGTAAATTAGGATTAATATATTTATTTAATGCTGAACGATGAGATACTGAGTTCTATCAGTGAGATATAATCAATATCACCCACACTGCGAGTGATATAGGTATGGCGCCAAAGGGATCAACGCTATACATCATACCGCTGACGTGACGTCATTTTCCTAGTATTCGGTCATGTTATACTACACACGTTATATATAAAGAAATACGTAATGGGTATATTATTTTTTCGTCATCCATTATCATTAAATAAAAAGAAAATGTGTTTGTTTTGAGTGTATATGGAATATATTTCAACTCGAAGTGATACAATTTTAACATTTTTACTCGCGCTACGCAATATTGAATTGTATCACGTCACAATTAGATATATTCCATATCCACTCAAAACAAACACATATCCTTTATTTATTACACATGATCTTGTTAATAGTTATCTAGAATTAAAAAGAGTTTTGTTTCGCAACAATGTAGAAATAGTTACTTTTAATAAATGCCAAGCAGTATTGATTTGTAATTATGTCAAATAGTATTGTTGACGAAGCGAGTTTGTGCATAACTGTAACGCGTTGTGTCTATTGAACGCAACCCTCTGGTATCAGTACCAGTACGTGGTAACAGCACGCACCCCTGTGGTATCATTACCAGCACGCATTCCTGTGGTATCAGTACCAACACGTACCCCTGTGATATTAGTACCAACACGCACACCTGTGGTATCAGTACCAGCACGCACCCCTGTGATATTAGTACCAACACGCACCCCTGTGGTATCAGTACCAACACGCACCCCTGTGATATTAGTACCAACACGCACCCCTGTGGTATCAGTACCAACACGCACCCCTGTGATATTAGTACCAACACACACCCCTGTGGTATCAGTACCAACACGCACCCCTGTGATATTAGTACCAACACGCACCCCTGTGGTATCAGTACCAACACGCACCCCTGTGATATTACTACCAAAACGCACCCCTGTGGTATCAGTACCAACACGCACCCCTGTGATATTAGTACCAACACGCAACCCTGTGGTATCAGTACCAACACGCACCCCTGTGATATCAGTACCAACACGCACCCCTGTGGTATCAGTACCAACACGCACCTGTCTTTATATTGACGAACACC
This sequence comes from Serripes groenlandicus, assembly GCA_031761405.1. Taxonomy (NCBI): domain Eukaryota; kingdom Metazoa; phylum Mollusca; class Bivalvia; order Cardiida; family Cardiidae; genus Serripes; species Serripes groenlandicus. The sequence continues at coordinate 136,546,207 of JASEVX010000004.1, forward strand.
GTCTCGATTGTGTAGTGGTCGAGCGTCTGGATCGGGAGGTCGCGAGTTAGATCCCCAGTAATGGTAACTTATCCAGGAAACGCTATGATACAACTGAAAAAGTGTTTAAAGCGGCGTTAAACACCCAACAATTAATAAGTTGTATTGACTGGTTAGATGACTGTGATTCGTGTTAAACTATTCCCACAAACTACAAATATGCAGCAGAAGACTTTGAAATGAGATTAGCAAAATAATGGAATATCTCTAAAGATCTTTTAGAATGCAAGTGTTTGGAGTTGAAAGCATTTTGGAGATATAAGAAATTGCACATAATGAGCCATTTCATCTTTTGTCACAATGTTTTCAGAAGTCTTCTGCTGCAGAGGCATCAAAAAACGTTCGTACTCTGGGAATGGTTTAAAACATATGACAAATCCATGACGAAACTGTGTAAGATATAGGTTTCTGAGGTAATATTTACATCTTATATCAATACTCTTAAATTCTTCATTAAGTATGACTGCTTGAATAACTGCCCGGTATATATGGAACGCCTTGACTATTTTAGTATGTTGTTTTGTATTATACGCAGTACATTTTCATGTATACATATTTCAGGTGACATGGTAATTTGTTCATGATATGCAGTGCATTTTCTATAATATATGGTGGTTATTTAACAATATGCAGTGCAACATTGTGTAAATGCAGTAGAATAACCATTATATGTTGAGCAAACAACGTCATATGCAATACAAACAACATTATATGCAGTCGGTGTGTCGATACGTGTGGTGCTATTTTGATTATATACAGTAGTTGTACCTTTATATGCGGTGCATTTTCATTGTGGATGATCATACTTTCCGGCATTCTCCGGTAATTTACGGAAAATACCGAGTATGACAGATAAAGATTAACATTAACACCGTCTAGTCCATTTTAAAACAATCTATTATAGAAGTGTACACATTTTTTAGAATATACGAGGTGCAGAATGACGTCGATGCAGACGCACTTTAAGGCCTGTCGCAGACAATTCTTGAAATCATTATGGCAAAAGAATAAATTGCTCATCTTGAAAAAAAATCTTCAACGGACGAATTTGACAACATTGAAGCAAAATTATTGCAAATCGGTTTAAATGAAAGAATAACTTTAGAATAGATTATAAAACAATTATGACATAAGCAGAAATTGCTTATTAAGACCAGTATCACCATTTGCAATACTGTTTTCATATTCAATTCCACATATACAGCCACTCGAGAAAGCATCTGCTTATGGGAAAGGGTTTTAATTCCTCTAAGAATTGATAGATTAATTAGGATTTTACGCGATTTTCAACAATTGTTCAGTTATACCATGGCGGCCAGTTCACCTACTCATTTGTCTCCTTTCTCATACTAGTACTCCACACCACATACTTTCCAAGCAACCGGCTGCTTTTCCTAAAAGAATGTAAGCCCATTGGTGGAAAAGGAATGACGCTTGTCGCAATGACTGTTGTAAAACCTCGGTAATAATGTTGGCCGAGCTTGGGTTCGAACTCACAACCCCTGGATTAACAGCCCTCGTCGCTACCGGGCTCCTCTTAGAAATACAGTTTATATAAGCCCTTCCATGGGACAAAGGTAACAATCCGCTTTTGGGAATATTGTAGACCCAGAGCAGTCTGTTCATTCGCAGCCTGATCAAAATATACAGTATCAATCTTACATATTCTTGTTAGAAGTTACAGTCAACTTGTGAATAATCTGATAAGACATAGCAAATATACAGGCTAAATTGAACCTACAATGTTACTTAAATGAAGTTGTACCTGTTCCTAAAGACAAACTCAAAAATATCATATAAAGCTCTTTTTCAGTTATTTGCTGAGGAGTTAAAAGTGTTTTTACTATAAAGTTATAACATTAGGACCTTTTTAAATTCATTCTTAAATCCTTTCCCTAATAAAACATCAATGCATTAGATGATGTTAATACAATACTATAGAACATTATTATGAATGAGAGTATAGTTATTGAAGACAGTTGAAATCATTGAGGCAAATGGAGAAACATCTCAAGATAAGCAATTTCAATAGTTGTCTGCTCCAGGCCTCAAAAAGCGTCTGCATAGACGACATTCTGTGTACACTTCTATTTATAAAACAATACAAGATTCATGTGAGTCTGATCGTAACTATATGTCTCTCCTGAAATAAGCATTGTTTGCTTTTAAGTTATAAAACATATAATATATTCCAGAATTCTTGTTACATGAAAAAAGGAGTCCCCCGATTTTGAACATGGCAGAGTCTTCTTTAGGAAATTCGATGCTGAAAGAGTTAAAAGTGAATGTGTGTAGACAATGCTGACAGCCACCAAATAATTGCTATTTAACAACTTTAATAAAGGGTTAAATGAAAATGAGCCGTACCACAAGAAAACCAACATTGTGGACTCTACGTGATGTATCGACCTGCAGTCTAATCCGGGCCGACACACCCCGTCTCATGGGGATAGAGGTATAGAAAAATGTTTCCAAGAACAGAAAATCAACATGAGGCGAAAACTGTCTGCTCCTGTTTAAGTTATTCTATATAGCACAGGACATGGAAGATTATCAGAGAAAGGAATGCTGCTGTCAAAAGATTATTTGACTCTTATTTATTTAAATGTTTTATTTAAACACTTTAACGGGATACATATCAGATTATTTCACCATATTAAAATGGCTATGATATATTGTGAAATATTGTCACAAAAGGGTCATTGTTTGGAGAGGTCAATGCGACTCAATGACGTTTGAAATAAATGTAATGACCTTGGCTTGACAAAGGTCAAATATGGATTGTTTAATGGAAGTAACGTAACTGATGGTGTGATACGACTCGCTTCACCCTGGATATGTTTTTTCTTACGCAATCACTTTCGCCAAATGATTTAATAGTTGCACCTAATTTGCATTTCTGGAGTCATTCGAAGAGCCACATATCTGGCCACAATAAGATACCGTAATAAACGGTGCTAGTTATACGGGGGGATAGGAAACAAGGAAGTACATATTTTGCATTAGGTGTGCTGATCGACGATGTCTCACGGAATGTAACGATTAATGAAGTTCAAAGTTGATCTGTACCTTCGGGTAGTCTGATCACGATCTTCATCGTTAATATCATATTGTCCTATTTACTTTGAATTGAAATAAATGTTTTCATAATTGTTTGATCATGACCGAAGTCAAAGAGTGGTTATGGCCATTGAAAGGGGTGTAGAATTGGCATATAAACTCGTTCAGGGTGGAACTATGGTGTCTGTGAAGTTCTGTGAAGTTCTGTGAAATCAGACCGAGAAAACGAAACAAGTTTTACAATATCTGAATGCATATTACCATGTCAAGCTGAGAAAAGTCTTTGTGTTGATAATTTCGCTGGTGTTGTAGGTCCGAATTCTGTTTTAATCATCTGGATTAACGAATCAAAGCTCATACAAGGTTGTCGCACTGTCTTGTTCACTCTTTAAAGTTGCTTGTTAAATACACCTGTATTCGGCAGGAGGTTCGTGTTAAATAATGGATTTTGAAGAAAACCCGAATAAATACTAAGTTGAGTGTCTCTGTCGTCCAAACGGGGTTAAAGTGAAATACTGTCTGGTCCTCTCCCTGATGAAAGAAGACTTCACCCCGAGAAAGTCGATTGTCAGCTTGTATTATAAAATACTTAAAAAATAATATTAATGGCTGCCCTCCTTAGAGATCAGTGGTGTGGGTTTAGCATTACGACCTATTGGCTGGTTCAGGCTACAGTGTTCATATCACTTGGAGCCTGAATATTCGTGTTTTGGTCAGGCTCTAATATAGAAATACTGAAAAACTGTGAGTTTTATGTACATTTCTGGGCTAAAGGCTGTTTTAAAATATTATAAATGAAAATATTAAACGTAAAGCATGAGTTTGATCTTTGACATCTGACCCTTTCCTCTTTATTTCCATTTGTGTATCGCCAAGAATGTGAAACGATGCCTTATGAGCTAGGAGCATTTTGTTGCATGTAATCAAAGGTACCATTTTTTCAGTTTAAAAGTGTGGGAAAAGAAGCTGGAATCATGGTATTTCCGAATGCGTCTTCAGATTGCATACAAGTTTTGATCCCAAAGAAGCTCAACATTTCAAGGTTAAACCCCTGCGGTTTTTTGGTGAGGATTGTTCGAGTTAAGGGTAAAAATGGTATTTTTCTGCATTGTTTGGCGACCGTGCCACCCGTTTGTAAGTGATAAAATGTTCATAATCCGAATGAATACATTGATTTTCTCTTATTTTCTAATAATTCCGACTCCCTTTGTTGCATCATTTTTCTATTTTTTTAAATTCAGTGATTCCTTGCCAACTGTTTTGATAGCTATAGAGAAGAGGGTCGGACGTTTCTGTTGAAGAGAGCCTTTCAACTGCGTATTGCCACCTTATAACTATCCAGGAGTTATTAACCCAGAAGTAACAGAGGTGATGTTGTACCATCGTATGGTCATCTAACAAGTAGTGCTTACGTCAGACTTAGTCCAGGGGTGATAGACGAGTGACGCGTGTAGCGTTATCTTCAGTCAAACTTTGGGAAGATTGTTGGCCGAGTTAGGGTTCGAGCCCAAAATCCGCGTCTTTAATTTATTTTAAAGATAAACTATACGAAAAATTCCATCACATTTTACCAAAACATTCTCTCACACAAACACATCCAATCGGAAATGTAATCGTTGATTCATGCTTTAGAAAAAGCGTTACATTTAAAATACTAGTTTTACTATTCCATGGAAAGACTGTTGTGTATTGAACTGGTGTGAAAACGCCATGAAACACATTGGGAGGTGAATTGGACGCCGCCGTGATATGACTAATACATTGTTGAAAACGGATTTAATTCATAACTTCATTCAAACGAATAACAGTTAAAAACGTGCATTGTTCTTATTCGCCATTAAAATAAAAACAAGTGCAAAATAAGACTTCATTTGAACCATATTAACTGTTGCATAGACGACATTCTGTGTACACTTCTATTTATAGATTTTTTTAATCGACTGTCATACTCGTCTATTTCCGAAAATTATTCCGGAGAAAGCCGGAAAGTATGATCATCGTACACATTTACACTGCATATTATTAAATAACCACCATATATATAACAGTAAAGGCACTGCATATCATACAAAATGTACCATGTCAATTGAAATATGTACCTCGTATACACGAAAATGTACTGCGTATAATACAATACAAGAGAAAGTTGATGCAACGCATCAATGTCGCCGGAAATGCATACTGCAGTTATGCATAACACTAACATTATAGTAGTTGAATAAACAGTTATCAACTGAGGGGCATATTGGAACATTAGGGGCGGGGTCAAGTGAAAATGTATCATAACTTGCATTGTTTTGTCAACGAAGTGAATGATAATTGAAGCCTTTCATTGTTTATGATCAATCTCCATTCCAAAGTAGGTTGACCATACACACAGCCAACTAATTATTGATCATAAACAGTAATGGAAATGAGTAATCTTGACAATCATTAGTCTTAGTATGTATACAGTGCTTTCATTAAGGAATAATTATAAGATTTGTGAATTCCACATACACTTTTCAAGATGTTTGTCAGAATATTTGAATTCTATCATTTATCAATAAAACCACAAAACAGACAATTTAAGATTTGCATGCAATAGCACGTCATTTTATGTTTCCCCTATTAAAGTCAACATTGGACACCTTTGCAGCAATTTACTTTTAAAACAATGAGCTAAGGGTTAAATCGCTGAAGACATGAGTTTTCTTTTTTTCTCAAAATGATATTAGCTTGGCATCCTAATTATATCATACCTTAACAAATGATGAAATATAATCCAATATTTACAAATAAGACCACCTTCGAAATATAATATCAGCTAAACAGTTAAATCTCATTGAAATTGTTGTATAATTTAAGCTTAATTTCGAACATAAACTGAGCCCTACAACATGTTAATTTATTGTTATTCTTTCCTTCCTTTTTTATAATGAAAATAACAAACTACTCATGTTTTAAAATTATATTATGATGAGCGCCCTTGTGTCAATGATGCATAACAATATGCAGATCGGAAGCAATATGCCTTTAGGGAATTTAATGACACATTTAAAATTGTCAAGGACGAAATAATTGTGTACGAAAGACCCGATTCGTGACCTACATTCTTCTTCGCAGAGGTGTCGTTCTTGAAACTCTCTTTATAGGCAGAGAGTGTTCATTCAAAGTCATTTTTCTATTAAAACCAGTTTTATCTCGGTTTGTTCTTTTCTTCATTTGTTTCGAACCAAATAAACATTTTAAATCACCTATAATTTACTATTTGTAAGTGAGTGTAAAGATCGGCTCTCTGCAAAGGAGATTGATCTACGCAGTTGGTATTCGCGAATCACGCGATCAACAGTTTTAGCTTAGAAACAGTTCATATTTTAGATATACATGGATAAACATTATAAAATGAATTCCTCACAAATCAAGACATCTCTTTGAACATGAAAATAACATTCAGTAAGTTAAGATTGCTATTTTAAAGGAGAATTCGACGTGATTTTTACTTGACATTGACACATAAAAGTCTGCTTGCTGCAAGTCTCACGGGGACGGTTTTGTCTTCGTAAATAAAACCCCAAAAAAGAGATGCGAGTCAAAATACTAATACTTAAAACATCGGAATATTTATTTCATTTTAGATGTGTCATAACTTAGTGTTTTTAAACAAACGCAATTGTAATATGTTCAAGACATTTAAATTTGTTTTTTTCTAATAATAACTCCTCCTCCCATGTGATTTCCGAAAACCTATTAAAAATAGAAGTCGCGGGCTTCTGCCCGGCGACTAATAACATACTAAGACAGTAAAGGCGTTCCATAGATATATATTAATAGCGGATAATTGAATATGAATGCGATTCAAAATTAATTGGTACGATATTTGTCAAATGAGCTCATGTTTGCTATAATTAGTTTTATCTCTGTTGTTTTCTGGAGGTAGACATCTCATTTTCAAGCTCTGGTACGGTTAGACTAAGAAACAAACTAAAAATGTATACTGAATTATTCGGTTTTAACTAATTCATAGGAAAAGGCAACATTGAGGTTTGTTATGTGTGCCAACAATACAGATTCATGTGAGTCTGCTCGTAACGACCTGGTAAATGTTGTGTAAAGAACTGGTGTGAGAACGCCATGAAGCACATTGGGAGGTTAATTGGACGCCACCGTGATATGACTAATACATTGATGAAAACGGATTTAATTCATAACTTCATTCAAACGAATAACAGTTAAAACGTGCATTGTTCTTATTCGCCATTAAAATAAAAACAAGTGCAAAATAAGACTTCATTTGAACCATATTAACTGTTGTTTCATAAACATAACATATTTGGAACGAAGTTTTGTTTGTTTGTTTGGAGTTTAACGCCGCTTTCAACAGCTTTGGTCATATCACGGCGGTCAGTGCACCTACCCATGTTTTCCTGGCTTTCCCACACCAGTACTTACACAACATTCTTTCGAAGCCACTGACTACTTTCTCACATAGATCAGAGGTGAGAGGCAATGGAAAACATCGCCCGAAAGAATGTCGCCGCAACCGGGTATCGAACCCGTGACCTCCAGATCACGAGTCAGATACGCTACCAATTGAGCTACCCGGCCGGGTTTGGAACGAAGTAAACACCTTGTTATAAATGTACTGTTAGGTATTCTTAGAGATTAATAGCATGAACGAAATTGGCAAAGTATCTTACGATGGATTTGCAATTTAATTAACCCTTTCCTTCATGAAACAAAATAACAGCAGACGCCTATAAAAAAAAATTAGCAAACACATGAACACATCTCGATTGATGATAGTTTAGTTAATAAATAGTGTTGAAAATATTTTGACAATTCCTCCTTCTCCCACAATGTTCGCAAACGTTGTCTACTACAGAGGCACCAGAAAGCGTTTGGATGCAGGAATGTGTTAAGGAATGAATATTGCCTTTTCGTGTCTAACAAACTACTAAGTAAGTTATAAAACTTCAAAAGTATATCTATGTTAATCATACTTTAATCGACTTGGTCTGTATCAACATAATTAATGAATACAACCTTCAAAGATAAATATTCGCGTGCTTGAAACAATGAAGGCAATAAAGCCCGTTAGCAAAGAAAGACGTTGAAGTTGTCATTTATAATTTATGTTTGTTTCATGGGGATTTTACGCCGTTTTCAACATAATTTCAATCATATCACGGAGACAGTTAGTTTATTCATGATCCCAAATTAAACAAACCAGTGCTAGAATAGGAAAAGTACTTTGACCAAGAGCACTGCCCCACAATCCCCGAGGCTTACCACTCAGTAGGGCGGATTCCGTTGAGTGGAGTACTCGTTGAGATGCCCAATGCTTATCCTCATTTCAAAGTGGAAGATTCCAAAATACCATGTTGAAGTTTCAAAGGCTATAATCACAGATCATATAACGAGATCGAGTGTTACATGGCTAGACAATTGAACTATTACACAAAGCCTTATTGTGTTAAAGGGTGTGAAGTCCCATTTTATGTAATGTACTATATAATGCACCAATGGTAGAAAAGGCATTTATTTCAATACTGGTATGAAGCCGTGTAATATGTTATACACGGTTAGACCTTTTGACTGAATAATATACAATAGCATAGTGTAATCAAAAGTAATTATATACTGGTGTGAAGCTTCATTTTATATTAGACTACTAAATAATGACTCATTGATAGAAAAGGCAACTCAATACTGGTATTTAGTCTCATTATATGTTATACATGGTTAGCTCTTTTCATGCAATGCCATAGTGTGATAAAAGCTATTTCCATACTGGTGTAATACCCCATTATTTGTTATACGAGATTATATACTTAGACTTAGTATCACATAATGTCATAGAGCAATACAAAGTAATTCGACTACTTAACAATGTCCAAATGATAAGTATGTCATTACATACTGAAGCCTTATTATATGTTATACATGCCCCTTAGACAATTAAAACTGTCATAGTGTATTACAAGGTATTTTATTCTGATGTGAAGTCTCATTTTATGCTATATATGGATATACATGAAGGTTAAATGACATATACAATAGAAAAGGTAATTAAATACACCGGTGTGAAGTATCAATATATGTAAGATATGGGTATAAACTTAATCAAAACATTACACAATGTCCTAGTGTAACAGAAGGTTATTCAATACACCGGTGTAAAGTCTTAGTATATGTAATATATGGTTATAAACTTAATCAAAAACCTACACAATTTCCTAGTGTAACAGAAAGTTATTCAATCAGAGGTGTAAAGTCTCATTATATTTAAGATATGGTTATACACTTAATCAAAACATTACGCAATGTCCTAGTGTAACAGAAGAGTATTCAGTACACCGGTGTAAAGTCTCATTACATGTTAGATATGGTTATACACTCAAACTAAACAATACACAATGTCCTAGTGTAGTAAAAGAAAATTCCATACTGATGTGAACTATCATGATATGTTATATGCGGTCATACAGTTAGACTTTGACACACATTTCCAATGGTAAAAAAGGCGACTCCATACTGGTTCAAAGCCTCATCGATCACGTACACAGCTGTTGTCATCAATTCTAAAAGGACACATTGACAATTGTCGCCAGGTATATGCCTGGAAAACAGATTTTTTTTCATGAGCAGTAATTATAACAATGATGATTAAATTATGATAATGATGATGGTGGTGATGATGATGATGATGATAATCTTGGTGGTGATAATGATGATGATGATGGTGGTGGTTGTGATTATATTAATGATAATGATGATGATGATGATATTGATGATAATGATGTTGTTGATGTTTTATAATGATGACAAGACTGATGCTGATGCTGCTGCTGATGATGATGAAGATGATGATGATGATGATACTGATTAATAAACATATATTGATGAATGCATTGTCCTAGTAAAATGGTTGTGTCGGCAAGAGTCGAACGATCCTGTGGTCGCAAGTCATAATCCAGTCTCAAGACTTAAAATAAAAGTAATAGTTATAGCATCCATCCTTTGCGCTCAGGGTTGCGGGGGTGGCTTTGCGACTGATGTAGCTGGATAATAACTACGGGTAGTAATGCTAAAGTACACAGGAAACGCCGTGATATAACTGATTACTGTTAAAAGCGGCGTAAAAAGCCCATTCGAACAAACATAATCCGGATTCACCGATTCATCTTTAGACAACAAAGTTTCGCCTGCATCATTCGTTTTTCATACATTTGTTAACACGTTTGTGTGGTAAAGTTGCTTCAGTTAGCTTGAAATAATGCTGTGAATAGTATCTGGTGCAGGAGTCTAGAAAACACGAATTGGTAGGTAAACTGGCAGTTGTAACTTACTGAATCAAAACTATACAGTACTGGTCAAACTGAAGTTGACAGTTTCCCCTTTCGTCACAATATTTTCAACTATTTTCAATATGAGATTTCATTAAGATCGATTTCCCTTATGTAAGCAGAATACATGTATGTGGAAAAGGGTTTCCCTTCAATCGATAAATCAATCATAAAGCAAACTTACGTGCGTTTTTGCGTAAAGAAGTATTGTTTATTGTCATTAAACTGTGCAAGAATTCTATTTGTGCCGTCTATATCAATCGCTGTCGTCGGTGATAAAAAACCTTGTGTACTGAAAACAATGAAAATCCGAAACATGAAGGAAATCGGAACTCCTCTAGTAGTTCCCACATTCAGAAACTGTTTGATTGGCAGGCAATGTTGTCCAAATTGTTGGGTTAGATGAAACTATGAAGATGAAAGTTCTCACACATGGCAATAATAATGTTATTGAAAGTTAAAAGTGTTTTAAAGAATTGAATAGTCTCTTCATGATTTGTAGCCAAACTTATATACATGTATCTATAGGTGACACCTATTCATGAAACGTACACTTGGAAAACATAAGCATTTGAGCCATCCCGCGAGAAACCAACATTATGGCCTCTGCGTAATGTATAGACCCCGATCAGCCTGCGCAGTCTGCGCGGACTGATACGGGCCGCCACTTTCCGTCTCAGGGGATAGAGGTAAAGAGTAATGATTGCTGAAACAGAAAATCCACAGGAGGCGAAACATATCTATCCGGGTAAGCCTGCGAGGCATGCTTAGGTTGATTTGGATCGATACCTAACGCAGAGTCTACAATGTTGGTTTTCTCGCGAGACGGCTCATTTATTCGACTGTTGATTGATTGAGGTTAAATGCCGTTTTCAACAATTATTTAGTCATATTACGGCGGCCAGTTCACCTACTCATATGTTTCCTGGTTTTCTCACACCAGTACTCCACACAACATTCTTTCCAAGCAACTGGCTGCTTTTCCACATAGACTGTTACCCCATTTATGGAAGACGAATGACGCTTGTCACAGTGACTTTTGTCAAACGTCGGAAAGGATGTTGGCCGAGCTGGGGTTTGAACTAACAAACCCTGGATTGACATCAGCGTGTCTGCGGATATTGTTGGTAAATTTTGGCCTTTATAGTGATCATGCAAAACCACAAAATGAACATTATTATCGTCTAGTTGATCATTTTTACAATATATATTTATGGCCATAATATGCTGTATAGTTGTCGTTTAGAAGCATCGATGCCTTTTCAGGCATCTGCAGCAGAAGACTTTTGAAAAAAGGATTGTGGCAAAAGAAGACAATGCTCATTAAGTCACATATTATACAAAGACAGACAGACAGACAACAGACTACTTTTAAAGACATTAGAGCAATTTCTCCCTCTATCACAAGGTTTCCAATTTTAATCATTAATAAAACTTCCACTTATTAAGATATCAATTTGTTTTATCTACAATCTTTTAAAGTTGTCTGCACCATTTTTGTTGTTTTGGGGATACACAAAGGTGAGGCTAGATACTTACACCTTGCAGCCGCACGTGTGTATTTCCAACATACGAAGCGTGCAAAAGTTAGCGACACACTCCGGGATGAGACCGTCTGCAGTGGTGTTTGCTGCATATTCCGTGGAATTAATCCAAAATCGGAATCGCTTCATCATCTCTGCTTCGGTCTCGAACATTCCAGGGAACCGTTGTCGTAGTTCGTCCTGAAGTGATAGCTGAACGATAGCTGAACTTCTTGGCTGAGATCCTTCAGTGTCGCTAAACCTACGGTAAATTGTCATTTATACCTTTATTAACCCCGTTTGGTTTTGCATTTGCAGTAGACATCTTTTGAAAATATTATTTTGCGAAAAGAGACCTTTTTCATAATGAGCAATTTCTCATTTTGTCAAAATATGTTAAATCTTTTCAGATTTTGATAGTTTCGACATTCTTGCTTGGAAGTTTTTGAAGTCGACCGTTTTAGATTTGTTGTATGCGAAAAAATGTTAAATGTGAGTATCTGCAAAAAGGGTCAAGCTGGTTTTCTATGTCTTCACCTCTATTCAAAAATGAAATTCCATTTGATGAGAAGTCCCATGCTTCTGCCTAGATGATTTCAAAGTCGTCATTGTATTTAGGAAAGGGTTAATAGGATAATAAATGTTAATAGATATAAGTCGCATCCGATCAAAATATATTTCATTGAATTCTCTATTTATTATGAGTTAGACTAAAGCGATTCGTTACATTCTCAATACAACAGGACATGGGAGTCAATTAAGAGTTCATTACATTCTCTATTTAACGAGAGATTGGAGTCAAACCAGTGAGATTTTATTGCACTCTCTATTTAACGAAATATTGGAATTGAAGAAGTGGGATTGTATTTCATTCTTTAATTAACGGGACATTGTGATTGGAACTTGTTAGATACTATTGTATTCCATATTCAACGAAATAATGGAATTGAAGTAGTCTGATTGTATTTCATTCTTTAATTAACGGAACATTGGGGTTCGAACTTGTCAGATTTTATTGTATTCCATATTCAACAGGACATTAAGGTTTAAACTAGTGAGATTTTATTGTATTGTATATTAAACGAAATATTGGAATCAAAGTAGTGAGATTTGATTGCGTTTTATATTTAACAGGACATGGGAGGCAAAGTAGTCAGATTTATTGCATTCTATATTTAACGGGATATGGGGTTCAACTTAGTGGGATTGTATTGCATTCTCTTTTTAAAGGGTTCAATATAGTAGATGTTATTGTATTTTATATTAGACGGGACATGGCAGTCAATATCATGATATTTTACTGCGTTCTCTATTTAACGGGGCATGGAAGTCAAACTAGTGAACTTTTATCGTATTCTCTATTTAACGGGGCATGGAAGTCAAACTAGTGAACTTTTATCGTATTCTCTATTTAACGGGGCATGGTAGTCAAACTAGTGAACTTTTATCGTATTCTCTATTTAACGGGGCATGGAAGTCAAACTAGTGAACTTTTATCGTATTCTCTATTTAACGGGGCATGGTAGGCAAACTAGTGAACTTTTATCGTATTCTCTATTTAACGGGGCATGGAAGTCAAACTAGTGAACTTTTATCGTATTCTCTATTTAACGGGACATGAAAGTAAAACTAGTAAACTTTTATCGTATTCTCTATTTAACGGGGCATGGAAGTCAAACTAGTGAACTTTTATCGTATTCTCTATTTAACGGGGCATGGAAGTCAAACTAGTGAACTTTTATCGTATTCTCTATTTAACGGTGCATGGAAGTCAAACTAGTGAACTTTTATCGTATTCTCTATTTAACGGGGCATGGAAGTCAAACTAGTGAACTTTTATCGTATTCTCTATTTAACGGGGCATGAAAGTAAAACTAGTAAACTTTTATCGTATTCTCTATTTAACGGGACATGGTAGGCAAACTAGTAACTTTTATCGTATTCTCTATTTAACGGGGCATGGGAGGCAAACTAGTGAACTTTTATCGTATTCACTATTTAACGGGGTATGGAAGTCAAACTAGTGAACTTTTATCGTATTCTCTATTTAACGGGGCATGAAAGTAAAACTAGTGAACTGTTATCGTATTCTCTATTTAACGGGGCATGGGAGGCAAACTAGTGAACTTTTATCGTATTCTCTATTTAACGGGGCATGGTAGGCAAACTAGTGAACTTTTATCGTATTCTCTATTTAACGGGGCATGGAAGTAAAACTAGTGAACTTTTATCGTATTCTCTATTTAACGGGACTCATTGTCGATTCTTATGATAATTTAACGTGCAATGTACGCAGTAGCGGTAGCATATCAAGTCCTGTACAGATTAAGAGAGGCGTACGGCAGGGAGGAGTTGCTTCAACGTTTTATTACCTAGTTTATATAGATGAACTTTTACATCAATTAGAGGACTCCGATTACAGTTTAAATCTAGGACATAATCTCAGATGTGGTAACCCTTCATTTGCTGATGACCTGTCTATTATCGCCTTATCCCCCAACAATTTGCAAGTCTTACTAAACATTGTATACCGATACGCGACAAAATGGAAGTTTGAAATAAGCGCGAGTAAATCAAGCATCGTTGTATTTAATAGGTTAAAATATGACGCTCCAATTTCACTTCTCATCGGGAACACATATATTCACGAACATGACCATGCGATACACTTGGGAATCAGGCAAGACGCATCACTTAAATTGTCTTATAGAATAAAAGAAAGATGTCAAAAAGGTAAAAATGCATTCTTTGCATTAGCCGATGTAGGTATGCGATCTGATGCACTTAATCCTATTACGTCAGTGAAACTATACAATAGTATCGTAGTTCCAACAATACTATACGGTAGTGAACTCTGGAACAACATGTCACAGTCTGATATAGATGCAGTCAATAAGTTACAGCACTATGTTGTAAAATCCATCCAGGGTTTTAAAACCAGAACAAGATCCGACATGTGCGAATCTATGGTCGGCACTTATCGTCTGTCATCTAGAATCGACATAAGAAAACTAAAGTTCTTACACAAACTACTCAGTTTAAGAAACGGTTCACTGAGTAAAAACTTGCTACTCAAAAATGCTTTGGCTTTTATACAAAATCCTAGAACGGTCTTAAAGGGCTTTATCCCTGATAATTTTTAGAATATTGAAATTGTATGGTCTCTCAAATATGATCAATACATATTTGAACAATGCAGGACTTCTGCCGTCTAAGACTAGCTGGAAATTAACAGTAAATACTGTTGTCAATGCATATGAATCCGACAACTGGAAATTGAGAATAAGTGTCGACCAAGATTTTTCTAGATTTGAACGGTTGCACACTGCCATCTACCCAAGTGTTATTTACGATGTGTTTACAGAGGTTAAGCCAAATATTGCCAGAACAATTGCTAAAATATGGGTAAACATTCCGGATACTGACAATCTGTATTGTAAACTGTGCTATGCGTTTACCAGCGATAGTATGAAACACGTTCTTTGTGAGTGTCCATGTTTGACGTCGCAGAAAACGTCGTTCATACTAAGCATACAACATGAGGTTAATGCTGGTATTGCGGAAGAACTAAGCTCGGACTCATCTGAAAGTTCCATGTTGAGGATTCTAGGCTCAAAACTGGAAACCGATATTTCACATGAAACATAATGACTAATGCTCAAACGCTCATTGGTGTATGCCTATAGTTGCCTTAGGAACCTAGTGTGATCTCTGTGAGTCGGAAATCACACATAGTTCCAAAATGCACTTAACTGCGTGTTGTGCTCGAACCTGAAAGATGAAACA
>JASEVX010000004.1:136566942-136587080 GCA_031761405.1 Serripes groenlandicus
AATAAAATCAACAAATACATATAATAATATTTAAGTAAATAAATAAAAAAACATGTAATTTCGAGATAACCGACTCAGTGATATAGTCCTAATATTGTCCGCATCAACAGCGGCAGTCTCGGGTATGATTTCCGGTTCGGTTAAAACCAATACGGTTGTTATAAAAATATATTTTTGTTTAAAGTGTTTATTATGACCCGGCCGAGTTTAAACCCGTGACCACCCGCACCAAAGTAGGAAACCTTTACTACACCACCAAGGCGGTGCACTATTGATAACGATCTTCCGATGCATCCACGCTATCTGAACAAAATGAAAAGTGTTTGTAAGAGCTTTCTATGACCAATTGTGAAACACTGCATAGTCAGCTGGATCTACTCGTTTTGCGAATAGCAAATGGTTGGTTTTTATACATCATAGATCGCTTATAAAACAAAATAACAGTATATCTATATTGATCTCTATGTCTTGCATTTTCGTATCTGTATCTGGAATATAATAGTTTATAAAAAATGTAATTGATGAACGAAGTATACTTTTAAATTTCACTTACACAAATAATGCCGTTTCTTCCAATACTTTTATGTTCTGCCATTGTTCTAGTTTTCTTGCTTGGCTGTATCAAAAACGATGATGGACATTTAGACAAAAACGTCTGTATATACTGCATAAGGCAACACAACAGTATAAAGGACTGTCCCGGATTTGAGGACCCTGGTTGCTATTTTAAGAATTGCAGGTTGATGCATTTATTTGATCTACCCCCGTACGTCACGCTTAATAGTTTTACTTCTTCCCCCTAACTAATTAATTTGTGACATTGCTAAAAATAAGCGAGTTCTCATTTTGACGCAATGTTTTCATCTCTTTTTAAATACTTCTACTATCATTTAATGGTATGTTACGTGATTTTGCTTCTTAGAGGGTTTTTAAAGTCGTCTGCTGCTTATTTGTTGCATGTAGGAAAGGATTATTGTTAAATGAAAACAATTTCAAATTGATAGGGTCATGTATTGACATGGTTTTTCAGACCCAGAGTCATTATGATATACACACGTGATAAAAGTCGATCTTGAAGTCTAATATGCGACGGAAATGCCGAGCATTGGTTGTAACATGCGAATACATTCTGCAAACCAAGGTTTGAAATGTAAAGGAAAGTGTTCTACCTTATTGATAATAAATACACCCAAAACATTTATATTTGTTGTTGGCATTTTTTGCCAAGGTCGGGAAGGAAATTATATCTAAAAACATATTGTGAAAAGGAGATCTCAAATTACATCGTTCGACTGTTGAATAACCTCTTGGTGTAGTGTGTGTGGGGTTATTTACGACGTTGACACTTAATAAAATCATTCATCGGTATAATTCGGGTTGGGGGTATATTACGTATAATCATCGTATGGGTCGCGGTAACCTTGTTGGGATTCGCTAGGTATCCCTTATTGTCAGGCTTTTCCGTCTGTCTGTGTGTGTGTCTGTCCAGGCTTTTTAAGCGACGCTCCACAGCCCAAACCGACGGGCCGATTCCGATGAAACTTGGTGAAAATGTGCCATAGGAGCTAAAGATGAGCGCGTTTGAGTTTCATTGCTAAAGACCCACTCGTTGCTATGCAGCTAGCAGAAAGACGCGTTTTAAAAACTAAAACCATTTTTCTATCTTCTCCTATAGATTTGAATCTGGAGAGCTAAAACTTCAGTTATAGATACTTCGAGATATTTAGAAGAACGTATCCTTTACGATTTTTGATTTAGGCCTTTGTTTTCAAATGGTAGCCTTTCAAAGATAGCCGTTGCTATGCAGCTAGCAAAAAAAATGCGTTTTAAGAACCTAAACCATTTTTCTATCTTCTGCTACAGTTTTAAATATGGAGAGCTGAAACTTCAGTTACAGATACTTCGAGGTATTTCAAAAAGACGTATCCGTTACGATTTTTGATTTAGGCCTTTGTTTCCAAATGCTAGCCTTTCAAAGATAGCCGCGCTGCTATGCAGCTAGCAAAAAAAACTCGTTTTAAGAACCCAAACCATTTTTCTATCTGCTCCTAAAGTTTTAAATGTGGAAAGCTGAAACTTCGGTTATATATACTTCGAGAAATTTAGAAAAAAAAGTGTTCGTTACGATTTTTGAGTTAGGCCTTTGTTTCCAAATGCCTTTCAAAGATAGCAGTTGCTATGCAGCTTTTATTAAGAATCCAAACCATTTTTCTATCTCCTCCTACAGTTTTCAATCTTATCTTGGTGTGCATAACCTTTCTTAATTGTTTGCAGAGCCCCGGTAGCTCAGGCGGTAGCGACGCGAGCTGTCTATCCAGGGGTTGTGAGTTCGAATCCCAGCTCGGACAACATCCTTTCCGACGTTTGACAAAAGTCACTGTGACCTGCGTCATTCGTCTTTCACCTATGGGCTGTTTAACAGTCTATGTGTAAAAGTAGCCAGTTGATTGGAAAGTATGTTGTGTGTGTACTGGTGTGGAAAGATCAATCAATTTTTAAATGTTAAAATTATGATAGACATAGATCAGCATGGGCACCCATTTCAATGTTTTTCAATTATTATAGTCAAATATCAACTTTTCTAATATAGAGTTAGAAATCATTGTGGAAATAGAAGAAAAAATACTCATTATGAGCAATTCCTCCTTTAACCACAATATTTTCAAAAGTCGTCGGCATCAAAATTCGTCTGCATGTGGGAAAAGGTTGTTTAATCTTATCTTGGTGTGCAACTATATTTTATGAATGTTCAGTTATGATATACATAGATCAGCCTATAAATTATAATATCTTGATCTGTATTTTTCTATAAAGGAAAACATTTTCTTTACATAGAGTTTAAAAAACCATTGTGGCAAAATGAGAAATTGCTAATTATTGCCACTATTTGTTTTTAAAAATCGTTTGCGTAAAAAGTAGTATACAGTTGGGAAAGGGTTAATTAATCTTATTTGTGAATTTTGCAATTATTATAAACATGGTTCAGCCCGTACAATCTAATCTTGACCTACATTGCTCTACAAAAGAAAATATATTAATTGCAAAGAGTTGAAAACATTGTGGCAAAATTCGTCTGTGTCATAACGCGTCGTCATGTGGGATAGTGATATTAATGTTGTGCGCACTAGATTTTGCGCATTTTGCAATTATTATAGTCATAGGTGAGCAATTAAATGTTGTTTGTAGTAGAAAAACGTTAAGTGAAAGCTAATCTTAGCGAAAATCACACGTGAAATCAAGTGGGATTCAGCAATAAGCATGCCTATTAATTAGCGTATTACTTCTTAAAATACATGTAATAGTCCAACAACGTTTTATGCTTAGTCCATGTGCAATAAAGATTATATTTGAGTGCCCGACTTAAAGGAGTATCTTGTTGCATCTCCTCAAACACATATTATGTATGGTAGTGAAACCTGTAGGGCTAACATTTCAGCTTTTAGTAAGTCTATGCAGTAAAACGAATATATGTGTTTTTCTAAAAATAGACGAGGTAGATAGGGAAGGCCGTTGATATCATGTGCATATCTGTGCATATCTGTGCGCATATGTATCCAGAACCCAATACGCCTGACTTGGCGTACGTGCATTAACTTTTAAGCGATCAGACAGACACATTTTTTAGTATTTACCAACCAAAATTACCATATATTTGCACGTATACCGCACTAAGTGGATCAACGTCATTTTGCACAAATAATATGTTTCTTTTAATAGTTTTTACCCTCTCTTTTCACATAAATGCAGGCATAATGAGTTTCTAGGTAGGTACCAAGTACTGTAGTTTTTGCTATCCTGAAACCAGCATAGCTATTCCCACAACCCTGAGCGCCAAGGTGGTAATGCAACTCTACCATTGGTAAAGTTGTTCATATGTCCGACTTAAAATCGAAGATATTGTCTTAGTACTCAGCATTTATAGAGCGGCTCCATGCTAAATCGTTACCAAAGTAAAGAAGTGAATGATTTTCAAAGTCAAATGGTATCGTCTTATTGTGCATCATGTAAAGAGGGGCTTCATGCTTAAAGACGTGAAAGAGGAATATGATGTCCAAGGTTAAGTACTATCGTGTGAGTGCTCAGCATTTATAGAAGACGCCATGCTTAAACGTTACCAAAGTAAAGAAGTGAAAGAGAAAAGTGATATGTTAGGCCAAATGATATTGTCTTAGTACTCAACATTTAAAGAGGGGCTCTATGCTTAAACGTAACCAAAGTAAAGAAGTGAAAAAGTAATATGATGTTCAAGGTTAAATGCTATCGTCTCAGTGATCATCATTTAAAGAGGGGCTCATTGATTAAACGTTACCAAGGTAAAGAAGTAAAAGAGAAATATGATGTTCAAGGTCAAATGATATCGTCTCAGTAATCATCATTTATAGAGGGTTTCCATGATTAAACGTTACCAAGGTAAAGAAGTGAAAGAGAAATATGATGTTCAAGGTCAAATGATATCGTCTTAGTAATCATCATTTATAGATGGTTTCCATGCTTAAACGTTACCAAGGTAAAGAAGTGAAAGAGAATTATGATGTTCAAGGTCAAATGATATCGTCTCAGTAATCATCATTTATAGAGGGTTTCCATGATTAAACGTTACCAAGGTAAAGAAGTGAAAGAGAAATATGATGTTCAAGGTCAAATTATATCGTCTCAGTAATCATCATTTATAGATGGGTTCCATGCTTAAACGTTATCAAGTTAAAGAAGTGAAAAGGGAATATGATGTTCAAGGTAAAATGATATCGTCTTAGTGCTCAGCATTTATAGAGGGGTTCCTTGATAAACATTTACCAAAGTAGAGAAGTGAATGATTTTCAAGGTGTATTGGTCTCGTCTTATTGTGCATCATGTTAAGAGGGGCTCCATGCTT
The DNA here is from genome assembly GCA_031761405.1 of Serripes groenlandicus. Taxonomy (NCBI): domain Eukaryota; kingdom Metazoa; phylum Mollusca; class Bivalvia; order Cardiida; family Cardiidae; genus Serripes; species Serripes groenlandicus. The sequence continues at coordinate 136,571,816 of JASEVX010000004.1, forward strand.
AAATACGTGAAAGAGGAATAGTATGAACAAGGTCAATTACTATCGTTTGAGATCTCAGCATTTATAGATGACCCTCTATCAGATTCCTTCATGCAATGTTGATTGGTCGAAGAAAAACATGGCCGCAAGAGGGCTGGGCTATTTTGCCTTTTATGGCTTTAGTGAAAACTTAAAAAAGTTTCGCCTCCGAAAGTGTCAGAACGATTTTCAAATAATTTTGAAGAAATGTTTCTAGGGTGATCCTCTATCATATTCCTTCAAGCCATGGTGATTGGTAGAAAACTATGGCCGCCAGGGGTGAGGCAATTTTGCCTTATATGGCTATAGTCAAAACTTAAAAAACCTTCTCCTACGAAAGTCTCAGGCCGATTTTCAAATAATGTTGTAGAAATGTTTCTTATGTGACCCTCTATTAGATTCCATTGATTGAAAGCCAGGGGCAGGGCTGTTTTGCCTTATATGGCTATTGTGAAAAATTAAAAGAATTATCCGACGAAAGTTCAAATAATTTAGTAGAAATGTTCCTTGGGTGACTCTCTATCAGAATTCAGCAATCCATGTTGATTGGTCTCAAAATATTGCTGCCAGGGGGCAGGGCTGTAACCCTTAAATTGGCGTTAGTGAAAACTTTGAAAATCTTCTCCTCCAAAACTATTTGGCCAATTTTTAAATAATTTTGCAGAAATGTATCTGAGGTGACACTCTACGAGATTCAACCACTGTGATTGGTAAAAGAACATGGCCACCAGGGGACGGGGTTGTTTGGAGATTTACTTTTTGCCTAATTGCAGTGGAGCGATACTGGCCCTCTTTGGCCTCTTGTTATCACTCACTTTGGACACATCTCTCCCACTTACAACAAATGTGCATCAGATGACTTTGCTTACATCTTGGCAAAAATATAGAAAATTTCTATAAATGAAAGTATATTTATTAAAATTGAATAGCATTGCAAATATTTTGTCAAGATGAGAAATTGCTCATTATGCGCTATTTATCCTTATACCACAATGTCTTCAAAGGTCATCTGCTGCAGAGGCGTCAACATGTGTCTGTATGTTGTAAGGGGTTAAATGAGCAGGGCTCAAGGGAATACCACCCTTGGCTCATTTATTACATGTGTAGATAAAATAGCGGCCTAAACGTAGATATGTGCAATCTGATCAAAATGGATAATGATTTGATAAGTTTCTCGAAACCTTCTGTGACTAAAATGGAAGTGCATTGCCAGATCAACTTGCATAGATGTATAGGTTTATCTTGAATTTCACACTTCACAAATGGCCCTTGAATGGCTGTTCGTGTGCATGACTCAAATCGTATGACATAGTGAATCTTTTTAATAAAAGCTTTTATGTATACGAATGTATTCAATCTTAAGTTTGATGTATTTTAACTTCATTTTAAATCTCGATCAACTCTTTCCCACCTATAGACGTATTTTTACGCATCTCCAGCAGACGACTTTTGAAATAATTGTGGCAAAGGTGAAATTGCTCAAACCGAGCAATTTCACACTTGGCTACGATGTTTTCAACTCTATTTATAGTTTTTAATAATTAAACTGTCATTAATGGAGATTTTTCACATTTTGAAGGATGTGTTTAAAGTCGTCTGCTACAGATTTGTTGTATGTAGGAAAGGGTTAAGTCTAGTAAATAAAAAATGGACTATGCTTCACACACAGCAGTAACTGTTGTACCCACATCCTTTTGCCCTTTCCTATATACTACAAGTCTGCTGCAGACGACTTTGAACCATCTAGACAAAAATACGAAAAATCTCTAGGGAAAGTATGATGATTGAAAAGAGTTGAAAACATTGTGGAAAAAGTAAAAATTGCTTGTTATTTGCCACAAATATTTCAAAGAGTCATATACTGCAGTCGCATTGCGGCAAAATATATCTACAAGTGGGAAAAGGTTAAAAAGCAAATCATTGGATTTACATTGAAAACTATTTTGTAAAGGAGACATGTTATGCTTGTGCCCATCATCGCTATGAATAATGTTACAATAACTTCAAATGAGATAATATTTTGTGTTTATCATCTTCTTTCGTTTCAAATATTGCCTTCTCTTCTAACATCTATTTCAATATGGTTGATAATTGAATTTGTAAATACTTAACTATATATGACTGACTTTTGACACCTTTGCAACAGACACTTTTTATAAGCTATTTGAAGTATACTGTACTTTCTATTTTCCAGGTTAAGGGTCAACTGGTATCGTCTAAGTGATCACCACTTATAGAGGGGCTCCATGATTAAACGTTACCTAGGTAAAGACGTGAAAGAGAACTATGATGTTCTAGGTCAACTGGTATCGTCTAAGTGATCATCATTTATAGAGGGGCTCTATGCTTAAACATTACCAAAGTAACGACGTGAATGATTTAAAGGTCAAATAATATCGTCTTAGTGTACATCATGTATAGAGGGGCTCCATAGTAAAATATGTGAAAGAGGAATATAATGTTCAAGTTCAAATAATATCATTTTAGCGCTTGGCATTTATTGAGGGACTCCATGCTCGAACGTTACTAAAGTAAAGAAATGAAAGAGAAAAATGAGGTTCAAGGTCAAATGATATCGTCTAAGTGTTCAGCATTTATGCAGGGTCTCCTTGCTTAAACGTTACCAAAGTCATAAAGTGAAAGAGGAATATAAGGTTGGAGGTGAAATCTTTAGAAGTCAGCATTTATCGGGTGACTGCAGTATTATCCGTTACCAAAGGTAAAGATATGAAAGAGCAAAATGATGGACAAGGTCAAAGGATATCGTCTTAGCGCTCAACAGTTATAGAGAGGCTTCATGCTTAACCGTGACTAAAGTAAAGAAGTGAAAGTGGAAAATGATGTTTAATGTTAAATGATATCGTCTAAGTGATCACCATTTATAGAGGGGCTACATGCTTAAACGTTACCAAAGTAAATAATTGAAAAGGGAATATGATGTTTCATTTCGTATGAGTATGCTAGTCCTTTGTCACATTCAGAAAACGATACTTATATTTTACATTAATCCTAGTATGTTTAAATTCACAACCTTTTCATTGTTGATTGTGACGGATTAGTATCCATGCCGAAATAATCTACTTATACATGTACTTGTCAAGCGTAAAACCCTCATGAAACAAACATGTTAAGCAACATTGCTTGTCCACGGAAGATTTAGAGTTACTCCATACAAAACGACTTCTTTTCGCTGTGACGAAGTGACTTTTTGCATAGCTGTAACGCGTTGTGACTATTGAACGCGCCCCTGTGGTAGCAGTACCAGCACGCACTTGCCTTTATATTGACTGGCAACATCTCGATGGTGTAGTGGTAGAGCGTTCTCTTCTCGAGCGGGAGGTCGCGGGTTCGATCCACAGTACTGGACGCATCCAGGACACGCTATGATTTAACTGATCTTTTTAAAGTGACGCTAAACACCCAACAATTTTAAAATAAATGTGTTGTATTGACTGGTTAGATGGTTCTGAATCGTGTTATTCCCATATACTACAAATATGGAGCAGAAGACTTTGAAATGATTTTAGCTAAAGAATGGAATATCTCTTAATCTTTTAGTAATACAAGTGCAATTAGTGTATGGAATTGCAAGCATTTTTTGGGATATAAGAAATTGCACATAATGAGCCATTTTATCTTTTGTCACAATGTTTTCAGAAGTCTTCTGCTGCAGAGGCGTCAGAAAACGTTCGTATTTCGGAAACCGTTGCTTAACATGTTTGTTTCATGAGGGTTTTATGCTTGACAAGTACATGTATAAGTAGATTATTTCGACATTGATACTAATCCGTCACAACACAACACTACTATAGGATATAATTACAAATCAATACTGCTTGGCATAAGTTAAAAGCAACAATTTCGACATTGTTGCTAAGCAATAACATTTTTAATTTTTAAATAACTATGTAAATAAGAAAAGAAAAACATAAATGGGTTTTTTCGTTCATAGGTAACAGGTGTGAGAATTTTTTTTTTTTCAATAACACATGAAGCTTTCTGAAATTATACTGGCCAAATCCATGGGGGCCGCCATTTTGGGTATGTATAAAACGAGACGAAAAACACGGATTGAAAATTATTGTCGATTTTTTTTTTTTTTTTTTTAAATCGATATTTAAGATCATTACAGTGCTGTGTCAATGAAGCGACGTCGTTTCCCGCAAAAAAGTAGTATCAACATGAAAGACCCCAAATTCCTATACATGAGCTATAGACTCACTCATTCAAAGTACAATTATTTATCAAACATTGTGGCAAAAGGATAATTTTCTCATAAGGAGCAATTGTTCTTTCTGTTCGTAATAATAGACGATAGCAATACGAATTCCAAATATGATTTGATAATGCAAGAAACATGACATTAACATTATTATCGTCTAGTCAGTTAATTATAAATCATTTTTTATGGCCAAAGTATGCTCTTTAATTTTGGTTTATAATTATCTTTCTTTTTTTCGAAAATAGGTAGCTCCTATGGATATATTAAATCTATTATTTCTAATTTACTACGGATGTAATTTTCAGTTAGTTTTGCAAGGGTAGCTTTACGCCTGATGTGCTGGTGGCAGGATAAGTTTTCCAGCAAATTTGCCAATGTACACCGGTAACTCCGTGAAAGAAAGACAACTCTTCTAAATGAATAATCATAATTCTTAATTGGTTACATCCCATGTGCTGATTTCAAATTCTTTGTTACGCATTTAGAGAAATGAAAAAAATACAATCACATTTAAATAAGACTTAAAAATCGCTGCAGTGGTAATTGCTTTGATAGATGTGTGGGGTGACTGCCTATTACTGGTCGTCCCAGATTGTATATAAAAACAATAAGACATAGATTCGGGGATGGCTTGTCTTGTCCGATTTCATTGCACATAAAAACGAGCACCTGATCATAACTATTCAAATGCATATGGTCAATTCGAGACGATGATTTATGCGATATCGTCATATCTATTATACACAAATCGAAGTTGTTTGGTCTTATTTAAATGTGATTGGTTGGGTTAAATCATAATTTCAAATTCTGCATGTTTCTACGAAGGCAGATCACGTCACTTGGCATGTTATCCCGAATAAGCCACGTGTATGACATATGTTCAAACTCTCTTTTTCATTGTGATTGATCACACTGGGCAGTAAAAGCATTTCCTCTAAAAAACTGGACAACACATCTGTACTATAACCCTTTCCAATTTGCAGACGTATGTTGACGTAGTTGCAGCAGATAACATTTAAAAACATCGTGACAAAAGGTGAAATTGTTCCTTATGAACACATTAGTCACAATGTTTACAACTCTAGTTTGTGATATAACTTTCTCTGATAAAGATTATTTTATTTTTGCCAAAATGATTAAAAGTTGTCTGCTATAGATATGTTGCATGTGGAAGGGATTTCAGCAAAAGGATTACACTATCTTGAATACTTCATACAATATGACAAAACTGACGTTTACAGCCCTAACTCACTTCCAAAGACTAGAATAATAAGGAGGATGGTATTTCAATACATATTCACCTTGTACAATATATACATACTAACATGAGTGATGGAATAACACTTGCATAAACAAGTAATAAGAACAAGTATAGACAATTATTGTGATAACAAAATACATGTATAGGATTCATTCAATACAATGTTAATCACAAGTTTTATACTTGTGCTGATCGAAAAAGTTGTAGATTTAAATATACTAGGATTAATGTAAAATATAAGTATCGATAAATTGTTTTCTGAATGAGACAAGGACTAGCATACTCATGCGAAATGAAACATCATATTCACTTTTCAATTATTTATCCTGTAGGGATGCTTAGACATTTCGGACAAGGAGAATATTTAGACCTGCCAGCGTGACCACATATCTTGATTTTGTCTTTGTCCTTACTAAGTACATTAACATTTTTATTTAAGCGAAATTTATACTGTATCTATTAATGTCTGTAAATGTAGTCTGGTTCCTTAAAATTACATCTTATGATATATTTATACGCAATAATTAGACGAAGAAGCCACGTCCCGTATTCACTAAACTTTTCAATTTAGATTTTTTACTAAATCTAAATCTTAATATTAAGTCCACGCTTTAGATTTAATCCGTATTCACCAACGCGTTTTAAACCGATCTCAATTTGGTCTAGTTTGTAAATGTCGTAAGCGGCCGCGCAACGACTCTGGTTCCCGAATCAAGTTAAGAGCTAAAATAAAAGACAGTACCATTCATCTATAGTCTATTTATAGATTTTCATTTCTATCGTAATTTCACATACATTTTTCATATGCTTTGCTTTTAAAAATCTGACTTTCATGTTCAGTACATACTTGATTCAAAGTTAACTTTGAGTACAATTGTCATCACACAATGCAGACATGAAAATATTTAAACCACAGAAATATCTGTTTCAAGATCAATTTTGTTCTATTTCGCTGTTGCAGTTTCACATTTCATGATTATCGCGGTAATCACGATATCGGTGTGTTTTGCCTAGCCGACAACATGTTTTATCACGGATGCGATGTGAACATCCAGAAAACTTAAATGAAATGAAATCTTCTGGTTCTTACAAACAAAGTGTGATCGGATTAACTGAACTGTATTTAACTTATCACTGTAAATGTAGACAGCATTTCAACTCTTATATCAACTGGTAAATTTACAGTTTGAGAAATAAATTCAAGTAAATTTTCATGCACTGGTTTTACGTTTTCAAAACAAATGAAACTAGTTCCTATGTTAAGCCTTTCCCACGTACAACAGATATGTAGCACATTAAGTAAACATTGGAACATCTTGCTAAATGAAGGAATAATTTAGGGACATAAAGTAGAAAACATTGTAGCAAAAGAATACATTTCTCGTGATCAATTTCTCTTTGTGCACAATGTTTTCAAAAGTTGCTGCAGCTCTTGTCAGCCTTTCGGATTACGTGTACATTGCAATACGTTTCCTTGATTTTCTAAATGCTAATCACGAAACAAGTTTCGTCAACTCGAGATTGCTCGTTTGTAATCCGACAGCTTTGATTTTCAATTGCTCAATTTGCCACAATAATTTCAACTCTTTTCAATTATCTTACTATCATTTATAGAGATTTTCTATGTTTTATACTTGATGATTTAAAATTTGTCAGGGTAAACATCATTGAAATCATTGTAGCAAAAGGAGAAGTTGCTCATAATGAGCAATATCTGCATTTGCCACAATAGTTTCAACACTTTTCAATTATCATACGATCATTTATAGAGATTTTTTAATTGATAATTTCAAAGTCGTCTACTGCAGATTTGTTTTATGTGGGAAACCTTATCCACTATCATGACTTACCGATACAATCGAAACACAGATTTTCTGTGTGTCCGCATTATTTAATAAATCATTATCATAACAGGGCGTGTGTTCAATACAAATAGTTGATTGTTTTGGTACTAATTTAAATTTATCATAACCTCTTGTCTATTTATCTTTAGTATTATATGTCACTGTTCATGATCAGTTTAACTCTAAACTATCTCATTCACTTAAAACACAGATCCTGCCAGGTTAAATATCCTACATAAAACCTATATCTTCAATAACCGATATCAGCATTACTGACTACAGATTAAATTGTTTATGGATTTAAATGATATTTTTTCTTATTTCTTCATGTGAAACGAAATATTGCGGCTTCTCTTTGATGCTTTGCATCAAACACCCGTCTTGTTTACTTTGGTAATGTTTAAGCATGGAGCCCCTCTATACATGGTGATCACTTGAACGATATCATTTAACCTTGAACATCATTTTCCACTTTCACGTCTTTACTTTGGTCACTGTTAAGCATGGATCCCCTCTATAAATGTTGAGCACTAAGACGATATCCTTTGACATTGACCATCATTTTCCTCTTTCACTTCTTTACTTTGGTAACGGATATGCATGGAGTCTCCCGATAAATGCTGACTTCTAATGATTTCACCCCCAACCTTATATTCCTCTTTTACTTATTTCCTTTGGTAACGTTTAAGCAAGGAGCCCCTGTATAAATGCTGAACACTTAGACGATATTATTTGACCTTGAACCTCATTTTCCTCTTTCACTTCTTTACTTTGGTAACGGATACTAATGGAGTCACCCGATAAATGCTGACCACTAATGATTTCACCCCCAACATTATATTCCTCTTTCACTTATTTACTTTGGTAAGGTTTAAGCAAGGAGACCCTGTATACATGCTGAACACTTAGACGACATCATTTGACATTGAACCTCATTTTCCTCTTTCACTTCTTTACTTTGGTAACGGATACTAATGGAGTCACCCGATAAATGCTGACCACTAATGATTTCACCTCCAACCTTATATTCCTCTTTCACTTATTTACTTAGGTAAGGTTTAAGCAAGGAGCCCCTGTATAAATGCTGAACACTTAGACGATATCATTTGACATTGAACCTCATTTTCCTCTTTCACTTCTTTACTTTGGTAACGGATACTAATGGAGTCACCCGATAAATGCTGATTTCTAATGATTTCACCTCCAACCTTATATTCCTCTTTCACTTATTTACTTTGGTAAGGTTTAAGCAAGGAGCCCCTGTATAAATGCTGAACACTTAGACGATATCATTTGACATTGAACCTCATTTTTCTCTTTCACTTCTTTATGTTAGTACCGTTCAAGCAGCATGGAGTCTCTCACTAAATGCTGAGCGCTAAAATGGTATTATTTGAACTTGAACATCATATTCTTCTTTCACATCTTTGAATATGGAGCCCCCCTCTAAACATGACGCACACTAAGACAATATCATTTGACCTTGAAAATCATTCATTTCATTACGTTGATAATGTTTAAGCATTGAGCACTTATATAAATGATCACTTAGACGATATCAGTTTACCTTGAACATCATATTTCTCCTTCACGTCTTTACCTTGGTAACGTTTAATCATGGAGCAACTCTATAAATGGTGATCACTTATCTACAGTCATTGCAGAGTAAGTGTCTTTTGGACTGTTAACATATCAACTGAAAAAAGGTGGTACATCTTGTTAGAATTATTCACATCTTCTGTTTCTGTTTTGATTTTTTTTCATTTATGAAAGGGTTTTAGATCTTAACCTTTCCTACTTGCAGACGCATTCTGACACATCTGCAGCTGATGAATTTTGAAAACATTGTGGATCAAGGAAGAATTGCACATGATGAGCAATTTTCCCTTTTGCTACAATGTGTTCAACTCTATTTAATGTTTAAACGTTTACTTATGAAGATATTTCACAATTTTGCTAATCTGTTTTAAAGGTCGTCTGCTGCAGACATGTCGTATTTGGGAAGGGTTATAGTTTTTTCCCTGTTACAGACAACACATAACGCCTTATTAACTATCAGACTATCTTTGATAACATTGTAAGCACTGTAAGGTCTTTCCACTTTTTCAAATAATGTTTTCTTTTTATTAGTTATACTTTCAATGTCTAATTTAATTTTGTTATTTTAGTTGTTTTAAAAGCAGAAAGGCAAGACCATTTTACCAATTATTATGGAATTTGAAAATACGTTGGATTATGAATTAAAGGATGAATTTATTGCAGTCAATATGATATCACTCAACCTTGTGAATAAAATACATAACTAAAAAACACCAAACAACACTTCATTGCTAAACATGTGTTTAATGACCTTTATTATGTTTTTATCAAACATGAATATGAACTTAACCAGATACCTTATACAATATACTTTGATTTTAGAGTCGTCTGCTTTGAAAATAACAAGTGGGCTATGGCGGCCCTGGACCGCTCACCTGACTTATACAATGTGATGTGTCATGCCAACCACACAGTCTACCACATTAACTCATTTTGTGGTCAGGTAAGCTTTTACAAGAGGCCCAAGAAAGCCAGTATTGCTCCACTGCCATTAGTCAAAAATTAAATATCTAAACAGCCCCTTCCCCTGGTGGCCATGTTTTTTTACCAATCACTATGACTTGAAGGAATATCGTAGAGTATCACCTAAGGAACATTTCTGCAAATAATTTTGCTTGGTTGCTATGGAAACTAGAATTCTGCATGCATCCCAAACATTTGTAGGAATTCTGGTGAGGTCATTGAAAGCTAATGCTTCAAACAAATGTGAATGACGATCACTGTATTAAATCAAATTACTGAAAGTGCTGACGGCCTGGGGATTTGAAAGGAAATAACTATTGCAGCTCATGTCTATGTATTTATTGTTAAGAAGTTGAAAGATCATATAAACAATAGTAAAATATTATGAAACTGCCAAATTGAAAACAGAAGGACATTGTTGGCACTATATTGCTCACCTGAGTGCAAGAGCTTACAAGTATACACATTTAAGACATGAAGAATCAAAGGAAAATTAGACAGCAGGTTTAGGCAGAATATTTTGAAGTTTCTGCTTTATTAAATTGATAAATATGTCAATGTTAAATTAACTTCCATCCAGTAGAAATAATTATCTAAACCATACACTAGACTAGTAGAAAGTTGATGATCAATGCAAAACTCATCAGGACAATTATTCTGACAAGGATGCAAAATGCAACCTTCAGAGTGTTATCAAGATTTTCCTTCATTTGGCCTATTGAACTATTTTTTTAAACCTGATATGACCCACATTCGAACATGGACTAGATATCATCAATACAAGCACTCTGGCAAAGTTTCAAACTGCTGAAGCACAAAATGCGGCCTCTAGAATATTAACAAGATTTTCCTTCAATTTGTCCTAGTGACCTAGTTTTTGACCCAGCAAGACCCATATTCGAACTTGGCCTAGCTATCATTAAGATAAACAGTCTGACCAAATTTTAAAAAATGTGTCTTCTACACAATGTTGATAAGATTATCCTTCAATTTTGTCTAGTGACCTAGTTTTTGAACAGACAAGACCAATATTCAAACTTGGCCTACATATCATCAAGACAAACATTCTGATACAATTTCAACATGCTCAAATTAAAAATGCAGCCTCCGGTACTGCCCGCACCTTCTCCTTTGGTACTCCCTTCTTTTCTAGGGCATCTTGTAGGTCTGTTACTCTGACACTTTTATGATAAACTGTGTGTTAACTTGTTACCTTCTGTGAAGAGCGCGACTTGATAATCTGATGAATTATGTGTTTACCGGCTTTTATAACCTGCGAGCCAGAGTGGGTGGTCGGCCAGACGCCGGCCTGTCCCCGGTCAATGTCTGCCCAATTTCCGGTCGGGCTCAGAGCGGCGTCTGGATTGTCAAGGTAGTTCAAAATTTGGCCCAGCGCTCGCCCGATGTTTGTGATGCCCGGCCGGACATCGGCCAGGCATTAACCGATTAATGTGTGATTAGTTTGCGATGAGGTTTTAAGACCGAGTTAAAAGTTACTCGTTGTCCACGAGGAGTTCCGAAGGGTTCCGGCCGAAAATGCCTAGAAATCCGCTGCAAACTACTCTCAAACCTATCGCAAGGTAATTGTTACTGGGGTTTAAGTGATACTAGGTAAGCTACATGTTTAATTTATAAGTATGCTTTTGAAAACAATATAAATCTGCAGCAGAAGACTTGTGAAAACATAAAGGTTGATATCCATACCTCTATGTGCAGACATAAGGTACATTCCTGTAAGCATTTTCTTCGACATTCACTTCTTCAGTCGGACTTTAAGAGGCCAATAGTTGAAATTCTATCTTCGAATTTGCAACTTGTCACCACAAATGTGATCGCTATCCAACGAATTGTGTGTACATTCGGATCACATTCCATAATCAAGTCGTCTATGGCTGACTGGTCGGTAAGATAAGGGTGATACACCACCCCATGTATTGCTGTAGCACTCGATTTACACCTAGAGTGTATCGTCCGATGGCAGGTATTCCCTGCTAAAGTGTACCGATTCGTCGTTAAGTGTTTTATCAACTGGCGGGAACAGTAATAATGTCGTAGTAGCCCGCTGCTGAAGTGACGTCAATCTTTTGAGGAATTATTATAGCAGATGATCCAAGAATGGGATAGTTATAACAGGCTTATACTATTCCTCCGGAGTGTCATCGTGGTTGTTGTTACGGCGTGTCTCTAGGCTACATAAACCGGTATAGTAGTTACTATGCCGACGGATTCACCAATAGCCGCAGCTTCCTGAAACGCCCTCTGTTTCAGTACTGGTGACATGACCAGGACTGGAAACGGCCTAGAGATTAATCAACATATTTATTTTTTAAAGTTTATAGTTTAAAAAATAATAAATAAATTGCATCAACATGTGATATGTTTAATTTGACAATATAAAAAAGCGAAGCTGGGATCGTCGGGCGGGGGGTATGACACGGGCCCTACGCGCACCTCCAGGTAAATCCACCACTGCATTTGTCCGCGACTACTTTGTTTACCATTTAATTTTCGTCGCAATTTTCCGGAAATATTAGCAAGCTTATTTTATGTTTGTAAAATATATCATGATGCTTTGTTTCACAATTGCAAATTATTCTGTTTAAACTGAATTGGACAATTTCCGTAAATACTCGAACAAAATCGTACTTTTCCGTTCCAATTCGCGAAGATGATAATAAGCTTCCATATTTGATCTCTCGGCGCGTTAATGTCTAATGTTTGTTAAACTTATATTGGAGTACTCACGCCTTAAATTTTTTCACTTATGATCCAACAACATTATTATGATCTTTTTTGGGTGATCTTAACCTTTAAAATTCAGTTTTGTTGAATCCATGATTAACTATTTTTCTCGCGCAGTCTCACCTTAAAATGCGTTGTAGGGTGTTAACAGAAATTGGCAGGCTGCCAACTCCGGGAAAATGGTATTACTTCTAAGCCCCAAAGCCCAGGCAAACAATCAGCGATCTTGTGATGGCGGTTATTTAAGTATGCGGAATTAATTAAATGTTGTTCAATAGTTACTCCATTGGGTAATATCTCACGCTAGTGATGTATGTAATAGGATGCGGATTTATCAGTTAAAGAGGATTCTCAACGACACAAGAAACGACTTGATGTGTATATAAAAATAATGTCTTTACAGTCAAACTTTTGTTTAAATATTTGAATTATTTAAAGAGATGTGGGACTTTACTTGAAACTTTTCGACCATCCCTCGTATGTTGGTAGGCAGCTGTGTGACTAGGTCGAAGTGATAACTGTAACTGGTAATGTTTAGGTAAAACATTTTAAAGCTGTGTGTGCTCGATGGCATGTGAGAGAGACCCGGTGCACATTACTACGGTCACTTAACCCTTTTCCACATAATTCAAATCTTCAGCAGACGACTTCGAAAACATTTAGTTAAAACCATAGAAAGTCTTTATAAATGAAAGAACCCTTATTGAATACCTATTAAAAATTGAAAACACTGTGGCAAAAGTAAAAGAAATGCTCATCATGAGGAATTTCTCCAATTGCCGAAATGTTTTCAAAATGAATATGTTGCAGAAGCTCCAGAAAAGGTCTGTACGTGGGGAAAGATTTAGACTGCCAGTGTGTATAGATACCCATGTTTAATTCCCATTTCAAGGCGGTTCAGTGCATAGATACCCGTTTTAAATTCGCCTTGCAAGGCGGTTCAGTGCATAGATACCCGTGTAAAATTCCCCCTTCAAGGCGGTTCAGTGCATAGATACCCCTTTCAAGGCGGTTCAGTGCATAGATACCCCTTTCAAGGCGGTTCAGTGCGAAGATACCCGTGTTGAATTCACCTTTCAAGGCGGTTCAGTACATAGATACCCGAGTTGAATTCCCCTTTCAAGGCGGTTCAGTGCATAGATACCCGGATTGAATTCTCCTTTCAATGCGGTTCAGTGCATAGATACCCGAGTTGAATTCCCCTTTCAAGGCGGTTCAGTGCATAGTTACCTGTGTTGAATTCCCTTTCAAGGCGGTTCAGTGCAAAGACACCCGTGTTGAATTCCCCTTTCAATGAGATTTCAGATCCATACGTGTTATATTAGATATTCGTATGATACTTATATATGATAGGCTTTATTTGTATTGTTTGCTATAAGCATATTGTTTGTTTAACGCAATAAAATATTTGTATTGTATTGTATTGTAATTATCCCGATTTATCCCCAAAAAATAAATCGGATTGTTATTGATCTAAAAGATTGATTTGGAATTAATGTCGTTTTTAACATGTTTACATGTATATCAAGGCGGCCAGTTCACCTACTCATGTGTTTCCTGGCTCTCTCCAACTTCATACAACATAATTTTCCAGCAAATTGCTGATTTTTCCACATAGACTGTTAGCCCATTCATTGAAGAAATAATCTTGGTCTTTATTGTGTCTGAAGAGATGTCTAGATTACACTATAATGTATATGAAGGTACACAACACACACACACGCCTTTCTGTTCTCAGCAAAACCTTCAAATCACTTATTGCAAACAACGACATGGTTCAAGGGTGCCAACCATGGTGATGATTCGGGCTTTGTGTTCTTTTTTTCTCGGAAAAGATTATCGACGCTGTTGTTTTGGATCGGGAAATTAAACCAATTGCAGACTTGGAGTATACAATTGCATATAACGCAGCCACCTACTGGACCAACATCAAAAGGTAAGGGTGGGTAAATAGTTAAATGGCTTTAACCCGACTTTATATGGCATGTGTAATACAAATCATTCACTAGACAGCATAAGTGTGAACACCGGGATATTTGGAACAAGAGGCCAACGCTGTACCACTGCCTTCTACTAGATATACTTTTTTGAAACAGTTTAGATTCAGATCAGCCATTGCATTTGCACAGTCTGATCAAATAAGCACTTTTCAAATATTACTAACACGAGCTTGTTAGAAGATTCTGTCAACATGAGTAGGTTCTGATCAGACTGAGCAGGTATATAATATGACCTGAACTTATACTGTTCAGAAATGCCAACTTGTTCATTTGATTATGCACTTGCTTACATGTTGTAAGATATACGTAACATTTATGAGCTCGTTCATAGGAAAATGTACAAGTTGACGTTGTAAGCAATTTGTACCTATTTTCCGCATGGATAGCTTCATGAATATGTATATTGTATATATAGAGAGATAGGTAGATAGATAGATAGATAGAGACACAGATAGGGGGAGAGAGAGAGAGAGAGAGAGAGAGAGAGAGAGAGAGAGAGAGAGAGAGAGAGAGAGAGAGAGAGAGAGAGAGAGAGAGAGAGAGAGAGAGAGAGAGAGAGAGAGAGAGAGAGAGAGAGAGAGAGAGAGAGAGAGAGAGAGAAGAGAGAGAGAGAGAG